>CM030361.1:180408078-181008078 GCA_017893485.1 Hemerocallis citrina
AGGTGGACAAGCTCTTGAGAGCTCGGTTCATACAGGAGGTGAACTATCCCGAGTGGCTCTCCAATGTGGTCATGGTTAAGAAGTCCAATGGCTCTTGGAGGATATGCATCGACTTCACCGACCTGAATAAGGCATGTTCGAAGGATCCATTCCCTCTCCCAAATATCGACACCCTCATTGATGCCACCTCGGGCCATGAGCTCCTCAGCTTCATGGATGCCTTCTCTGGCTATAATCAAATCCGAATGTTCCCCCCGGACATTCCGAAGACCTCCTTCATTACCGACCAGGGCCTCTACTACTATAGAGTCATGTCGTTCGGGTTGAAGAACGCTGGAGCCACCTACCAGCGCCTCGTCAACAAGGTCTTCCAAAGCCAGATAGGCCGCAACATGGAAGTGTACGTCGACGACATGCTCGTCAAGAGTATCCGAGGTACCGACCACGTGGCCGACCTCCAGGAGGCATTCGGCGTATTGAGGAGGCACAACATGCGGCTTAACCCGAACAAGTGTGCGTTCGGGGTCTCATCGGGAAAGTTCCTCGGCTTCATGGTGAGCCAGTGAGGGATCGAAGCAAATCCCGAGAAGATCAAGGCCATACTGGACATGGCCCCACCCCGGAACGTCAAGGAGGTGCAGAAGCTTACGGTTCGGCTCGCCGCTATTGGCCAGTTCCTCTCGAAGTCTGGGGAAAAGTGCCTCCCCTTCTTCAAGGCTCTCAGGAGGGCTAAGGGTTTCGAATGGGGCCAACCACAACAGGAGTCGTTCGACCAACTGAAGGCCTACTTGGTGAACCCTCCTCTCCTCAGCAAACCCGTTCCGGGGGAAACCCTCTTCGTCTACTTAGCTGCTTCCGAGCAGACCCTAAGTGCTGTGTTGGTGAGGGAAGAAGATCGGGCTCAGAGGCCCATTTACTATGTGAGCAAAGTGCTTCGGGATGTCGAGCTCCGCTATCCGAAGATAGAGAAGATGGCCTACGCCCTGGTCATGGCGGCAAGGAAGCTCTGTCCATACTTTCAGTCCCACCCGGTTGTGGTCCTCACCGACCAACCGCTGAAGCAGATTCTCCACAAGCCCGAAACCTCGGGCCGACTTATGAAGTGGTCCATAGAGCTGAGCCAACACGACATCTCTTACCAGCCTCAGACTGCTATCAAAGCTCAGGCCCTCGCCGACTTCATCGTCGAGTCCACCATTCCCGAGGTCAGCCACGTCCCGAACGGACCCCCCATTTGGACAGTTTTTGTGGACAGGATCCTCTTGCAACGGGGGTAGCGGTGTCGGTATCATCCTAAACGGCCCTGATGACTTCGTCCTCCAGTATGCCCTCTGCATGAACTTCAAGGCCTCAAACAACGAGGCGGAGTATGAGGCACTAATCGCGGGCCTCGGACTTGCCCGAAGTACCGGGGCGCAGCGCCTCCGAGTCCATAGTGACTCTCAGCTGGTTGTGAACCAAGTCTTGGGCGAGTACGAGGCGCGAGACGAACGAATGGCTAAGTACCTCGCCAAGGTCCAAGCCCTCATGAGACGGTTTGAAGAGGCACTCATCCAACGAGTCCCTCGAGAGGAGAATTCACATGCCGATGCCCTCTCCAAGTTGGCCTCATCCTCCCTCCAGGGTCTCGAGCAGACCGTTTTGATCGAGGTCCTTTCAAGGCCGAGCATAGAAGATGAGACCCCCGGCTCAGTGGAGTCATTACCGGTCCTGCTGCAAGATAATTGGATGAAACCCTTAGTGGAATTCCTAAGGGACGGACTCCTCCCCGAGGATCCCAAAGAAGCACGCCGAGTCAGAACCAGGGCCGAACGGTATGTCTTGATCGAGGGTATCTTATACAAGCGCTCCTTCTCGCAAATTGACGGCCGACCATACCTAAGGTGCCTCTCCCCAGAACAGGCCGACTATGCCTTACAAGAGCTCCACGAAGGCATCGGCGGAGCACATTCAGGGTCTAGGTCTTTGGCTCGGAAGGCTCTGAATTACGGATACTTCTGGCCGACTCTCCTTCAAGATGTCGAGCGACACGTTCGGCAATGTGGCTCTTGTCGAAGACATTCCAACGTTTGTCGCCTCCCTCAAGCCAACCTCGCCTCCCTATCAAGTTCTATCCCCTTCACAATGTGGGGGATGGATTTACTAGGGCCTTTCCCTCCAGCTTCGGGTCAGTTCAAGTTCTTGGTCGTAGCCATCGACTACTTCTCGAAGTGGATTGAGGCCGAACCCCTCGCCACTATCACCGAGAACAAAGTGCTTCAATTCTTCTGGAAGAGCGTCATCTGTCGGTTCGGCGTCCCTTGTGTCATCGTAACCGATAACAGAACTCAGTTTACCGGGGCTGCATTCCGAGCTCTGTGCGAGGATCTTGCCATCCAACAGCGCTTCTCTTCCGTCTCCCACCCGCAGTCGAACGGCCAAGCAGAAAATGCCAATTGGCAGATCCTCACAGGTATCAAGAAGAGGCTGGACAAATGTTCCAAAGGCTTATGGGTCGACCAACTCCCCAACGTACTATGGAACTACCGCACGAACAAGCGGACCCCCACAGGAGAGTCCCCTTTCAACCTCACCTATGGGTCCAAGGCGGTGATACCCCTCGAGGTCGGAATACCTTCCCCTCGCCTCGCAGCCTACAATGAAGAACAGAACGCCAGAGACCTCAGGGCGAACTTAGATCTGGTGGACGAACTGAGGGAGAGAGCATCAATTCGGCAACAGAACTACCGAAGGAGGGTGGAATTGGCATATAACAAGAAAGTCCGACCCACCAATCTCAAGCAAGGGGACTTGGTCCTGAGAAAACTGGCCATATCCTTCCCCAATCAGAAGAGCAAACTGGCTCCGAACTGGGAAGGGCCTTACAAGATCAGAAGGGTAGTTCGGCCCGGAGCTTACCAGTCTGGAAGATCTAGAGGGCAGAGAGATTCTGAGGACCTGGAATGCCGACCACCTCCTAAAATACCAAGAAAGCGCCCGGGCGCCTCTCTGAGTACCACGAGGTGTCGAACCATTCCTCTCCTCTAACTTGTAATCTATTCCATAAGTTGTAATATGTAAAAACGGTTCGCCGTCGATTATCAATGAAGAATGCTCTTTCATACTTATAAATTTGCTTGCGTCTCTCCGCCTTTATCTTTTGTTTCTTAATTTGATTTCAACCAATGGTTCGGAGTCTAATGTCCGGCTCGACTTTACCTCCTCGGCTCGCCCCCGGATGAGCCAGAGGTAGATCGTCGTTCGGAACTGCTCCCACAACCGTTGAACGACACCGATGGTTTGGAGTCCAACACTCGGCTCGACTTTACCTCCTCGGCTCGCCCCCGGACGAGCCAGAGGTAGATCGCCGTTCGGAACTGCTCCCACAACCGTGGAACAACACCGATGGTTCGGAGTCCAACACTCGGCTCGACTTTACCTCCTCGGTTCGTCCTCGGATGAGCCAGAGGTAGATCGCCGTTCGGAACTACTTCCACAACCGTTGAACTACACCGATGGTTCGGAGTCCAACACTCGGCTCGACTTTACCTCCTTGGCTCGCCCCCGGACGAGCCAGAGGTAGATCGCCGTTCGGAACTGCTCCCACAACCATTGAACTACACGATGGTTCCGGAGTCCAACACTTGGTTCAATTCCACTCCCCAAGCTTGCTTCTCGGCGAGCTAGGAGTGGATCGCCATTCGGAATTGCTCCCACAACAGTCGAACACTCGCTATGATCGGCGAACCCCACCATGGGGAAGGGCTCAACTCACCCCTCGACTTCGCATGAAGAGGGAGACTGAGGCACTGTTCGGCATCACCGGCCGAGCACTCTTGTCGCCGAGACGAAAGCGAACAAGAAGAAGGGTCAGATCATGCTGCCCCCGGTCGGCTAACCGAGCAAGTGCCAATCCGAGCTCGCAAACGGAGAAAACTCACTTTCTCCTTAACTTTCGTGTAGGATCTCGATCAGACGACCCAGATCTTGCCAGCGACGCAAAACGACAAGATAGCATTTTCTTGGGAACTAGGCCGCCTCGAGATTCGTACAAGAATCCAACGGCCCAGATCTTGTCAGCGTCGCTAAACGACAAGATAGCGTTGCCGTGGGGGGGGCGGTCCACCTCGAGATCCGTACCTAACACCTATGCCTCAGAATGCGCGAAGGCGCCGAACCACGAACAAAAGAGGGTTCAGCTCGGAGACCTTGGCACGACGAACACAATTATAAACGAGACAATTACGCAGAGCAACAAAAGACATGCTAGTTCATGAAAGAAATTTTATTAATGGTTGGGACATAATACAAAGCAATCCTTCCCCAGTTACAAGGCATTAGAAAACAAAAAGTACAGCGCAGACCCACTACACTTGGTTTTTAAACGAAAAAATCATCACCGTCCCGCTCGGTCGCCAGTCCGGCCACTTCGACCGCTAGTTCATCCGCCTCCTTCCGAAGCTTCGCCTCCATGGGCTGCAAGTGACGGATCTCAGAGAGCAAATCGTCCCGTTCGGCAATTATCTTCGACAAATTGTGCCGAATACACTGAACCGAAGGGCGTTGCTAAAAGCAGTCTGCGAATCCTTGTCCTCTCCTATACGGGCCGCCTCGGCGATCCTGTTCTCCAAGCGCTGCATCTCGGCGTCTCGCTGATCGAGGACGAGCTGAAGGTGGCCCCGCTCACTTTCTGCTCGGTGCAATTCCAGCTCGACTTCATAGAGTCGCTCTCGGCACCTCGCCGAATGCGACCTCGCCACCTTCGAGCCAAACTCGGTCCGAACGTCGTTGTCCGAGCAGTTGGAATCAGCGTCTTGAGCTGCCACCACGGGCTGAAAAGAAGAAAAAACGAATAACAAAATTTCAAGACATTGCCGAAGTCCAACACTTGAAGAATTTTCCAAACAAACTCTCAGATTCGTATTCAGATATAGTAGCTCTACATACTACAAGACCGACCCTACAATAGAGTTTTACAACAGCCAGAAGAAACATAAAATGACATGTTCAGGGCCTCTTCGGAAGGGGTACGCTTCGGTTCAAGGAAACGCGAGGACGACGAGGCCTGACCTCCGAGCTCGATTCCAAACCAACGAAGCGTGATTCCCCTTCGCCACTGACCCTAACTGTGGCGCCGACCGAGGCACCACTAGACGAGACGGCTACACTACTCTGAGCGTCAGCAGGGCTCCGTCTAGCCACAGGCAAACGTGTCGCAAGTTCGTAGAAGGTAATCCCTCTCTCGCTCTCTTTGCGAGTACACGATGTACTGCAGACGTTGGCCCTCTCAGGCAGAGGCTTGAGTGACGCGACCTCTTCCTCCAGTTCAATGATTCTGTCTCTCAAAGCATCGTCCTTCGCCAACTTCTTCAAACGAGGAGGCCTTGACGAGCCCGAGGCGTTGGCACTATCGGTCGCGAGCCGTCGGTAGTGGGTGACCTCGATCCCCCTATCTATCATGATCCTCCTAAGCTTGTCGACCTCGGCCAACAACTTTTTGCGCTCGGACGATGCCTTCTCCAGCTCGGAAGCATGCTTCTCTTCTTCCGCCGAGCGACCTTGCTCCGCTATCTCCAAGTGTCGGATCTTGGCCGAGAGCTCGTCGTTCTTCCGCTCGGCGACGGCAAGCTCTCTACGAAGCCGCTCGACCTTGCCTTCGGGACAAGGGGCTTGGGGTTGCTTTCGCAGTTGCTTCAACTCGCGATAATACCCCCTCACAGCTGCCTTTGTCTCCTCCAGCTTCAAGAACATGAAAAACCGTCTCTCTCAGCTATTGGAGAGCTCTCCCTTCGTTTTAGCCAGCTCCATACGAAGGTATGCAACCTCCGTGATCGGACCGAACTTCACCTGAAAAGCAGAGATAAATCCGAGGCCCAACACTTGGAGAATTTTATGCCTAATCAAACACAAAATCTGGAGACTAACACTTGGATAAATTTTTGCCAAACAAAGTTTTTTCATTCAAAACTCAGAAAAAAGTTTTACAAGAGCGGTGGCCAGTCCGCAGTTAGGCTTACAAAAAAGAAACAAAACAACAAAAGACTAAAAGAGGCAACCGAGTCAGGGGTCAACCTTTTTGTCATTCGGGTCTGTCGACCCCTCAGCCTTGTCCTCGCCCTCGACCTCGTCCTCGTCCTCGCTCCCGCTCTCCTCCTCAGAGTCGTCCTCCTCCTCATCCTCGGCCTCAGTCTCACCCGGGCCTTCGACACCGTCAGTCTGTCCCTCGGGGCCGAGCATCCCCTGGGGAAGCTCCTCCTCCCCCTCCACGGGGTCGTAGAAACGGTAGGAGGACGTGTCGAAACCCGAATTCCGAGCGGCGACATGGAGCAGGGCTCGGCCGTACGCGTCCTCCATGTTCTTGAACATGTGATGCTCGGCCTCGTCCTGGACGGCCTTCTTCGCCTTTGCCACCTTAGTCCGGTGCCTGGCCATGATCTTCTCGGCCCTCTTCCGAACCGTCTCCGCCTCCGACCGAGTATTGGCCAGCTCCTCCTTCAGCTCGGCATTCTCCTTCTCCGAGGCCTCAAGCTTGGCTGCCGTGTCCTTCGACCGCTGAACGGCGTCGGCCAGCTGCACCTCCAATCCCGCCACTTCGGCCCCACGCTTGGCCGAGAGGAGTTGCTCAGCATCGAGTAGCTTCGTAGCTTTGACTCGCTCCGACCTCTCCCGGTCATACTCCTGTTCCTTGCTCGCAAACTCCTCGGAAAAAGAACAAACCGTTAGAGTCCAAACCCAGGAACTTGGAAAATTTCAGAAAAAGTTTCAATAGGAAAGTGTTCGGTCCACTTACCGACATTGTGTTCTGAGCGATCTGCATTGTGGCGTCCCCAACCAGCCCAGCCTTAAGGGCCGCTCGATCCTTGGGGGTCGGCAAGTGCTTCACTGCTTCCATACAGATGTTGCCGTCCCCCAAAAAATCGTCGACCTTCATCACCTGCCAGTCGGGGACGAAGATCTGCTTGTGCCTCTCGGTCAAGATCTTCTCCGCATCGACAGTAAGGGGCGGAACTTGGAGGGATAGCACCTCTTTCACGCCGAATGCTCCGCTCGACGAGCCGGGGGCATCCCCTTCTGCCGTCGGTGCCGGCGCATCGGAAGCTGGAGGATCGGGGACCGCGGCCTTCTCCTGCTCGGGATTGGCCTCCGGGACAACGACCTTCTGCGGGTCGGCGGTCTTCGCGATCGAAGGCATCTTCTGGGCTCGGCCGCCCTGAGGCCCTGCCGAGGGTCTCTTCTTCCTCGACTCCTGTTCCTTCGCCTTGGCCTTCGCCATCAAAGCCCTGTAGTCCATCTTGGAAGATTCTGCGCAAGCCGAATGAAAAAACTTAGATGAATTTTTCAAGAACTTTATGCAAAGAAATAAAATACAAGAATCATACTAGGGTCGATCGGACTGAGACGCCCCTGGAACAAAGCTTCCTCGGTAATGTCTTTCCAACTTAGCATCAGCAAGGCGAGGAGCTTCTTGAGGAATTCAACCTCCTCATCACTCAGTACCGGTTCCTTCTTAGCTCGCTTGGGCAGGCCCTCCCTCCTCCAAGCCGTCGGTATTGCCCAAGGTGCAAGAGCCCAGACAATGAAATACTTCTCCTTCCAGTGTTTGATCGAGTCCGGGTTCTCGATCAACTTCATGCCCGTCCGTGGCGACAGGTAGAACCTCTGCTCATTCCTGTTCGGCTGGCAGGGGCGGTAGAGGCTCCGAAGGAGGAACAAGCTCGGTTCAGCTCCGATCTCTTGACACCGGAGAAAAAACGCCAAGACATGCCTCCAAGTGTTCGGCATCAACTGGGCGGGGCTCAAACCGTACCAAACGAGAACCTCTATAATAAATGGATGAAGCGGAAAACGGAGCCCGGCATGCAAGGAGTCGAGGGGAAAGACGCACGCGTCAGGCGAAGACGACGTGGAGGCTCGGAATCCCGGTCCGGGGAGAAGTAGCCCGTACTCGGCTGGAATCTGGAACTCGGCTCGGATCCGGTGCAGATCGGCCTCGGTAAGAGATGAGATGGTACGGTCCACCTCGGATAACTCTCTCGGCTCATTCTCCTCTACGGGACTTGGCGGTGCCCTGAGTCACCTTCTCCAACATCTCTTCGGAGTAGCTCCGAACACCCCCCACACTGGACAGAGCGATAGGCTGCCGACCGAACGCCCCTGCCGTCTTCGGCTGCTCGATTATCGTGACAACACCTTTGCCCTTCTGGGACTTCGCCACAACGTCCTGGGGCGGCTCGGCTACTTCGCCGCTCTTGCTCGGCCGAACAACGATCTGCTCGGTCGGCTCTACCACCTCCTTTCCTTTACCCGCTCGGCCGACAGCTTGGTCCGAGGCGAGGGTTTCGTCCGAGGAAGTAATCTTAACCATTTTCTAAAGAGAAAGGAGAGAGACTGACCTTGAAGTGACAGTTACGGTCGGAAAAGTTCGTCGGAGCAAAAGAACGCCTCGCCGCGACAGCTAGCAGCACCGCCCAGGAGCTAAAAACTTCGATGGTTAAAAGTAAAAACTTGAGAGAGAAAGTGAAAGTGAATAATGAGACTTGGATTGAGGGGGGGTGAAGATTTATAGTAAAAAAAGAAAAGTCCCTTGGACTTCCAAACGTAAGGGCGCGACTTTTGGGCCGCTCTCGAAACGTCGCGAAGGCCCAAAACCACTTTGTCTTTTCCCAAGTCAAGTAGCTCGGCACAGCAGGATCTAAACCCGAGCTACGTGCGATCCGAACTCAGCAGCAAAGGGCCCGGTCGGCTGACCGAGAAAACGTCCATCCGAGCGTCAAAACGGAGAAATTTCACTTTCTCCTCAACTTCCGTGTAAGATCTCGATCAGACGGCCCAGATCTTGCCAACGACGCTGAACGACAAGATAGCATTTTCTTGGGAACTGGGCCCATCTTGAGATTCGCACCACCATCCGACGGCTCAGATTACGCCATGTCGCTCGGACAACCGTGCCACATTGCCCGGTCGGAGAACCTCGGACCCAGACGCTCCACCTCTGTCTGAAGAAGCCAGAGAAAATTTGGATTAAAAGTTTTAAGGCACTGCCCTCGGCGAGCCCCCCAGGCCCCAGGTCTCGGTCGGCATCCCTCTCACCCGTAAACAAATCGAAGCCTGCTTCCTTGGAGCCGAAGCCATGAGTCGTTCAGGGATTAGAGAGAAACCGCCGACTCACGGGGCCCGGTTAAAAAAGCGGATCGGCACTCCTCCCATCTCTAGCTCCTTCGGGCTGACATCCAGCAGAAGCCGTCGGCCCGGAAGGAAGACAGAGATCGGAAGAGACCCATCCTTCCGAAGCACATTGTCCCCCAGATCCGGACTTTGGTCATCACCTCTTCCACCATGATCTCCCCTGACCCTGACACCCGCATCGGTGCCGTCAGAGTCAGGAGAAGATCATGGTGGAAGAACGACCACCCGTCCTTCCGAAGCAACTCGTCCCTCGGCTCCGGACTACGGTCGTCACCACTTCTGCCCTGTTCTCCCTCGACCCTGACACCCCTATCGGGGCCATCAGGATCGGGAGAAGAACAAGGCAAAAGAGTGACCACCCCTCCGAACCTCTCGAGGTTAAAATTTCACAAGACAGGCATCTGCCTTGACTCCGGTCGTCACTTCCTCTGCTATGATCTCCCCCGACCCTGACATCCGTATCGGGGCCGTCAGAACCAGGAGAAGACCATGCCGAAGAGCAACCACCCAAGGCAGATGCCTCCGAGGGCTAAAACTCAACATTTTTTGTGACTGAAATGACAAGGGGAACAGGGTACTTATAAACTACCCTCCAAGAACCAGCCATTATGACCCTCGGGAGTTGAAACGCCACACATTAATTGGAGGGCACCATTCTTAATGACCCTGGGAAGTTGGAACGCCGCACAAACCCCGGGACACCATTAATGCCAATGGGAGCGGAACCTTCTCGAAACTCGTTCCGCCAGTCAACAGCTCGGCCCGCCATACCACGCTCGGTTCGCCGAACAGTCGGAGCTTCGGTCGGCCAACCGAGCAAGTGCCATTCCGAGCGTCAAAACGGAGAAAACTCACTTTCTCCTCAACATTCGTGTAAGATCTTGATCAGACGGCCCAGATCTTGCCGGCAGTGCTAAACGACAAGATAGCATTTTCTTGGGAAACGTGCCCATCTCAAGATCCACGCCACCATCCGACGGCTCAGATTGCACCACGTTGTTCGACCAGCCGAACCCTCAGAACTCCGGTCGGCCAACCGAGCGAATACACATCCGACGGCCCAGAAAGTTGTTCGACCAGCCGAACCCTCAGAACTTCGGTCGGCCAACCGAGCGAATGCACATCCGACGGCCTAGAAAGTTGTTCGACCAGCCGAACCCTCAGAACTCCGGTCGGCCAACCGAGCGAATACACATCCGATGGCCCAGAAGGTTGTTCGACCAGCCGAACCCTCAGAGCTCCGGTCGGCCAACCGAGCGAATACACATCCGGCGGCCCAGAAAGCTGCTCGACCGACCGAACACTCAGAGCTCGGTCAATTTTTTACTTTTAACACTCGCCTTCGGCGAGTGCCTCGAACCCCGCACTTCGAGTTGACCCTGGAACCCCTATTTTCCTATTTCTGATTTTATTGTATTTTTATTTTCTTTTCTTGATTGTTGTATCTGTATTCTTTCTATTATAATTTTCGCTCTTATTGGGTTCTTTTATTCCCTTTTGATCATTCTATACTCTTTTCTGCTATTTTTCGCTCATTACAAATTTTGCTCTTCATAATTTGAGTTTGAATTGTTTCACTATGTATTCATCCCATTGATTTATGTGTGTTTTTCTCTTTTCAGAGCCTAAAACTGTACCCTAAATCCATTAACCCGCAACCCAAAACCTCAACTTCTTAATCCCCATAAATACCCTATTATTAAAACCCTAATTTATTATAACTCTTTTTCTCTCTCCCCCTAATCCCGCCGCTCACTATCTTCCCCATCTCGCTGTTTCATTTTTTTCTTTTTCAAAAACCCAACCGCAGCCCGTGTTCCGATCTCGTCTCCGACCACCACCTTCGACCTCGTCACCCTAGCCCTTGCTCCCGTCTACCCCCATCCCATCGCCTTCGACCAACCCATCGCCATCCACAGAACCCACCATTATCGCTCATCATCGCCGCTATCCACCTCGTCATCCCTCGCCTTCACCCTCTTCGTTCACCCCGCAACCACCGAAGATCCCCCTTTGCCCTCGTCATTGTCGTCCTAAGCCCCGAACCACCCCACCGTCTCCTCCTCTGTTTCGTCGAGAAACAGAGCCTCCGTCGAAGCATCGAGCCTGGTCGCTGCCGTCGCTTCTTGACCGCAGCGCCGCTAGTCACCCCCAACCGCCCTCGTCGTCGCCAGTCACTATCGCTAGTCGCTGACCCTTCCGCCGTCTCGTTCTCTCTCTCTGTCGCTGTGAAGAAGAAGGGCATGAGTATTGTGGTGTTTGCTATTTGTGAGTGTAGAAGATCCAATCTTGGTGTTTGGTGTTTTGTGTGGAGGAGAAGGGTATTGTTGTGTGTTTTGTTGGAGTGTTGGTGAGCTGCTATGTTGGAGTATTGCCGTGTTGCTGTTTGCACGTATCTTGAACGTAGTTCCGTGTTTTCGTGATCATGGTTCGTTGCCCGGGATTCTTATCCCGTTATTCTAAATATTCGAATCAACTAATTAAAAGGTAAGTCTCTTCTTGAACTAGTTATTTGTTTTGTTAAAGATTTCTTTGATCTCTGCAAGTAGATCCAGTCCTTTTTATTGTACTGCTATTTGAAATTCCGTTATGTTTATTGAGGATTTATACGAGCTAACCCTATGTATTCTTAACATCGTGCCTACATCTTTGATCTAAAACCTAGTCCCTCTTGAATCGTGCATATGAACAATTACATGAAAAATAACTAGATCCATGGGTTAGGCTTGTTGATGAATTGTTAGATTGATTTGATTTAATGAACTGATTACCATGCCTGTGAAATTGTATCTCTTAAAACTGAAATTATGCATGTTAAACATCTAGTATCACTTTGATTATTAAATAACATGGACTATATGGTTGTATGATTAAATTGTTGCCTATTCATATCAAAATAAATTCTGGACTACTAGTTGTTTCTTTTTGTATCTGATTTTCGACCATGTTGCTGTTGTATTTTGAAATAACTTTCTGAATATGAATTATAGCCCCATGAATCTATTTTTCAGAAATTTTAACGGATCTGAATTCCGAGTTATAATCTGTTAGATATCAGTATTTTAGTACAGTTGTGTCAAAATTTCCAGATTCACAAATTCATGCTTATCTTTCTGTTTCAGAATTAAATTGAACATGTTAGCAGTAAAATAGAAATATGAAATAAATTTAGCTGAACCTAGACATTTGTAGGAACCACCCTGAATTTTTATAGATTTAATTGATGATTTTTTGACCTAAAACATATATGCGAACACAATTTACAACTTGCTGCCTAAACATAAAATCTGAAAATAATAGAGTTTTCACCCTAGTTTCTGTAACTTTTATATGTCGTATATATATTTGCTAGAATCGGCAGAGAGTCTACTTTCTAGAATTTCTGACGGATCTAGATTTGCTTTTCTATAATAACGGTAATCTGTATTTTTGTACAACAACGTCATGCTGTCCAGATTGTGTGATTTGTATTAATTTAATATACTTGCTTCTTGATTTGTCTATAACGAGTAGAATAGTCACACCTAGCATCAAAAAACATTGAAACCATTGTGCATGCTTACATAGGATGAAATAAAATGATAACAGGCCGGGGTATTATGAGATGATTTGGTAGTGAACAATCGGAAACTGTACTCAGTTGGGCCCTACTGCTTGACTTGTACTGATGGCCATAAAATACTGCTTGACAATCACTGATATTGAACATTAAACACTGATTAGCGGGCCGAGTACACGAACTGTGAATTCACCATCAGTCTAAAGCGTACACTGTGTGCTTGCGTCGAACCTGTGGAATGGGACGCAGTAGTACGTGTACTAGATAGGTTAATAAAATGACTAATAACCTGTATTTTACATTTCATGCTTGATCCCGTATACTGTCACCAATCTTGAACTTGAATTGGAATTATTAATTAAATGCATGATTAAACATAGACTCTTGTCAATATTGCCATTCCTTGACTTTGATCCCGCCCCTTTTTCTTTTGATATATCATGTTCCCATCATTCTTTGTTTTTCTCTACTTATTGTCCATGGCTTGCTCTAAGGACATTATTTTCTGTCTTTCTAGATCAAGAATTTACAGGTACCGGAGAAACAATACCAGAAAGAATTGGTGAGCAACGTATCTAGAAGATGGAGTCCAAGATTTGATTGCTTGAATTAATTTATTGCTAGACTTATTTTATTTGAACAATGTCTTGATATTATACTTTGTTTTGGGGCTTTATGACCAGAGTTTGTTTTTATCCCAGATGGTGGATATTATTATTTGGATTATTTCATTTATTCTTGAAGTTGATCTTGTTTATGTGATTATATCTTCTTGCGTGATTGTGATTTTTGTTTCATATTGTTGAGTTAGTCTGGTACAGCTTATGGATGGTGTTTACGTCATTCGCTGGGCCTACGTTACGTACTCATATTCCGTATTTTGGGAAGCGGGGCGTGACTGGTTTTTAGTGGTATCAGAGCACAAGGTTTGGGTAATATATCAGTCAAACATGACTATCTTTATGAAGGTTGGCTTTGATTGATATATTTATCAAGTTTGGCTCTAGCCGGGTTAACTCAGTAATATGTACACCACGATGATCACATGAATGTATATAATAGCCAACATATAATTTGGGTACTGACCATCTTTGCTCGTGTTTCAGGATATGGCTCGTGGGAATTCTTCTTCTTCGCGTCCGAGGGATGAGCAGCCGGACAACGCTGCTATTCTTTAGACTATTCAGCAGAGATGGCTCTCCAGTAGGAGCACAATGAATTGATGAGGGTCACTTTGGCCAATGGGGCTGCCGTTGGACCTGCACCTGGGCCACTGCCACCGAGTCCCGGTACAGTAGCAGATTTCATGAGACTGCACCCGGATAAATTGTCGGGTACTGAGTCACCGCTGGAGGCCGAGCAATGGCTTATCCGGACAGAATAACTGTTGATCGCCGCCCATGTTGCCGATGTTGATCGTGTGGATGTTGTTAGCATCCAAGTGGTTGATCTCGCTCACATCAGGTGGCGGGCTGAAACCGGAAGGATGGAGAGACCCATTGTAACATCCCGAATTCCATAATACAATTGAATTCAAAGTTCCACAGGATCTTTATACTTCTTTCGTACAATTTTACAAGGAAATAAAAACTTTTCTTTCATCAGAGTTACATTACACTTGTACATTGTCACAGCAGAAGCAAATTAACAATAATTTATATGAAACAGCATTTAAATCAATCTTGCGTAGCATGTATACTTCAATTGTCAAGCATCTTTACCCTGCATATAAAACTGTGGGCGCGTCAGTTCATTCAACTGACGAAATATTATACATGGCCATCCTCTCTATGCCGGAAATAGTATAACGATTCTCAATACTTAGCAAACCACAAACTTGTTCACAAACAAAGCTAAAGGGACTATTCTATTGATGTCGTGTTGTGAATGTGCACTTAGTCCTTAATCCAATTATTGTGTTATATGACACTAATGCGCACTTGTTCAGAGTCTATGCAGTCCATACTACATAGGTCCGAGGGCAAGCCCTTAACCGTTCTTCATCTTGTAGGGTTCAATCCCTCGCCATGACTTAATCTACTACTGTAACTACGGTAAGTATCCTAGATGTTTTCTTACCTACGAACTCATGTCTAGGCGCCTGGAGGGAATCCCAATGCCAGTCACATGACTCATCATGCAGGCATCCTGTGGTAATTCAGCTCCTACCATAGACATGACACCACCCGCAGTCGTCAGATACCCCACGAGCGTCGCCACCGGGATGGTACTCTGGAGCAGTATCCACGTCCTATCATGACTCATCATGGGACATCCTGTGAATACTCTCACATCGCCAATCCAATGGCCCTCATACTCAATGTTTTTCTCTTACTTTCATCACATCTTCCTTATGTATCTAATCCTTAGTTTAATTGAGTCATGAATAAAATCAACCCTTAGAGTGAAGCACTTCCACTATACCGGTCTTATTCATTTAATTCACATGACCCAAATATTAGTCTTCTCATTTCAAAATATCATTTCCACATTTCCTTTATTGCCGGTATAAGACTTGGCTTTACCCTAATTCTCAATTTTAACTCATAATTTCAATATCGAGCTTTTCATACTCATAAGGTATTTTCATGATTAATCCCAATTCATATTTCATAAGCATAGTATTCATGTATTCAGATCTTTCATAACTCATCACAAACAATAATTCAATTTCACGTGCAATTTATAGGTATGAATAAATTTCAACTAGTAGTAATCAATAATTCTTGTATTCCACAAGACTATTATTTTCATTTCCAAATCTTACTACAAGCACAAAATAGAAGTCCAATTAATCGCATCAAGCACACTTTCAAAAATTCCTCATTACTAATTTTTCATCTTTTATAACTCAAAATTTTCATTTATTTTTCTTTTATTTAGAAAGACAATTTAATTTCAAAAAGAAGTCCTTTCTTGCAAAAACCCTAATTTCTTAATCACACTTTATCAAAAGTTATATAAATTTTCTTATAAAGTTCTAATAATTTTTCAGTAATTAATCCCTAATTTTTCCAATTTTTATTCTATTTTTAAAAAACTCAATTTAATCAAAAATCCACAAAAAAAACATTTTTTTCTAAACTCAAACCCCCACCCAGATTCGAACACACAACCAGCGGCATAGGCTACACAAGCTAGGTTCACGCTTTCAAGCCAGAGCTAGTCTAACAACCCTTAAAGCAGATGAAGAGACCGAGGGATAAGTAATTCGTCGCCTCCTTTCCTCCGCCGAAAGATGCTTAGCCAGACCTGCGGAGGTTCGAGAATCTATGATAGGAAGGACATCATTGTGCAGGTCCGGGAGCAGAGCAGCAAGTCAGGACAGAGTCGGCAAGGCAGTCTCAGCCAACATTAGGACACTAAAGCCACTAAAGCCTTACTCCTTTCCCGGATCCGAAACTGGAAAAAGGGACTGAAAAATCTTTCTGAAGTGAGAGAAGGAGGGAAGGCGCGCGAAAGGGGTATTATTATAGTCTAGAACTTAAGAAAAGGTGGCCACGAGATTTTCTCATTCATGGAAGCTTTCTCCGGCTTCCAGATTGGAATAGGGAGGGACTAAAAATCCCCTTGCGAAGCAGACAGCACACAAGACCAACGCGCCAAAGCCGCCAAACGTTTAAACCATGGGTTATAATCCCAATGTATCCATTCTCGAAAATTTGGATTTTTAACAAAAAATAAAACAAAAGCCTCAGGTATCGAACCCGAGACCTCCCCCTTACTGTAGCGACCGAAGGTACTGCCGACCAATTGGTCTAAGTGGACATATCGATTAGAAAATAATTAAAATGGGTTTTGATCTTGCTCTCTGTTCATAACTATAATTCAAAAATTCCAAAAACAGAATTTTCTTTTTTTTTTTCTCCTCTTTTGAAAACAAAATTTTCCAGAATTAAAATACATTTAATTCTACATTAACCAGTATTTTTAAGGGTATTTTTAACACTTTAAAAACATATATTTTAACCTTAGTTTGTATTCCATAAACACAATTTCGACATTTGAAAACTAAAGCATACTATTTCATAATTAAAGATAGTTTCCCACACAAAAATCACTACAATAATGTTCTCTTATTTATTGACAACTATGATGTTTTTAGAATACAAAATCATTTTTCTTAATGAATAAAACTTATATTTTTATCCACTAATTTACAGATGATGCATTCAATCATTTGTTTGCAAAAATACATTCTTTTCATTCATTCTAATACTCAGATGGCACATATAACAATGGAGAATTCTACTGCAACAATTAACAATCATCTCTTAATAAATTATTCTATTAATTCATCTCTAATATATCGTTCTACTTTAATACTTTAATCAACAAACATGATTCTAACATTTTACTAGTTAATTCACATAATTGCATTAAAACATATCTAGCATGCATACTATCATTAGAAACAATGAGAACATTCACTTTTACTCATAATAAATACATCTAGCAATCAAATTAATATACATCTACTAGTTTATCAATTCTCCTCTAATTAGGCAAGCATGGATTTCATTTCAACTAGTTACTTTCTAATAACAATTCAATTCATTCCTAACATGATTTCTACCTTAGAAGTCATGAGAAACACCCACCTCGTTGAAGAAAAAGCCAATTAAAGCCCCTAGAGTCCCCTAGAATGCGAGAGAGTACCTTCTCCTCCTAGATTGCAGTGCAAAAGAACCTCGTTCTCCTTGCTTCCTTGCCAAACCAAGAGCACCTTGTGTGGGGAATGATGGCCGGCCTCCAATGGGGGAACGCACACATACAACTCACACTCACACTAATATATATCTCCTATATAGTTTCTTCTTTCAATGATTTCTTAGTGTAGAATACATGTAGATAGGGGGGTGGGGTATTTATACTAATTCTAGGATGGATTGGAGGGCTAGGATTCATTAGATAGTTAAAGGATGGATGGCTATGATAGGAGGTAAAGTTGTAGCAACCACCCACACTCAAATAAACTACCCATGCACACACACCCACTCTCCATGATCCCAAGCATACACGGCCTACCAATGGTGTGCATTGCACACTACGTGCATGCACGTGCCCCCTAGTACCCCCTATTTTAAGTTTGTACAATTTATAATTAATCAATTGTTCACATTTTGTGTCTACAGGACAAGTGTGACCATTTAATTGATTAATTAAATTTGTGGGCTTCACAATTAGTAGGCTTAGGCTTGTGGGCCAAAAGAATAATAAAATAAAGAATTATTAAAGTTGGCTCAACTAAGAAAATAATTGTTTTAGGCTTTAAAAAATGGTCTTTTAGAAAAATAAAGGAAGAAAATAATTGTTCATACCATAAAAATAAAAATAAATAAATAAATGTACACATGAAATTTGCACGTGCACAACATGTGAAAATCAATATTTTTATTAAAATGAAAGTTTAGGGTATTTTTATTTTGGAATTCAGCTGTGTTTGGTTTTCTCACTCTTTAATTGTAGTTCCGGGGACGGAACTATTCTAAGGAGGGAGTGTTGTAATACCCTAAACTTTCATTTTAATAAAAATATTGATTTTCACGTGTTGTGTACGTGCAAATTTCATGTGTACATTTATTTATTTATTTTTATTTTTATAATATGAACAATTATTTTCTTCGTTTATTTTTCTAAAAGCCTATTTTCTAAAGCCTAAACACTATTTTCTTAGTTGTGCCCACTTTAATAATTCTTTATTTTATTATTCTTTTGGCCCACAAGCCTAAGCCCACTAATTGTGAAGCCCACAAATTTAATTAATCAATTAAATGGTCACACTTATCATGTAGAGACAAATTGTGAACAAATGATTAATTAAAATTGTACAAACTTCAAATAGGGGGTATTAGGGGGCACGTGCATGCACGTAGTGTGCAATGCACACCATTGGTAGGCCGGGTATGCTTGGGATCATGGAGAATGGGTATGTGTGTGCATGGGTAGTTTATTTGAGTGTGTTACTATAACTTCTCCTCCTATCCTAGCCATCCATCCTTTAACTATCTAATGAATCCTAGCCCTCCAATCCATCCAAGAATTAGTATAAATACGCCCCCCCTCCCCTCCCCCCCCCCCCCCCCCCCCCCCCATCTACATGTATTCTACACTAAGAAATCATTGAAAGAAGAAACTATATAGGAGATATATATTAGTGTGAGTGTGAGTAGTGTGTGTGTCCCTACCATTGGAGGCTGGCCATCATTCCCCACACTAGGAGCGCTCGGTTTTGGCAAGGAAGCAAGGAGAAAGAGGTTCTTTTGCACCGCAATCTAGGAGGAGAAGGCACTCTCTCGCATTCTAGGAAACTCTAGGGGCTTTATTTGGTTTTTTCTTCAACGAGGTGGGTGTTTCTCATGACTTCTAAGGTAGAAATCATGTTAGGAATGAATTGAATTGTTATTAGAAAGTAACTAGTTGAAATGAAATTCATGCTTGCCTAATTAGAGGAGAATTGATAAACTAGTAGATGTATGTTAATTTGATTGCTAGATTTATTTATTATGAGTAAAGGTGAATGTTCTCATTGCTTATAATGATAGTATGCATGTTAGGTGTGTTTTAATGCAATTAAGTGAATTAACTAGTAAAAGGTTAGAACCATGTTTGTTAATTAAAGTAGAACGATATATTAGAGATGAATTGATGGAATAAATTATTAAGAGATGATTGTTAATTGTTGTAGTAGAATTATCCATTGTTATATGTGCCATATGAGTATTAGAATATATGAAAAGAATGTATTTTTGCAAACAAATGATTGAATGCATCATGTGTAAATTAATTAATAAAATAGAAGTTTTATTCATTAATAAAGATGATTTTGTGTCTTAAAAACATTATGAGAAAGAAAACATTTTTGTAGTGATTTTGTGAGAAACTATCTTTAATTTTGAAGAAGTGTGTTTGGTTTTCGAATGTCGACATTATGATTATAAAATATAAACTAGGGCAAAAATATATGTTTTTAAAGTGTTAAAAATACCCTTAGAAATACTGGTTACTGTAGAATTAAATGTATTTTAATTCTGGAAAATTTTGTTTACAAAAGAGGAGAAAAAGAGGAAATTTTGTTTTGGGAATTTTTGAATTATAGTTATGAACAGAGAGCAAGATCAAAACCCATTTTAATTATTTTCTAATCGATATATCCACTTAGACCAATTGGTTGGCAGTACCTTCGGTCGCTACAGTAAGGGGGAGGTCTCGAGTTCGATACCTGAGGCTTTTTTTTTTGTTAAAAACCCAAATTGCCGAGAATGGATACATAGGGATTATAACCCATGGTTTAAACGTTCGGCAGCTTTGGCGTGTTGGTTTTGTGCGCTGTCTGTTTCACCGCTGGTTGTGGGTTCGAATCTGGTTGAGGGTTTGAGTTTAGAAAGAAAAAAAAAATTTGTGGATTTTTAATCAAATTGAGTTTTTAAAAATAGAATAAAAATTGGAAAATTTGGGATTAATTACTGAAAAATTATTAGAACTTTATAAGAAAATTTATATAACTTTTGATAAAGTGTGATTAAGAAATTGAGGTTTTTGCAAGAAAGGAATTCTTTTTGAAATGAAATTGTATTTTTAAATAAAAGGAAAATAAATGAAAATTTTGAGTTATAAAAGATGAAAAATTAGTAATGAGGAATTTTTGAAAGTGTGCTTGATGCGATTAATTGGACATCTATTTTGTGCTTGTAGTAAGATTTGGAAATGAAAATAACAGTCTAGTGGAATACACGAATTATTGATTACTACTAGTTGAAATTTATTCTTACCTATAAATTGCACGTGAAATTGAATTATTGTTTGTGATGAGTTATGAAAGATGTGATTACATGAATACTATGCTTATGAAATATGAATTGGGATTAATCATGAAAATACCTTATGAGTATGAAAAGCTCGATGTTGAAATTATGAGTTAAAATTGAGAATTAGGGTATAGTCAAGTCTTATACCGGCAATAAAGGAAATGTGGAAATGATATTTTGAAATGAGAAGACCAAGGTTTGGGTCATGTGAATTAAATGAATAAGACCGGTATAGTGGAAATGCTTCACTCTAAGGGTTGATTTTATTCATGATTCAATTAAACTAAGGATTAGATACATAGTGAAGATGTGATGAAAGTAAGAGAAAAACATTGAGTATGAGGGCCATTGGATGGGCGGCGTGAGAGTATTCACAGGATGTCCCATGATGTGTCATGTTAAGGCGTGGATACTGCTCCAGAGTACCGTCCCGGTGGCGACACTCGTGGGGTGTTTGACGACTGCGGGTGGCGTATATCTATAGTAGGAGCTGAATTACCACAGGATGCTTGCATGATAAGTCATGTGACAGTGCGTTGGGATTCCCTCCAGGGTGCCTAGACATAAGTCGTAGGTCAGAAAATATCTAGGATACTTACCGTAGTTACAGTAGTAGATTAAGTCATGACGAGGGATTGGACCCTACAAAATGAAGAACGGTTAAGGGCTTGCCCTCGGACCTATGTAGTATGGGTTGCATTGACTCTGAACAAGTACGCATTAGTGTCATATAATACAATAATTGCATTAAGGATTAAGTGCACATTCACAACACGACATCAATAGGATAGTCCCTTTTAGTTTTGTTTGTGAACAAGTTTGTGGTTTGCTAAGTATTGAGAATCGTTATACTGTTTCTGGCATAGAGAGGATGACCGTGTATAATATTTCGTCAGTTGAATGAACTGACGCGCCCATAGTTTTATATGCAGGGTAAAGATGCTTGACACAATTAAAGTATACATGCTGCTCAAGATTGATTTAAATGTTGTTTCATGTAAATTATTGTAAAATTGCTTCCGCTGTGACAATGTACAAGTGTAATGTAACTCTAATGAAAGAAAAGTTTTTATTTCCTTATAAAATTGTACGTAAGAAGTGTAAAGATTCTGTGGAACGTCGAATTCAGTTGTATTTTAGAATTCGGGGTGTTACAGAGTGGTATCAGAGCTATTGTAGTTCTGGGGATAGTGGATTTTGGAAGTATACAAAACTCAAGGAAATAAAAACACTCCGGAATCAATAATAGCTCCCGCATGGATACCACTTTAAATCCGGGGGTATGATGGTCGGCCTCCAATGGTAGGGACACACACACTACTTACACTCACACTAATATATATCTCCTATATAGTTTCTTCTTTCAATGATTTCTTAGTGTAGAATATATGTAGATAGGGGGGGGGGTATTTATACTAATTCTTGGATGGATTGGAGGGCTAGGATTCATTAGATAGTTAAAGGATGAATGGCTAGGATAGGAGGAGAAGTTGTAGCAACCACCACCCACACTCAAATAAACTACCCATGCACACACACACCCACTCTCCATGATTTGGAAAATTTTTATTTTCAAAAGAGGAGAAAAAGCGAAAATTTTGTTTTGGGAATTTTTGAATTATAGTTATGAACAGAGAGCAAGATCAAAACCCATTTTAATTATTTTCTAATCGATATGTCCACTTAGACCAATTGGTCGGCAGTACCTTCAGTCGCTACTGTAAGGGGGAGGTCTCGAGTTCGATACCTGAGGCTTTTGTTTTATTTTTTGGTTAAAAACCCAAATTGTCGAGAATGGATACATAGGGATTATAACCCATGGTTTAAACGCTCTGCGGCTTTGGCACGTTGGTTTTGTGCGCTGTCTGTTTCACCGCTAGTTGTGGGTTCGAATCGGTACTCTGGAGCAGTATCCACGTCCTATCATGACTCATCATGGGACATCCTGTGAATACTCTCATGCCGCCAATCCAATGGCCCTCATGCTCAATGTTTTTCTCTTAACTATACAAGAGATATATATTAGTGTGGGTGTGAGTAGTGTGTGTGTCCCTACCATTGGAGGCCGGCCATCATTCCCCACACAAGGAGCTCTCGGTTTGGCAAGGAAGCAAGGAGAAGGAGGTTCTTTTGCATCGTAATCTAGGACGAGAAGGCACTCTCTCGCATTCTACGGGACTCTAGGGGCTTTAATTTGCTTTTTCTTCAAAGAGGTGGGTGTTCTCATGACTTCTAAGGTAGAAATCATGTTAGGAATGAATTGAATTGTTATTAGAATGTAACTAGTTGAAATGAAATCCAAGCTTGCCTAATTAGAGGAGAATTGATAAATTAGTAGATGTATGTTAATTTGATTGCTAGATTTATTTATTATGAGTAAAAGTGAATGTTCTCATTGCTTCTAATGATAGTATGCATGCTAGGTATGTTTTAATGCAATTATGTGAATTAACTAGTAAAAGGTTAGAACCATATTTGTTGATTAAAGTATTAAAGTAGAACGATACATTAGAGATGAATTGATGGAATAAATTATTAAGAGATGATTGTTAATTGTTGTAGTAGAATTCTCCATTGTTATATGTGTCATATGAGTATTAGAATAAATGAAAAGAATGTATTTTTGCAAACAAATGATTGAATGCGTCATGCGTAAAATTAGTTGGTAAAATAGAAGTTTTATTCGTTAAGAAAGATGATTTATTTGTGTTCTAAAAACATCTTGAGAAAGAAAATATTTTTGTAGTGATTTTGTGGGAAACTATCTTTAAAATTTGAAGAAGTATGTTTAGTTTTCGAATGTCGACATTATGATTATAAAATATAAACTAGGGCAAAATATATGTTTTAAAGAGTTAAAAAATACTCTTAAAAATACTAGTTACTGTAAGATTAAATGTATTTTAATTCTGGAAAATTTTGTTTTCAAAAGAGGAGAAAAAAAGGAAATTTTGTTTTTGGAATTTTTGAATTATAGTTATGAACAGAGAGCAAGATCAAAACCCATTTTAATTATTTTCTAATTGATATGTCCACTTAGACCAATTGGTCGGCTGTACCTTCGGTCGCTACAGTAGTCGGAGGTCTCGGGTTCGATACTGTGTCTTGGTTTTTATTTTTTTGATTAAAAACCCAAATTGCCGAGAATGGATACATAGGGATTATAACCCATGGTTTAAACGTTTGACGGCTTTGGCGCGTTGGTCTTGTGCGCTGTCTGTTTCACTGCTGGTTGTGGGTTCGAATCTGGGTGGGGGTTTGAGTTTAGAAAAAAAAATTTGGTGGATTTTTGATTAAATCGAGTTTTTAAAAATAGAATAAAAATTGGGAAAAGTTTAGAGTATTACAACACTCCCTTCTTAGAATAGTTCCGTCCCCGGAACTACAATTAAAGAGTGAGAAAACAAAACACAAGAAGAAAAATACAATCAAGCAAAGTGCTCAGGATGATGCTTCATCATCCTCTCCTCAGATTCCCAAGTAGCCTCTTCAACCAACTAGTTTCTCCAGACTACCTTGACCATCGGTATCGTCTTATTCCTCAAGACCTTCTCCCGACGATCAACAATCTCAACTGGAAGCTCAATGTAACTCAGATCCAACTACAAACCTTCTGGCACTTCGGGCAAATGATGACTTGGATATGGAATGTAACATCTCAGCATAGACACATGAAAGACATTGTGCACCAGAGATAACTCTTCCGGTAACTCAAGCCGGTAAGCAGTTAACCCGATCCTTTTCAATATCTTATACGGGCCTATGAACTCGGGGCTAACTTTCCCCCCTTGTCGAAACGGATCACGCCTTTGCTGGGCGATACCTTCAGAAAGACGAAGTCACTAACCTCAAACTCAAGGTCCCTCCTTTGTCTGCATAGCTCTTCCTGATCAGATCAATCTTTTCAGAGGTCTGCTGCACAATCTCAGGCCCAAACATCTGATGCTCCCCAACTTCGAACCAACAAACAGGAATCATGCACTTCCTGCCATACAAAGCTTCGTATGGCATTATCCCAATGCTAGTCTGAAAACTGTTATTGTAGGAAAACTCCACCAAAGGTTAATGCCTTTCCCAACTGCCTCCAAAGTCTAGTACACAATATCGAAGCATGTCCTCAAGAATACGGTTGACTCTCTCGGTTTTCCCATCGTCAAGCATACCCGGCCATGCATGGTGTGCATGGATAGTTTATTTGAGTGTGAGTGGTTGCTACAACTTCCCCTCCTATCCTAGCCATCCATCCTTTAACTATCTAATAAATCCTAGCCCTCCAATCCATCCTAGAATTAGTATAAATACCCCCCCCCCCCCCCCCCTATCTACATGTATTCTGCACTAAGAAATCATTGAAAGAAGAAACTATATAGGAGATATATATTAGTGTGAGTGTGAGTAGTGTGTGTGTCTCTACCATTGGAGGCCGGCCATCATTCCCCACACAAGGACCTCTCAGTTTCGGCAAGGAAGCAAGGAGAAGGAGGTTCTTTTGCACCACAATCTAGGAGGAGAAGACACTCTCTCTCATTCTAGAGGACTCTAGGGGCTTTAATTGGCTTTTTCTTCAAAGAGGTGGGTGTTTCTCATGACTTTTAAAGTAGAAATCATGCTAGGAATGAATTGAATTGCTATTATAAAGTAATTAGTTGAAATGAAATCCATGCTTGCCTAATTAGAGGAGAATTGATAAACTAGTAGATGTATGTTAATTTGATTGCTAGATTTATTTATTATGAGTAAAAGTGAATGTTCTCATTGCTTCTAATGATAGTATACATGCTAGGTATGTTTTAATGCAATTATGTGAATTAACTAGTAAAAGGTTAGAACCATGTTTGTTGATTAAAGTATTAAAGGAGAATGATATATTAGAGATGAATTGATGGAATAATTTATTAAGAGATGATTGTTAATTGTTGTAGTAGAATTCTCCATTGTTATATGTGCCATATGAGTATTAGAATATATGAAAAGAATGTATTTTTGCAAACAAATAATAGAATGCATCATGTGTAAATTAGTGGATAAAAATATAAGTTTTATTCATTAAGAAAGATGATTTTGTGTTCCAAAAACATCATAGTTGTCAATAAATAAGAGAAAATTATTGTAGTGATTTTGTGTGGAAAACTATCTTTAATTATGAAATAGTATGCTTTAGTTTTCAAATGTCAAAATTGTGTTTATGAAATACAAACTAAGGCTAAAATATATGTTTTTAAAGTGTTAAAAATACCCTTAAAAATACTGGTTACTGTAGAATTAAATATATTTTAATTCTAGAAAATTTTGTTTTCAAAAGAGGAGAAAAAGAGGAAATTTTGTTTTAGGAATTTTTGAATTATAGTTATGAACAAAGAGCAAGATCAAAACCCATTTAGTTATTCTCTAATTGATATGTCCACTTAGACCAATTGGTCAGCAATACCTTCGGTCGCTACAGTAAGGGGGAGGTCTCGGGTTCGATACCTGAGACTTTTGTTTTATTTTTTTGTTAAAAACCCAAATTGCCGAGAATGGATACATAGGGATTATAACCCATGGTTTAAACGTTCGGCGGCTTTGGCGCGTTGGTCTGGTGCGCTGTCTGTTTCACCGCTGGTTGTGGGTTTGAATCTGGGTGGGGGTTTGAGTTTAGAAAAATAATGTTTTTTTTGTGAATTTTTAATTAAATTGAGTTTTTAAAAATAGAATAAAAATTGGAAAAATTTGGGATTAATTACTGAAAAATTATTAGGACTTGATAAGAAAATTTATATAACTTATGATAAAGTGTGATTAAGAAATTGAAGTTTTTGCAAGAAAGGACTTCTTTTTGAAATTAAATTGTCTTTTTAAATAAAAGAAAAATAATTGAAAATTTTGAGTTATAAAAGATGAAAAATTAGTAATGAGGAATTTTTGAAAGTGTGCTTGATGCGATTAATTGGACTTCTATTTTGTGCATGTAGCAAGATTTGGAAATGAAAATAATCGTCTTGTGGAATACATGAATTATTGATTACTACTAGTTAAAATTTATTCTTGCCTATAAATTGCACGTGAAATTGAAGTATTGTTTGTGATGAGTTTTGAAAGATGTGAATACGTGAATACTATGCTTATGAAATATGAATTGTGATTAATCATGAAAAGACCTTATGAGTATGAAAAGCTCGATATTGAAAATATGAGTTGAAATTGAGAATTAGGGTATAGCAAAGCCTTATACCGGCAATAAAGGAAATGTGGAAATGATTATTGAAATGACAAGACCAAGGTTTGAGTCATGTGAATTAAATGAATAAGACCGGTATAGTGGAAGTGCTACACTCTAAGGGTTGATTTTATTCATGATTCAATTAAACTAAGGATTAGATACATAGGGAAGATGTGATGAAAGTAAGAGAAAAACATTGAGTATGAGGGCTATTGGATTGGCGGCGTGAGAGTATTCACAGGATGTCCCATAATGAGTCATGATAGGGCGTGGATACTGCTCCAGAGTACCGTCCCGGTGGATACTGTTTGACGACTGCGGGTGGTGTCATGTCTATGGTAGGAGCTGAATTACCCCAGGATGCCTGCATGATGAGTCATGTGACAGTATGTTTGGATTCCTTCCAGGGCACCTAGACATGAGTTCGTAGGTCAGAAAACATCTAGGATACTTACCGTAGTTACAGTAGTAGATTAAGTCATGACGAGGGATTGAACCCTACAAGATGAAGAACGGTTAAGGGCTTGCCTTCGGACCTACGTAGTATGGGCTGCATAGACTCTGAAAAAGTGCGCATTAGTGTCATATAATACAAATAATTGCATTAAGGACTAAGTGCACATTCACAACACGACATCAATAAGATAGTCCCTTTAGCTTTGTTTGTGAAAAAGTTTGTGGTTTACTAAGTAATGAGAATCGTTATATGTTTCCGGCATAGAGAGGATGGCCGTATGTAATATTTCGTCAGTTAAATGAACTGACGCGCCCACAGTTTTATTTGCAGGGTAAAGATGCTTGACACAATTGAAGTATACATGCTGCGCAAGATTGTTTTAAATGTTGTTTCATGTAAACTATTGTAAAATTGCTTCTGCTGTGACAATGTACAAGTGTAATGTAACTCTGATCCCCGAAATATTTTTATTTCCTTGTAAAATTGTACGAAAGAAGTGTAAAGATCCTGTGGAACTTCGAATTCAGTTGTATTATGGAATTCGGGGGGTTACAGAGTGGTATCAGAGCACGCTTCTAAGTAGTACAAATTTATAAGGAATGACACCCTAGAAGTCGACATTAGAGTGTGTGTTGAGTCTAGAGATTTAAATGTAAGTCACTTACATTTGTGTTCCTCTATGATTTATGCTTCTTCCTCTCTATCTTTAAGATGGCGGACCACTTCGATCCAGCTGGAGACGACAATTGGCACATTATTGAGGAAGATTACTACCCCGGGCAAGTTGATTCAGACGAGGAAGATCCCAAAGAAGTGGAAGAGGAATGGCCTGGGTCCCGAGAGATCACTCCACTTCCGGATTCATCTGATAATTCTTCTAACGAAGAGGAACCTGTTCCGGGTAATCTCATTGTATCTCTTCAGAGGCAGGAAGAGACTCTACGGGAGAGAGTCGGACTATTGGAGACTCAGTTGGCGAAGCGCAAGGATGATTTTGCTGTTCTCAGTCATCGTATTTGGGAACTCGAGAAGAGGAAAAACATGACCAATGTACTAAAGAAGGAAGTGGAGGAACTATGGGGAGAGCTTCGTGAAGCCAAGAGGAACCGTAGGAATTAGGTCGTTGTATCATCTACTACTTTCATTTTGATGTCAGAAATGTTTTAAATTCGAATGTATAAAGTTTGAAATTTAATGAAATGAAAATGTTGTGTCACGCCCCGCTTCCCAATAATACGGAATACAAGTACGTAACAAAAGCTCAGCGAATGATTTTCATCATCCATAAGCTGTTCAAGAATCTTTACGACATATCACAATATAATCAGAGTCGGAAGCCAGAAAAGTCAACCATATGCACATATTAACCAAATACCAACAAGAATACTTGAAATAAAATATATTAATCTTAAATAGTCATGATCTAAATAACACAAATAATCCTGGGTCACATTGCCCAAATACAAGAATAAATCCAAGTACAAGATACAATTATTCATGAATAATAGGGAAATAAATAAATATAGCAAGAGCTCCAGCAACTAATATCTCATTTCACCTATTCCATCTGGCAGCTGATCTCCAAAATTTGCAATTCAACGAATGCAGGAAAGAGGGAAAGAGAAAAATAATTACCCGTCAATTGCAAGTTACGAATCACAAATAATGTAGGATACAAGCACCTGGGGAAAACTAACAAGCACATGGTATAGGTGTGATGTTAAAGTAAACAACTAGCATGGTAAAAGTGATCAAGTGTACATGGCATAAATCAAGTGTTAAGAAATAAAGTATTATGTAAACATGCATAAGTGTCGAGTATCATATATTCATGTAATCATGTATCAAGTGTCATGTTCAAGTCTCATGTAATCAAGTCTCATCTAATCAAGTCTCATGTATCATGTAGTCAAGTATCAAGTGGGCATGTGTCATGTGATCAAGTCTTTTAGTTATTACTATCTAGGTAGCACTTCATGCACCCCATATTATAACACATGGTTGCTACAACAAACAATTTCGCTTTAGATTTCATAGTGGACCATAGATGGCAGTATACTCGGGGACAAGTAATCTAAATCATATACCAAATTCCAAATTAACCAAATCATATACCAAATTCTAAATAATCCAAATCATATACCAAATTCCAAATAATCCAAATCATATACCAATTTCAAATATGGGAAACACGAGCCCCCTTCCAAGTACATGTTTCTGAATTATCCATTACTAAATCTTTCCCATTAACCCCGGCTTGGTTATTTCTTATTATAATCAGACACGCATGTATGTGTCGCAAAACAAAGCAAGGATAACAAGGTATAAACATGTATCAGGTTCAGGGTGCAAGATAAATAAGTACAGGTACAAGATACCACATAACAAGTGAAATAACTAGTTTTCTAATTCAGGACAGCAAGACAGTATTGTACTAAAACAGTGATTCCTGCTACTACAGACATCCAAATCTGGATCCATCGAAGGATGTGGAAAATAGACTTCCACAGGAATCCAGCGAGTATAAATAAGTCACATAGAGTAATTTACAACATCATAGCTCAAAACAGATTTGAAAACAGATAACATGTTCAGTCAGAAATCAGAAAAACGAATTCTCAGTTAGGAAAACAGCATGAAACCTCATCAAATAAATCCACAAAAAATCTGGGGTATTCCCCTATATGTCTAGAATCAAAATATAAAGTTTAATAATATTCCAATAAAATTAGTTTAGTCATCAAAAATACGAGAACATCAAGAAACGACACTTTGGAAAATCTGGAATTCCCAACACTGCTGTACAAAAACTAAGATATCTAATCCAAATCCGCCAAAGGAAGGTGAAAATAGATAAAATATACTAATTTTAATATTTCACAAACAATTTTCATACAGTATAAGGAATCATAGTGAAAATAGGGATCTTTACAGAACAGCGAGCAAAATACAGCACGAATAGATTTTAGAAACGAGCATGAAACATCACATAAAACTTATCAATAAAATTTACCAAAATTCTGGGTAATTCCTAACTTAATAAAAAAAACTAACCAAAGTTTCAAATCAAAATAATATGTATAGCATGGTTCTTGAAAATAGTTTGTTATCAAAATTACTGAAAAACAAAATCTGGAAAAGATCGACACCTCTGCACTAAAACAGTCATACCCCAGTCATACGAAATCAAAATCAAGCAAGGTTAGGGGGGTTTGAAAATAGACGAAATTATCTAAAACTCATCTTTTATATTGAAATCAAGATATTGACTCTAACCCCGTCAAAAACAGCAAATGATACAGAACAGTGCCAAAAATACAGATTTTTCCCCTTAACGCAAAATCAACATAGATTCAAGAAAATTGATTCAAACACATCCAAACTTGAAATAAAGTTTACCAAGTGTCTAAACATCATGAATTAGGGTTATTAACATGCCCATGCCAAATATATCTCATGGGTCTTAACCAAAATACAAGTTTGCACACAAATCCCACATACATGTTCCAAATCAAGAATCAGGCGAATCCTGGGTTAAATCATGTCAAGATTGTGTCGTGAGTCATTCTATGGCCAAAATATCACAATATAGACAAAACCTATCAAGAAAAACACAATCAAGAGTTGTCTCTAGACCAACTACACTATAGGTGAACTTTTTGACTTGTATCAAACAAATGAATTGGAGCACAAGTTATTTGCCTTAATTTGGAGATGAAGAACGATGCAAATCAAAAATGGAAGCAAATCACACGAACGAAAATCTACAGACTCACGAACGATCCACACGCGCACTCGGACACGCGCAATAAAACCCAAGAGCAAGAGAGCGCGAAACGGCGGATGGAGAGGAAGCGGGAGAGATGAAATACGGACGTAAGGGTTTGGGAAAAAAGGAATATGCAGTTTTTTTTTTTCTTTCGGTTGAACAAGTAAACAAAAGCATATATATATATATAGGTATAAATAATAGGGTTTAAAAAAGATGGGGAGGGTGCATGATCTGGCGGCTACAGGGAAGAAAAAGGGTCGGGTGCTTAGATGCAAATCCGGGTTGAGGTGTAGTATTAGGTTCGGTTGGTTTTAGGTAGTATATAAGGCTGATGGGGTATTAAGGTATTAGGTGTAGAATTAGGAAAGTAATGGGCTGGTTTGTGAAATTAGTAGTAGGTAGTGAAATAGTTAATAATTGGGTAAGGAATTAATCTGGTGGTATAATAGTGTAGGATTATAATACGAAATTAATAGGTAATGGAATATAGGAAGTGGGTGTAGTAATTAGGTAATGGTTTTAGTGTATAAATGGGTATGGTTAAATAGGAAACGGGTATGGGTAATAGTAAATGGGTATTTGGGTTTAAAATGGGTTAATGGGTTTTTAAAAAATCCAATAGGAAAAAATGGGTATATAAAATTAATAACAAATAAAATATTGTCTCTAATAAAATGTAATTTACATTACAAAAATATAATTTATACAATTAGTAGATAAAATGGATTTTTAACAACTAGTCAAAAATAACAATAATAACAATAATACAAATAAGAGTAATAGTAACAAAATAAGAATTTTTATTATAATATAAAAATCATAGAAAATAGTTGCAAATAAATTTATTGATCGAAAACAGATTTTAAAATAGAAGATCCAAAAAAATACATTGTGACAAGGGAATTTGAAAACCGGAAAAAAAAATAATTTGCAATTTTTAAATTTTTTTTTAAATACAGAAAATACACAAAAATACATTTTTGGGAAAACAGGGGTTACAAACTCTACCCACCTTACAACAAAATTTCGTCCTCGAAATTTGTTTAGGCGGTATATAGGACAAGGCAAAAACAAACTGACTGGGGAAAAGGGCAGCAAAATAGAGAGCTAATGGGGAAGGAACAAAGCAGAGGCAACACTAGAAAAGAAGGAAGTGGGTAACAATGGGATCAAATGGAGTGCGAGAAAGAGAACAAACAGTATCTAAGGAAAAGAATCAATACCAGATAACAAAGCAATAAGGGAGTCGGCAGAACTGAAATCAAAGAGAGAAAAGACAGGGAAGAATTGAATCAAACAATAAGTCAACGGATGAGAACAATTGCAAGAGATAGGGAAAACCAAAACAATGCAAGGAAGGAGAAGCAAGAATATGATCTTGGGACATGTGGGTTATGGGCCCACCATGCTTCCGCTGCACCTAGTGTGAATATTTGTAAGTGTACAAAATCGCAACAAGTAGTATAGTTAAGTGAATAGAGTGTCGAACCTACAGGGACTAATTATTTTATTGAGTACCGATATCACTAAATGAATCACTATTTGGAAGATCGAAATTAATAAATGACAAAACAAATAAAATTAAATTAATCTAAAAGTCTAACTAACTAAATTAATGAAGAGAGAGCGGAGTTTAAAAATTATAATTTGTTAATGGCAAAATTAATTTTAGGGCTTTTGACTTCACCTAGTTCATCCCACACAATTTATAAATTCCATAAGAATAAAAAATATTATTTTTCCAAGTTGTAGACCAAAATCCCCAAATTATTCAATGCTTTCTCTCGAACAACACCAAAAATATCTCCAATTAACAGTTTGACATATCTCTATGCAAATTTAATTAATCGAAGACTCATTAAGTTATGTGGATTTCTTAACGGTCACATCAATCGCGGTAAATTATCTCTAATTTTGCTCAATCAATGGTATTCAATTTTTATTGTTCTAAATCCCAAATTACCTCTCGGTCTCTCCATGATCCAATAATCATACAAAATTTTGCCAAATAATTGTAAGCATTAAGCACAAAAATTAAACACACAACTATGGAGAAATAGAAATAATATGGAATTAAAAACTGTGTTCTCAAAACTATGCTACATCTAAATCCTAGAAAAATAAATTTAGTTCATAATAAAATTCCAATTAACAAATTTGTTCATGGATTACATAATGAAATTTAGAAGAGAAGAGAAGTTACAAAAGAAAACTGATTTGTAAATAAAAATTTGCAAACCGAACCCGCAAGTAGCACTTCTCGTCTCGTCTTCTTCTCTGTCTGCGTTAAAACCCGAGCTAGCATACAACAAAGGATAATCCTGTGCCTCGTGGACCCCACCGCCAACTCAGCGCGTCAGCAGAAGTGAAGGAGCTGGTTTCGTCCGGTAGTGCGCTAGGTCAGTAGAAGCCCATGTCACGCCTAGTCCCCCTGCTTCTCTTTTCGTACTTCACGCCGAGAGAGAGAGAGAGAGCACTGGCTCTTTCTTTCTGTTATGATTTATTATTATTATTATTATTATTATTATAAAAGTAGTGGTCTTGTGTAGCTTCCTTAAGCGCTCCCCCTTTTTCTCTTTAATCTGCTATTGTTTTTATAGGAATAGGAGACGTAGGAATTAGGCTTTATCTCTTCATTTGTGTTGCAAAAAAAAATTAGGATTTAGAATAAAAATTTAAATTTAAATTAATTAGATCAACTTAAAAGTAACTAATTTTTTTAATTTTTATTTAATTTTTATTTTAGCTCTATCAAAATCCTTTTAAATTTATTTATTCTTTTTACACCCTATTAACAATTAAAATTGTATTTTGCTCCTCATATTGTCAATTTGTAAAATATAAAATTCAACAAATCAGCAAAAATAGTAAATCAATAGTTTTGCTTTGTTTGTTGATTTTTATCAAAAATAATCACTTTTTGCATCAAAAATCTTATTTCTTCAAAAATAATTATTAATTAAAATCTTATAGAAATAAGACAAATTATAAATAAGATAGACGAAAACAAGCAATTTTAATGGGTACTCCCAAACTTAAGATTTTGCTTGTCCTCGAGCAAAAAGTAGAATCATCAATAGGGGATTAATAATCAATCGTAGGCTCAACCTATCACACTAAAAGGTCTTATCATGTAAGCATAAAAATTTCAATTAAAAATATAAACAATAACAAATAAAGTAAAATCAAGCATACCCACTTTCTCCAGTGCAATTATTTATTCATAATTTCAAACCCAATCATATTTTTCATGCAATTAATGTAATTATAGTATGTGACAACTCAATCTGTGATTATCTCTTCTCACTACTACAAACCGAGTAGCACACTAGAGTTTTTTTTTGTCTCTTCTCTAAGTTGTCACTTGCCTTTTTACGCGAATGCGAGACATTTGTGATGAATTCACTCGGTTACTCAACAAGTCACAAACTTAAAGTGTTTTGCATACTCATATTTCAAGTTGCCGTTTAACGTAAAAGTAAACATTTGTGATGAATACCCCTAGCAACTCAAAACATTGGAGTAGATGACTTTATTTAATTTAATTTTTTTTATTATTATTACTCTATTTACTTAAACTCTGTTTAGGACTAGATGAAAGGGGATAATCACAAGAAAAAGCATCATATTTGTCTTTTATGTATAATAACATGACTTACACAATTTTGTAAGGAATTGTAAATGTCAATAATCCTAAAGTAAATAAGTATGCTTACTTTTGCTTTATAAGAAATTGTTTATCCCAAAAAAAATTATTTCAATGCTTATCACAATAAAGAACTCAAAAGTGTAATAGTAAGCCTAATTGAAATCATTCTGTTTTCTTTTTCTTTTCAAAAATAAATAATAAATTTGTAAACCTCCCCCCCAAACTTGAATATCACATTGTCCTCAATGGGAAAAGAAAAGGAAAAACAAAAAGAATGCAAAAAGTTTAGAATTTCTCCCCTGATTCGTCCTTAAATTTCTGCACGCGCATCGTTCAGTATTTTGGTGATATCTGGAGCTGTAGATGTCCAAATGGGCTGAATTTTTTTTTCTGGAAAGCTAAGACAATAGGTTACAATTTCTCTTTGAATCAGGTTTCCAGATTTTGACTTCATACTGTTCAAAAACAGCCATCAATGAAGGTGTACAACACAGCTCCTCCCGGCGACTTTCAAAATTTATGCAATCCTACAAGATAAAATCAAAAATTAAAATAAAATAAACTAAAAGATAAATCAAACCTAAATGCAATAAAAGAAAACATGGGTTACCTCCCAAGAAGTGCTAAGTTTTAAGTCTTCAGCCAGACATGGGGGTGGGATGGTTAAGTAACGCTAAGATCCAACAACATTAACACATCCTTTCTAATTTTTCTCTTCAGATGTGGATCAGGTTCAAGCTCTAGTTTGAGTCGTTTCCTTCTTGATGATGATGTCTTTGATTCCCCCACCTCTTTGAACTTATGCTGAAAAAATGAATAAATAGAAGGTTCAGCATCCAAATACATAACATATTCTGAAAATTTTTCTTTCTGAGTTTCAAAAGTTTCTGAATTTGTTGGATATACTTCGATTGGTGATTTTTCAATTTAGCCTTATGTTTCTCGCCCACAATTAAATCAGTTTCACTTACTTGAATAGATGACTATTCTTCAGGAGGAAATTTTATGGAATTAAAAACATCATACGTTACTTGCTCATGCTAAATTTGTTCCTCCACAATTTGTTCAATCTCATTTTGCTTTTCAACCACATTTTGTTCGCCATTTTCTTCTTGTGGTTGCTCAATTGTCCTCCCATTGCTTTCTAGTGTTATAGCCTCGACATGCTCCTCGGGATGAACAACTGTGTTGCTTGGTAATGTTACTACAGTTTTTTCGTTAAGAATATTTGAAAATTGACTAATTTGTACCTCAAGATTGTGACTGGAAGCCGAAGTTGAATTTGCAACATTTTGGATTGCCAAATCTGTCTTTTGTATGTATTGTTCTGCCTTTTGCATGTAGTGCATAAACATGTCTTCAAGTTTCGGCTTCTTTTCTTGCTGTGAAAAATTTTGAGGTGGTACAACTACTCCTTGATTGTAGTTCCATGGATAATTGGGGGTGTTTCTCCATTCTTGATTGTATGTGTTTGCATAATGATTGTTTTGCATTTGAAAGTTTGACACAAAATTTTCATGTTCGACATTTGATGGAGCAAAAGGGTTCCCCACATGACAATCTGGACTTGAATGATTTCCTGCACAAAGATCACAAATCATATTAGATTGAATAGCATTAAAATTCATATTTTCTACTTGTTTAGAAAAAATATTTTTTTTTGCATTTAAAGTAGAAAAATGATCAAGTTCAAAAACTCCAGCCACTTTTCTTGGCATTGTTCTCTCTGAAGAACACTGGTAATTATTTGATGTCATCTCCTCTAAAAGATCATAGATTGCTTGGTATGTTTTGCTCATAAGTGCACTACCAGCTGCTGCGTCAATCATAGATCTATGTGTAACTCCTAAACCATTATAGAATGTTTGCATTTGCAGCCATTTCGGTAGTTCATGATTAGGACACTTTCTTAATAACTCTTTGTATCTTTCCCATGCATCATATAAAGACTCGGTCTCAAATTGAGTAAATGTAGCAATATCATTCCTTAGTTTTGCTGTCTTTGCCGATGGAAAATACTTAGCCAAAAATTTTTGTGCCAGTCCCTCCCAAGTAGTAATACTATCGGGTGGTAGATAATGTAGCCAAGCCTTCGCCTTATCTCGTAGTGAAAAAGAAAAGAGTCTCAATCTGATTGCATCATCTGATACTCCGTTGTACTTGAAAGTATCACAAATTTCTAAAAAGTTTGCAATGTGAGCATAAGGATCCTCGTGCGGTAGTCCCCAAAATTGAATAGTCTGATGAATCATAATCACCGGTTCAATCTCAAAATCGTTAGCTTCAATAACCGGCTTCTTTATGCTTGATTAATAAATCGAGGGCATAGCATAGTCTCTCAAAGGCCTGTTTTCATCGTTTGCCATGATAATTTCCTTATATGTCCTGAAATGTATGTGTAAAAAATAGAAAAACTAAAAAAATAAAAGTAAAAGTAAGTCAAAAGAAAATAAAGATGTAAAATAATAATAAAATAAAAAATAAATACAAAAAACCCAAACTAGTAATAATCTAGCAATTTTCAATATCAATAAAAGAATAACTAGTCCCCGGCAACGGCGCCGAAAACTTAGTGTGAATATTTGCAAGTGTACAAAATCGCAACAAGTAGTATAGTTAAGTGAATAGAGTGTCGAACCCACAGGGACTAATTATTTTATTGAGTACCGATATCACTAAATGAATCACTATTTGGAAGATCGAAATTAATAAATGACAAAACAAATAAAATTAAATTAATCAAAAAGTCTAACTAACTAAATTAATGAAGAGGGAGCGGAGTTTGAAAATTTTAATTTGTTAATGGCAAAATTAATTTTAGGGCTTTTGACTTCACCTAGTTCATCCCACACAATTTATAAATTCCATAAGAATAAAAAATATTATTTTTCCAAGTTGTAGACCAAAATCCCCAAATTATTCAATGCTTTCTCTCGAACAACACCAAAAATATCTCCAACTAACAGTTTGACATATCTCAATGCAAATTTAATTAATCGAAGACTCATTAGGTTCTGTGGATTTCTTAACGGTCACATCAATCGCGGTAAATTATCTCTAATTTCGCTCAATCAATGGTGTTCAATTTTTATTGTTCTAAATCACAAATTACCTCTTGGTCTCTCCATGATCCAATAATCATACAAAAATTTGCCAAATAATTGTAAGCATTAAGCACAAAAATTAAACACAACCATGGAGAAATAGAAATAATATGGAATTAAAAACTGTGTTCTCAAAACTAGGCTACATCTAATTCCTAGAAAAATAAATTTAGTTCATAATAAAATTGCAATTAACAAAATTTTTCATGGATTGCATAATGAAATTTAGAAGAGAAGAGAAGTTACAAAAGAAAACTAATTTGTAAATAAAAATTTGCGAACCGAGCCCGCAAGTAGCACTTCTCGTCTCGTCTTCTTCTCTGTCTGCGTTAAAACCCGAGCCAGCATACAACAAAGGATAGCCCTGTGCCTCGTGGACCCCACCGCCAACTCAGCGCGTCAGCAGAAGAGAAGGAGCTGGTTTTGTCCGGTAGTGCGCCAGGTCAGCAGAAGCCCACGTCACGCCTAGTCCCCCTGCTTCTCTTTTCGTACTTCATGCCGAGAGAGAGAGAGCATTGGCTCTCTCTCTTTCTGTTATGATTTTTTTTTTAATTATTATTATAAAAGTAGCGGTCTTGTGTGGCTTCCTTAAGCGCTCCCCTTTTTCTCTTTAATCTGCTGTTGTATTTATAGGAGTAGGAGACGTAGGAATTAGGCTTTATCTCTTCATTTGTGCTGCAAATAAAAATTAGGATTTAGAATAAAAATTTAAATTTAAATTAATTAGATCAACTTAAAAGTAACTAATTTTTTTTTAATTTTTATTTTAGCTCTATCAAAATCCTTTTAAATTTGTTTATTCTTTTTACACCCTATTAACAATTAAAATTGTATTTTGCTCCTCATATTGTCAATTTGTAAAATATAAAATTCAACAAATCAGTAAAAATAATAAATCAATAGTTTTACTTTGTTTGTTGATTTGTATCAAAAATAATCACTTTTTGCATCAAAAATCTTATTTCTTCAAAAATAATTATTAATTAAAATCTTATAGAAATAAGACAAATTATAAATAAGATAGACGAAAACAAGCAATTTTAATGGGTAAATGAGTACAAATATTTATATATAAATTAGACACATTAGCGCCACTCTGATGGTGACATCCCAAGCTGCAGACAAGTCGTTGTAGACCACGCGACAACCAGCGACGATACGAGCAGGAAGAAAAGAATGAGACACCATATTAAAATTGGTCTTTAGATGAAGGCTTTAATTTAAATAATTAGGTCAAAACTAATGAGCATTAACAAAAATAATATTAATAATACAAAAATCAACACATAATAATAAAAAAATAATAATGAAAAAAATAATAAAAATAATAATCTTCATAAACATACTGGTGAAAATAAAAATAATAATAAAATATTAACAATACTGGTAAGGATAATAATACAAGACAGAAAATAATTTGGGGTTCATCATTTTGGTGAAAGTAATTCAATATCAACATCAAAAATAAAATAGTAAGAAAAATACAATAATAAAAATAGTAATAGTAATAACAATAATAATAATAATACCAATAATAATAAGGAAAACAATAATAATAGTAGTAGTAGAAATTCTTGGATGTGGGTTCGCCTCATTTATATCCATTTGTAGTCTTGCCTTCTCGACATCAAGTTGCAGGTTTGTCTCCACGACAACAGGTTGCAGGTTACCATCTGAATATTCGGATGCACATTTTGCCTCATCGATATCCAGTTGCAATTTGCCTCCATTGACGTCTAGTTGCATGTTTGCCATCTCGACATCCAGTTGCAAGAAAACGATGAACGAGATGATGCAATCTTCCACCTGTACTTAGATATTGATTGCCCAATTTATGTACGAAGTTACGTTTTGAAATTTGTGATATTGAAATACACAGTTATTCGAAATAACAATTTTTTTTTTGAAAACAATTGTATAAAAGATCCAAAATATATCAAATAATAATCAAAATACACAAAATATTCGAAAAAATATATATAATATAAAGAAAATATAGGCAAGAGAAGAATGAATTTTATACTCAATAAAGAATCAACAAAGGAGGACGACTACAAGGGACGAAAGAAAATAAGAATCAAAGAATTGAAATGAAGAAAGAGGAACGAGGAGGCACAAGCAGAATTTGAAGAGGATATGGTAGAAAAAGAATAACTAGCATGATACTCAAAATGAGTCCAAAAATGAAGATGAATGAAAGAATCAAAGGAATATGGGTATGGAAAGAACGAAACTATACCCAATAAGGAATCAACAAATGAGAATGACTAAAAGAGACGAAAGAAATAAGGAATCAAGGATTCGAATAAGAAGAAATCAAAAAGAAAGGAATAAGACTAGTATCCAGATCAATATTGATAATGATTCATTCATGCATGCATGGTTGGTGAAATGTTGAGCCGATCCCAGTTCAAGCCAAGCTTATCTAATATATTAGGCAACTAATATATTAGCCAAACCTGGGCTCTGATACCACTAAAAACCCTGTCACGCCCTGCTTTCCAATAATACGGAATACGAGTATGTAACAAAAGTCCAACGAATGATTTTCATCATCCATAAGCTGTTCAAGAATCTTTACAACATATCACAATATAATCAGAGTCGGAAGCCAGAAAAGTCAACCACATGCACATATGAACCAAATACCAATAAGAATACTTGAAATAAAATATATTAATCTCAAATAGTCATGATCTGATTAACACAAATAATCCTGGGTCACATTGTCTAAATACAAGAATAAATCCAAGTACAAGATACAATAATTCATGAATAACAGGGAAATAAATAAATGTAGCAAGAGCTCCAGCAACTAATATCTCATCTCGTCTATTCCATCTGGTAGTTGATCTCCAAAATCTGCAATTCAACGAATGCAGGAAAGAGGAAAAGAGAAAAACAAGTACCCATCAATTGCAAGTTACGGATCACAAATAATGTAGGATACAAGCACATGGAAAAAACTAACTAGCACATGGTATATGTGTGATGTCATAGTAAACAACTAGCATGGTAAAAGTGATCAAGTGTACATGGCATAAATCAAGTGTCAAGAAATCAAGTATTATGTAAACATGCATCAAGTGTCGAGTATCATATATTCATGTAATCATGTATCAAGTGTCATGTTCAAGTCTCATGTAATCAAGTTTCATGTATCATGTAGTCAAGTATCAAGTGGGCATGTATCATGTGATCAAGTCTTTTAGTTATTACTAGCTAGGTAGCACTTCATGTGCCCCATATTATAACCCATGGTTGCTACAACAAACAGTTTCGCTTTAGATTTCATAGTGGACCATAGAGGGTGGTATACTCGGGGACAAGTAATCCAAATCATATACCAAATTTCAAATTAACCAAATTATATACCAAATTCCAAATAATCCAAATCATATACCAAATTCCAAATAATCCAAATCATATACCAAATTCCAAATAATCTAAATCATATACCAAATTCCAAATATGGGAAACACAAGCCCCCTTCCGAGTACGCGTTTCTGAATTATCCACTACTAGATCTTTTCCATTAACACCGGCTTGGTTATTTCTTATTATAATCAGACACGCATGTATGTGTCGCAAAACAAAGCAATGATAACAGGGTATAAATATGTATCAGATTCAGGGTGCAAGATAAACAATTATAGGTACAAGATAACACATAACAGGGTGAAACAACTACTTTTCTAATTCAGGACAGCAAGACAGTGTTGTACTAAAACAGTGACTCCTGCTACTACAGACATCCAAATCTGGATCCGTCGAAGGATCTGGAAAATAGACTTCCACACGAATCCAGCGAGTATAAATAAGTCACATAGAGTAATTCACAACATCATAGCTCAAAACAGATTTGAAAACAAAAAACATGTTCAGTCAGAAATCAGGAAAACGAATTCTCGGTCAGGAAAACAGCATGAAAACTCATCAAATAAATCCTTGAAAAGTCTGGGGTATTCCCCTATATGATCAGAATCAAAATATAAAGTTTCATAATATTCCAGTAAAATTAGTTTAGTCATCAAAAATACGAGAATATCAAGAAACGACACTTAGGAAAATCTGGAATTCCCAACGCTGCTGTACGAAAACTGAGATATCTCACAACCAGTGAAACGAAATCCATATTCGCCAAAGGGAGGTGAAAATAGATAAAATATACTAACTTTTATATTTCACAAATAATTTTCATACAGTATAAGGAATCATAGTGAAAATAGAGTTTTTTACAGAACAGCAAGCAAAATACAGCACGAATAGATTTTACAAACGAGCATGAAACATCACATAAAACTTATCAATAAAATTTACCAAAATTCTGGGTAATTTCTAACTTAATAAAAAAACACTGACCAAAGTTTCAAATCAAAATAATATGTACAGCGTGGTTCTTGAAAATAGTTTGTTATCAAAATTACTGAAAAACAGAATCTGAAAAAGATCGACATCTCTATACTAAAACAGTCATAACTCGTCATACGAAATCAAAATCAAGCAAGGTCATGGGGGTTTGAAAATAGACGAAATTATCTAAAACTCATCTTTTATACTGAAATCAAGATACTGACTCTAACCCAGTCGAAAACAGCAAATGAAACAGAACAGTGCCAAAAATACAGATTTTTCCACTTAAAGCAAAATCAACATAGATTCAAGAAAATTGATTCATACACATCCAAACTTGAAATAAAGTCTACCAAGTGTCTAAACATCATGAATTAGTTATTAACATGTCTATGCTAAATATATCTCATGGGTTTTAACCAAAACACAAGTTTGCACACAAATCCCACATACATGTTCCAAATCAAGAATCGAATTTTAGGTTAAATCATGTCAAGATTGTGTCATGAGTCATTCTATGGCCAAAATATCACAATGGTGACAAAACCCATTAAGGAAAACACAATCAAGAGTTGTCTCTAGACCTAACTACACTATAGGTGAACTTTTTGATTTGTATCAAACAAATGAATTGGAGTATAAGTTACTTGCCTTAATTTGGAGATGAAGAACGATGCAAATAAAAAATGGGAGCAAATCACACGAATGAAAATCTACGGACTCACGAACGATCCACATGCGTACTTGAGCACCCGCAATAAAACCCAAGAGCATGAGAGCGCGAAACGGCGGATGGAGAGGAAGCGGGAGAGATGAAGTACGGACGCAAGGGTTTGGAAAAAAAGGAATATGCAGTTTTTTTTTTCTTTTTCGGTTGAACAAGTAAACAAAATCATATATATATATATAGAGAGAGAGAGAGAGAGAGAGAGAGGGGTATAAATAATAGGGTTTAAAAAAGATGGGGAGGGTGCAGGATCTGGCGGCTACAGGGAAGAAAAAGGGTCGGGTGCTTAGGTGCAAATCCGGGTTGAGGTGTAGTATTAGGTTTGGTTGGTTTTAGGTAGTATATAAGGCTGATGGGGTGTTAAGGTATTAGGTGTAGAATTAGGAAAGTAATGGGCTGGTTTGTGAAATTAATAGTAGGTAGTGAAATAGTTAATAATTGGGTAAGGAATTAATCTGGTGGTATAATAGTATAGGATTATAATAGGAAATTAATAGGTAATGGAATATAGGAAGTGGGTGTAGTAATTAGGTAATGGTTTTAGTGTATAAATGGGTATGGTTAAATAGGAAACGGGTATGGGTAATAGTAAATGGGTATTTGGGTTTAAAACGGGTTAATGGGTTTTTAAAAAATCCAATAGGAAAAATGGGTATATAAAATTAATAACAAATAAAAAAAATTGTCTCATAGATAGCATTATGACCCTTGGGACTCCTTGGCAAAGTTGTCACAAAATCCATCGTGATATTCTCCCACTTTCGCTCTGGGATTGGAAGAGGTTGCAAAAGTCCCACGGTTCTCTAATGCTCTGCCTTCACTTACTGACAGATCAGGCACTCAGAGACATATCTTGCCATAACCCTCTTCATACCATGCCACCAGAAATGTTGCTTCAAGTCCCTGTACATCTTGGTACCACCAGGCTAAATAGAATACGGAGACCGATGAGCTTCCTCCAGCAGCTTCTGCCTGACTTCTCCCCTAGGTACACACAACCTAGAGCCAAAAAAAAGTGACCCATTAGCATGAATGACCAAGTCAGATCTCAAACCGGCTTCCACCTCACTTCGAAAAAGCTGCAACTGCTGATCATCCGCTTGGGCTTCCTTAATCTGCTCAATCAAAGAAGACTACAACTGCAACATCATGAACTGCCAAGATGATCCAGGAAGTAGCACATCCAACCCCAGCCTCCTCATATCCTCCATTAATTTCTTCTGCTTAGTAAGGAACATAGCGGTAGGCCTCCTACTCAAAGCATCAGGCACCAAGTTCACTCTGCCCGGGTGATACTAAAAATTGATGTCAAAGTCTGCGATCAATTCCAGCCATCTTCTTTGCGTCATGCTTAATTCCTTCTGCATGAACACATACTTGAGGCTCTTGTGATCTGTGAATATCTCCACTCTATCCCCAAGCAGATAATGCCTCCACAACTTAAAGGCAAAAACCACGACCGCAAGCTCTAGATCGTGCATGGGATAGTTCTTCCCATGAGGTCTCAACTGCCTCGAAGCACAGGCGACAACCCTGTCTCGCTGCATCAGCACTGCTCCTAGACCTCTACCCAATGCATCACAATGGATCACAAAACCACATGAACTGTCGGGTATAGTCAGCACAGGCGCTGATGTCAACCGACGCTTCAATTCGGCAAAAGCTTCATCACAAGCTTCATCCTCATCAAATCTCTGCTCCTTCTTCGTCAAACTGGTCAGAGACCCAGTAATCTTCAAAAAATCCTGCACGAACTTTCGATAATAGCCAGCCAAACCAAGAAAACTCCGCACCTCAGGAATAGACTTCGGAATCGGCCAATCCTTGAACGCAGAGATCTTCAAAGGATCCACAAAAACACCAGCACTAGAAATAATGTGGATCAGAAAAGCAACTCGATCCAGGTAGAACTCACACTTATTGAGCTTCCCATACAGCTGGTTCTCTCTCATGGTCTGCAGAACCACCTTCAGATGTTTAGCATGATCTTCCATATTTCGAGAATACACCAATATGTCTTCAATGAAGAACACGACAAGCTGATCCAAGAACGGCGAGAACACCCGGTTCATCAGACTCATGAACATTTCCAGTGCATTAGTAACTCCGAAAGGCATCACCAAGAACTCGTAATGCCTGTACCTTATTCCAAATGTCGTCTTCAGAACATCTTCTAAATTTACTTTAACTTGATGATACCCGGAACAAAGATCCAACTTTGAGAATTCAGAAGAACCTCCCAGTTGGTTGAACAAATCGTCAATCCTTGACAATGGATACCAATTCTTCACAGTGACATTGTTCAACTCTCTGTAGTCAATGCAAAGCCTGCGGCTACCATCCTTCTTATTGACGAACAGAACTGAGGCTCCCCAAGGCAAAACACTAGGCCTGATGAAACCCTTATCAAGCAGCTTTAAAACTTGCACTTTCAGCTCCGCCAATTCAACCGGTGCCAGTGATACAGACTCTTGAAAATAGGTGTCGTACCTGGATAAACATTAATGCTGAACTCCACATCTCGGTCGGGCAGCAAACCGGGCAAATCCTCGGGATCAAGGAAATCCTGCACAACTAGGGTGCAACAACCCCATCAGAGCCCAACAAAATAAGCAAAACAGCCTTAGGATCCATCGAGTTCTTGACACGCCTTGACAGTGTCTCACCCGCATGGAACACAAACTCTGGTTGACCAGAAAGCCTTCACACCTTCTTCTCTCGGCAATCAATCACGACACAAGAAACACCTAACCAATCCATGCCCAGAATGACATCGAAACCGGAATTGGGAATCATAATCAAATCAGCCAAGAAATCTACACCACCAATCAGCAACGAGCTTTGCTTGCATACCCTAGAACAGACAACGACACCTCCACCTGTGGTGATGTCCCAAGCTGCGGCATAGCATTGTTGATTCTTGATTTTGATGATTACAACACAATGCAAAGTTTGTTGTGCTATTTATTATATATTGTAGGTTATATCAAAGTTTATCATGTATGATACACAAAGGCCTTAAAGCAAATTGATCAAGCAAATCACAATGTTCTAAAACTGAAGAATGATCAAGCAAAGCTTCATACAAAGACAATGGCTAAAGCTTCACTCAAGACTCAAGACTCAAGACAAGACCAAAGCTTAAATATCTTATATTTTGTGTCTTGTAAGAACAAATGTAATTTTTTCTCTTTTGTTGAGTCTTAGATTGATGTACAGCCTTGTCACACACACACACTCACACATAATTTTATAACTGTGTGTTTTACAAAATCTAAAGGTCGAAACAGCTTGAACTAGATCAGCTGTTGAGTACCAGTCGAATTTCGTTAAGGAACAGTCGACTGAATCTGTACAAAACTGTCTGATCTTCTTCAAACTCTGACCAGTCAATTCATACCGGCAACCCAGTCGACTGTTCAAGTCATTTCGACAGTTTACTGATATCAAAACTTGTATTTTTCGAATTTAAAAGTTTTATCCGTTGTTATTAGTTGTTAAATAGTTGTAGGAACTATTTTTACAACGTCCAGGGATTCTACTCTATAAATAAAGCCTTAGAATCACCATGGAAGAGTTCTAAGCATTTTTGAGAAAAAGTTTAAGTATTTTGCTTTCGAGAAAGAAAAGTTTTCAAATTCACTAAGTCTTGGTTCTCTGTTTTCAGTCCAGCATAACATCGATTTCGTTTTGGACTGAATTCAGAAGTCGACCAAATAGCCACGTACAAAATCACAATCACAATAAGGCTATAGATTGATTGTAAAAAATTTTATTGTTTTCTTTTCCTCTCGGTTGGAGAGTAGGGCTCTAGTGTGAAGAGTTAGGTTTTCACTCTTGGTGGAAGACTGGGTTGCTCTCTCTAGTTGTGAGAGAGGACTACGGGTTAGACAAGGTTGTTGTCTAACGCCGTAGGGTATTCTTGTACATTTTTCAAGAATAGTGGAAAATCTCAAGTGGGTTGCTTGGGGACTGGATGTAGGTCGGGAGGACCGAACCAGGATACATTATGTATACTTTGTGGTTGTATTATTTTGAACTTGCATTTCATTTACTTGCTTTTTAAGTTCTCTGTGAAACTTGTCTGGACAGTCGACTGCATCTCCTTTTAAGTCGACTGGTCAGACTTGTACTACATACTCTCTGAAAACTTGTCTGGTAAGTCGACTGGTTCTTCTATAAGTCGACTGATCAGAATCGTCTTAAAATACTCTTCTTAACTATCGTCCCAGTCGACTAGTTTCTCTTTTCAAGTCGACTGGACCGAAGAAAAAGTTTAATTCCGCAATTATTTTTATAAAACACTATTCACCCCCCTCTAGTGTTTCTTGCCTTGCCTACAGATCCAACACTTGGTATCAGAGCCTAGTTGAGTGCAATGGCAACTACTTCTAATGCAAATCAATACCATGAAGGCCAATCTACACAAAGGCCACCCCTCTTCGATGGAACCAATTACAACTATTGGAAGTGTAGAATGAAGATCTACCTTCAGTCCATCAACTATGAGATATGGAACATGATGGAGACTGAGTACACCGCTCCTACCATTCCATATACACAATGGAACGACGACATGAAGAACCAAACAATGAACAATGCAAAGGCAATGAACGCGCTGTTTTGTGCCCTTACAAAGGAGGAGTTCAACCGTGTGTCCAATGCAACAACTGTACATCAAATTTGGCACACACTCGAGGTAACTTATGAAGGAAGAAATAAAGTAAAAGAATCTAAAATATCTGTTCTTGTTCACAGGTTTGAAATGTTCCGCATGAAGGAGAAGGAGAATGTGTCTGAGATGATTACAAGGTTCACGAACATTACCAATTCACTTGGGGCACTTGGAAAGACGTATACTCAAGCCGAGATAGTGAGGAAGGTACTTCGTGCACTAACCCCCGAATAGGAGAAGAAGACCACCGCCATAGAAGATGCCAATGATTTAACACAACTTTCTCTTGAGAATCTTGTAGGAAATCTTATGGCTTATGAGGTACAACTTGAAGAGTGCAAGAAGGATGCCGAACCACAACAATCAAAGAAGAAGACATTAGCATTCAAAGCCACGTCGGACTCCGAGGATGAAGAAGAAGATGAGGAAGAGATTGCCATGTTCACGAGAAAGTTTAAAAAGTTACTAAGAAAAGGTAAGTTTAATTCAAAATCTAAGGAATCTAATGAACCTCCAACTTGTCTCAGGTGTAACAAGACAGGCTATATGAAAAAGGATTGCCCACTAGAGAACGCAAAATCTAAGGGAAGAGCGTCCAACTTCAAGAATGATAAGTACATAAAGAACAAGTTCGTGAAAAATAAAAAGGCATACCAAGCAACTTGGAATGACAGCGATTCTTCGTCGGAAGAAGAAATTGATGAGACAAACGAGGTTGCAAACGTGTGTTTTAGGGCGTCTCAAAATCAAGTAAGTAATGAGTATGATTCTAATGATTTACTTGATGCTTTCAATGAAATTTTTCAAGAACTTAAAAAAGAAAAGATTGGAGTTAAGAACTTAGAGAAAGTTAATCAAACACTTTCTCAAGAGAATCTTAACCTTGATAAAGAAGTAAAATCCTTAAATTTTCGTCTTTCTAGTTTAGATATGGATCTTGAATCTCTAAAGAAAAATTATGAAGAGATATCCGATAATGTATCTAAATTTAATAAAGAAAAAGAGAATTTAAATGATGTTCTTCAAAATCAAGTGCAATCTAGACAAAAGTTTGGACTTGGTTTTAAAAAGTCCCTTGAAAAATCTCATTCTTCTAGGAACATTAGTGTAAATAAACCTGTATCTATTTCCAGTGTTAAGTATAAACTTTATGAGTTTTTTGAAAAGCCTAAAACTGTAATTTTTCATGATAAAGGCAAATCTAAAGTTCAGATAAGTCGACTGCACCCAGCCACCAGTCGCCTGTGCAGAAGTACTGAGTCTCATTCAACAAGACAAATACCTCAGATAAATTGACCTATACTACCTCCCAGTCGACTGAATAATAGTAAAAGTCGACTGAAAGGTGCTGTAAAGTTGACTAGATAGAGCAAATATGTATGGGTTCCAGTCAACCTGAGTTTGAAAGATAGAATTGCTTATATTAATTCATATATGCTTACTGTATGTAATTCTGCTAATTATGTTTTTGCTTATGGTGAAAAATCAAACTCATCATGGGTTTGGTTTCCCGCAAAATAATCTATTTTGGACCCAATGAAAAGGGTACCATATTCACATTGAATATTTTATAGGTATCTAAGAGAGATCGTTGGATACTTGATAGCGGATACTCGAAGCACATGACTAGCCATGCCAACCTCCTCTCTTCCATACAAAATATTGATGGAGGAACAGTCACATTTGGTGACAACAATAAAGGAAAGGTCATAGGAATTGGTATGGTCGGTAAGCACACTAACCCCTCTATAGAAAATGTCTTATTAGTTAGTGGACTTAAGCATAACCTGTTAAGTATTAGCCAACTATGTGATAGGGTTATAAAATCATGTTTGAAAAATATGTTTGTTTAATTTATGATTCTACCATGCAAAATATAATTTTTCAAGGTTTCAGGAAAAATAACATTTATGAATTGTGTTTAAAAGCATATCGAATGATTTATGCTTAGTAGCTTCTAATAATGATTCTTGGCTTTGGCATAGACATTTTGGCCATGTGAATATGAAAAATCTCTCTAAATTGTCTAAGTACAACCTAGTTAAAGGGCTGCCAAGACTATCCTTTAAAAAGGATAAGTTATGTAATGCATATCAACTAGGTAAACAAATTAAATCTACTTTTAAAACAAAAGAAGTAATTTCTACTAGTAGGCCGCTCGAATTAATTCACTTGGATTTATTTGGCCCTACAAGAGTTGCTTCTTTTAAAAAAAGTAGCTATGTATTTGTTTTAGTAGACGATTTTTCACGATTCACTTGAACTTTCTTTTTAAAACATAAGAATGATGCTTTTGGAGAATTTGCTAATTTTTGTAAACAAATTCAAAATCAAAAGTCTCTAACCATAGTCACTATTAGAAGTGATCATGGTGGAGAATTTGAAAATGAAACGTTTGCAGAATATTGCAACAAGAATGGTATAACTCATTCGTTTGCATTTCCTAGAGCTTCACCACAAAGTGGAGTACTTGAAATGAAGAATAGGACTTTGAAAGAATGTGCACGTACCATACTTGTTGAAAGCAATTTACCTAAGTATTTTTGGGTTGAAGCCGTTGCTACAGCTTGTTATATTTTAAATAGGATTTTGATTAGGCCTAAGCTAAAGAAAACATGTTATGAGCAATTTTTTGATAGAATTCCTAAGGTCTCTTACTTTAAAATATTTGGATGTAAGTGTTTTATTCCGAACACTAAGGATAATTTGGCTTCCCTTACAATTCGCGGCGGCCATAACACTGGAGGCTGTAAAAACCATAGCGCTGCTTATCACTCTCAAGTTCACGAGGTTGACATTCCGAGCCTATAAGAAGGAAGATTTGCTTCTGATTCTGAGTAGTTGTCAAAAGTTGGAGGTGTTGTACTTGAATGAGTACCCCACTGCTTCACTTGACCGGATAACTGATGAAGATATTCAAGCATACATTTCCGAGCAACTCGCATTTCGAGCTGCGTATTAGGGAGAAACACCTTGATCAGACGGCCACGTCCACAAAATGACAAGACAGCATTTTCTCATGGTCCACACCGTCTTCTGCATCGAGCGGGCTAGAAGTGGTTCGCCATTCAAAATTTCTCCTACATCCGTCAGGACTTGCTCTGGCAAAGAACGCGGAGCTCAAAGCTTGGTTCGGCTTCGCTTCTATCCCTTGCTCCTAAGCGGGTTACAAGTGGTACCAAACAAATAACAAGTGCTAACGAAACATGCAAACACACAAACGCTAGAGAGTAAAACAAGCCTTCACTTCTATTAAAGTTCAAAGGAACATAGGTTACAAGGCCAAACTACTCTACCACCAGGGACTACAAAGACTCAAAGAGTTATAATTACAACAACTTATTCAGCGTTTCTTCGGAACAGGAACGTTTCGGTTCAAAGACACCCGGGGACGGCATCGCCTAACCTCAGAGCTCGTCTCTAGACCAACGAATCGAGACGCCTATTCAGCACTGCCTCTGACCGTGGCCCCAACCGAAGCGCCACTAGACGAAGCAGCCACTTCACTTTGAGCGTTCGTCGGACTCCGCCTAACAGCAGGAGAACGAGTCGCGAGCTCATAAAACGAGATTTCCCTCTCACTCTCTTCGCGAGTACACGACGTGCTTCTGACGTTAATCCATTCAGGCTGAGCCACTTCCTCCTCGAGCTCAACGATTTGATCCTTCAGAGTAGCGTCCTTCACAACAATTTTGAAATGAGGAAGTTGAGTGGATCCTGCAGCTCCAGAGCTGTCGGCTGTAATTCGACGAAGATGGGTCACTTCGATGCTTTTGTCTACTGTAACCCTCCTCATCTCGTCAACCTTCGCCGTCAACTCATCGCGCTCGACCATCAATTTACCCACTGCTGAAACTAACTCCTCTTCCTCCGCCAAAAGTTCTTCTTCTGCTATCTTCAGGTGATGAACCTCCACCAGTAGTTTGCCTTTCTCCTTCTCGACGTCAAACAGCGTCTTCCAAAGCAACTCCACCTCGCCTTCAAGACGAACCTCGCAAGATCGCTTCTGTAGTTGTTTTAGCTCGAAGAAATACTCCCTCATGTTGCCTTGAGATCCTCTAGATCTAACTCGCTTTTGAGGAAACACTCTCAGCTATGGGAGAGGGCCAGCTTTGCTGCTTTCAAGTCAGTACGAAGACGAGAGGTTTCGGCCGCTGAACTCGACTCGACAACCTGAAAAACGAAGGCATATCAACACGAAGAACAAGAGGTGGTGCCCAACACTTAGCCAAATCTCAAGACAACTATTTTCAAGATTCAAAAAAGACTTCAACACTTAGCGAGTTTGCCAAAAACCAAGTTTTTATTGATACCAAAAAGCAGTGGCCAGTCCGCTACAAAGCAGTACAAGAAAAGAAAAAACGATTTCAACTACAAGAGCAAGAAGATCAAGGGGCCACCTTAGGCGGTAGTTCAGAAACAGGCACCTCGGTGGATGGCCCCTCGTCCTCCTCTGTTGTTCCTTGGGGGTCGGCTACGACCTGGTCACCCCCTACTTCCGCCACCACAACCTCGAGGTCGGCAGGAACATCATCGCCTTGTGGCTCATCCCCCTCCTTTCCTTCGTCCTCTTCCTCTTCCCCTTCGGCTTCTTCCTTGGCACCAGGCCACAGCCTGTACCCTGACCTGTCGAAGTCGGGAACCCAAGCCTCGACGTGATCGAGCGCTCTGGCATAAGACAGCTCCATGTTTGCCGCCATGTGCTTCTTAGCCTCGACCTCGATCTCCACCCTCACCTTCTCCACGACCTCGACTTGTTGCAGCTTCACTGCCTCCAAAGCCCTCGCCACTGCGGCCCTCTCCTCGGCTGCCTTTGCAACCTCCGAAGCAAGCTTCTCCTTCGCTTGCGCCAAAGCCACCTCGAGGTCGGCGACCTGGGTCACCAGAGCGTCCGAGCGATGCTGCTCTGCTTCGAGCTGCTTCACGGCCCTCGCCCTCTCTGCTCGGTCTTTGTCACTGAGGGCCTTCAGCTCCCTCTCTTGCTCGGCATGCTCCTCGAGAAGATGGCCGAAGTGGCAAGTAGCCTGCACAAAGAGGTAGTTAGAACACAACAAAAACCGAGCTAAAGACTTAGAAAATTTTCAAGAAAAATTTGGAACAGCAAGGAAAACTTACCGACACAAGCGACCGAGCTACCTCGAGAGCGTCGTCACCGGTCGTCCCCGCCTTCAGGGTGGCTCGGTCCTTCGGGGTCGGGAGGTGGTGAACAGCCTGCATGCTCATCCCCGAGTCCCCTAAGAAGCCGTCGTGGTTCTTCACCCACCAATCAGGAACGAATAGCTTCTTGTGAGCCTCGGTCAGTATTGCCTCGACCTGCTCGGTCAAGGGTGGGGCCTCAAGTGCCAGCACCGCCGCGACGGAGAAGCCCTCACCTACAGGGGCAGAGAGGATCGGCAGGACAACAACCACTGAGGACGGCTCCTGAGGAGAAGTGGTGACGACTACGAGGGTGCCTTGGTGGGTCGGCCAGACGAGGGACCCGTGCTCGTCCTCTTCCTCTTCTTGCCGTCGGCGACTTTGCTTCATTCAGCCATCATACCCTTGAAGTCCATGTTCGGAGCCTCTATCCAAATGAAAGGGAAAACTAGTTTAAAAATATATATATATACAAGGCATCAAAGAAAGTAAAGCAGACAGATAGAGATGTCAGGAGCGTACTCGAGTCGAACGGACTAAGGCCCGACCCGTGCAACACCTCCTCGGTCATCTTCCTCTAACTCAACATCGGAAGACCGATCAGCTTTGCCGCCACCTCTGCCTCGGCCTGGGTCAATATTGGCTCGGCCTTTGCATACTTCGGCACCTCTTCCTACCACCGGGTCGGGAAGTCCCACGCCGAAGGGCACTTGATCAGGAAAAAATTCCCTTTCCACGACTTTATCGAGTCGGGATTCTCTATCAGCTTAACTCCTTCCCGAGGCGACAGATAGTAGCGAGCTTCGAGCTTGCTCATCCTGTTGATTCGGTATAAACTTCGGAGGATGACGAGCTTCGGCTCCACTTTGGCTGTTCGGCATTGCAACAGAAAACCGAGCACATGGCGCCACGTGTTCGGCATGAACTGTATGGGGCACAACCCATACCACCGAAGGACTACCGTCACGAAGGGATGGAAGGGGAAGCGCAGGCCGGCGTTCAACGCGTCGAGGGCGAAGACGCATGTGTTCGGTGGGAAGACGGTGTTCGCTCGCACCCCGGGGCCGGGGAGAACCAGTGTGTACTCCTGAGGAATGACAAAACCCTTCCTAGTCCGGAGTAGGTCCCGCTCCATCAGAATCGAGGAGAAGTCGTCCACCGCGGTGACCTCCCTCGGATCGTTCTCCTCGTAGGTCTCCGAGCGACCAATGACAGCCTTGGTCAGCAGCTCACCGCTGTACTGCCTTATCCCCCCATGACCGGACAACATGGTCGGCATCCGACCCAGCTCGCCCGCCTGTTTCACAGTCTCCACCACCACCTCTACGACCGAAGACCGAACCATGCCCTTCCCCTTCTCCTCGGCCACAAACAACCCTACTATCTCCTTCCCCTTCCTTCGGCTTACCACTTCTCTCCCTTCCTCGGCATTCCGACCCCCCGAGGATGATGCCTCACTACCCGAGGATACTCGTGACATCTCGTAGAATAAGTAACAGAAGTTAAATAAACTGACCTTTGATTCGACGTCTACGGTTGGAGAAAACTTCGCCAGAAATCGCCTAGCCTTCGCGACAGCTAGCACAACCGCCCTTGAGCTCAAATCTCCGCTAGCAGAGCAACTCGAGAGCAAAAGTAAAATTTGAGAGTAAAAGCGAAAGAATGAGCTAAGGGTTAGGGGGGTGAGAACTTATAGCCAAAGAGACAACGGTTGGGCTTTTGTAACGTTAGGGGCCCGTTAAGGGAGACGGAACGACAGAATGGGGAGAGTTGCAATGGTTCAGAGGAAGGTCGCGACGGTTCACTTAACATCGCAGTCTGACAATCCATAACCTGCCGAGCCACTGAGGCACTCTGCCGAGCTACCGGGGCACTGACCTCCACATATGGAGAAAAATGCCGCCGAGCCACTTTCACCGTCAGATTGTCTCAAAGTTCGTGTCCAAATCTGATGAACGGCTCAGATCACGCCACGCCCACAAAACGATAAGATAACATTTTTCGTGATCTGAACCTCCAATTTTGAGATCCCCGCCATGATTAGCACCCCAGATCCAACCACGTGGCTCGACGACTCGTAACTTGCCGAGCCACCGAGGCACTCTGCCAAGCTACCGGGTCACCGACCTCCACATATGGAGAAAAATGCCGCCGAGCTACTTTCACCGTCAGATTGTCTCAAAGTTTGTGTCCAAATATGATGAACGGTTCAGATCACACCATGCCCACAAAACGACAATTTAACATTTTTTTGTGATCTCAACCTCCAATTTCGAGATCCGCACCATGATGAGCGCCCCAAATCTAACCACGTGGCTCGACGACTCGTAACTTGCCGAGCCACTGAGGCACTCTACCGAGCTACCGGGGCACCAACCTCCACATTTGGAGAAAAATACCGCCGAGCCACTTTCACCGTCAGATTGTCTCAAAATTCGTTCCAAAACATGATGAACGGTTCAGATCCCACCACACCCACAAAACGACAAGATAGCATTTTCTCGTGATCTGAACCCCTTACTCGTGATTTGCGCCATGATGAGCACCCCAGATCCAACCACATGGCTCGACGACTCGTAACTTGGCGAGCCATCGAGGTACTCTGCCGAGCTACCGGGACACTGACCTCCACATTTGGAGAAAAATGCCGCTGAGCCACTTTCACCATCAGATTGTCTCAAAATTCGTGCCAAAACATGATGAACGGTTCAGATCCCGCCACGCCCACAAAACGACAAGATAGCATTTTCTCGTGATCTGAACCCCTTACTCGTGATTCGCGCCAAGATGAACGCTCCAGATCAAGCCACGTAGTCCCACGACTTGTCCCGAGCTGCCGAGCCACCGGAGTGATCAGCCGAGCTACCGAACAGCTTAGCTGAACAACCAAGCTACTAAGGAGCAGAGGCCGAGCTGCCGAGCCATCGGAGTTCTCAGCCGAGCTACCGAACAGCTTAGCTGAGCCACCGAGCTACTAAGGAGCAGAGGCCGAGCTGCCGAGCCACCAGAGTGCTCAGCCGAGCTACCGAAGAGCTTAGCTGAGCCACCGAACTACCAAGATATGAAAGCTGAGCTGCCGAACTACTATGGTCGAGCTACCAATGCACCGACCCTCACATTTGAAGAAAAATGACTGCCGAACTACCCCAACCGTTGGATCGTTCTAAAAATTGCGCTGGAACATGATGAGCAGCTCAGATCACGCCACGTCCACAAAATGACAAGATATCATTTTCTTGTGATCTGAACTCCTTACTCATGATTCGCACCATGATGAATGCTCCAGATCTTACCACGTGGCTCGGCAGCTCGCTACGCGCCGAGCTACCGAGCTACCGAGGCACTGACCTCCACAAGTGGAGAAATACACTGCCGAGCTACTTCAGTCATTCGATCCTGTAGAAATTTGCACCCAACGCTAATGAAGAGCCCAGATCGTACCACGCAATAAATCGGATTAAAAAATTAATTTTTATTTATTAAAATCGAATTATTTATTTAAATTTTGTGAAAAAATTGATTAAAAATTCAGGGAAATTAATTGAAAATTATGAAAAATAATTATAAATTCGGGGAAATATTTTTGAGCCCCTGGGTAAATAATTATTGCTTAGAATAGTTAATTTAGACCCCCGAACAATGAATCACCACTTCGCAAAATTAAATAAATTTTCCGAAAAATAGATAAAAATTAAGAAAAGTCACCAAAAGTTCAGGAGAGCTCAAGAATAACCTTGAGCACGCAACTAGCTCTGAAAATCACCATAATATCTCATACAAAGATTCGACACCCTTCATTTGGACTCCGATACAACTCTGCAAGCCATTAAAACAGTAAAACTACTCCTAAAAGGCTGACTAAACTCAGTCTTCAGGAGTGGGAGGCTCGTGATATGGCTAAAAATAGGGTTAAATCGGAACCCTCCAAATTGGGCGCGAATCTTAAAGATTAAGGGTAAAATGGTAATTTCACCTACAAACGGGTCTGAAGTGGGTACTGGGTCTTTTTTCCAGAGGCCCAATAACCCACGAACGGATCCATCTCAACTGGGTGCGGGTTTCCACCCGCGAGAAAGCCGGTCCAGCTGGGTAGAATTATGGTTTTATGATTATACCTAATCAACGGCCCTGATTCACTTCTATCCATTCACTGGGAAGTAGGGATTTGATCTTATTCCGAAACTGGTCCCTAAGGCAGCCATAAATACCCCCCCATCCCCTACCATTAACAGGTAATCAATCTTTTGCCAATAAAAGCTCATTCATAATCTTTCTGATTACTGACTTGAGTGTCGGAGGGTACGTCGCCGGGATCAACCCCGGTATTTCGCACTCTTTGCAGGTTAACGGCGGGAGATCATGGTCAAACTCCAGTGGAAAGGTTTTAGGTTTGACTATTCGACATCCCAAAGAATCCACAAATTCTATCGTTTGCCCCCACACCAGATTTAGTGGTAACAGGTGTAGCGCCCCGAATTTCTAATATGATAAGTTAGAAAATACGTGGCACAATCCCAGCATCCACTTCAATGTAACAATATACACAACCAACACCACTAAAATTTTCACTTTTATTACAACAAACTTTTACAAATCACAGCGGAATTCAAACAACTCAAACAATATTTTCTGTCATTACAACTCAAATTATCTCAAAACTGCTTTTACAAATTTACACAAAAATATTATAAATCAATCTATCTCAAATATGCCTCAAGCATCCACACCTCCAAACTCTAAGCAACAACCTGCAACATGTGAGGCTAGAGATGATCCCTAACCCCCAAAACTAAAGGGGTTAGCCATAAATGGTGTGACATAAAATAATCAACATAATTTAATTGTAAAACATAAGGTCATCAACAACATGTATTAACCACAATGATAAATGAATACGGAATAGCAAGGATGTAAAGCATGAAAACATTATAGAATGAATACAACAAGTGCATCTAGTCTAAAGGTCAAGTGTAGGAAAACTGGAAAACACATGCATAAAACCAAGTCAAGAAAACACAATTGCTATATGTGGACTCCCTAATGCATACTTGTTGAATTCTATGCATCCCATTCTACATAGGTTCGGTGCAAGCCCTTAACGTCTCCACTTCATATGGGTTCAATCCCCGCTATGCAACTAATCTTAACACGATGACTACTACGAGATAAAGATAAACTGTGAGAATTAGCCCATGCCTGATAATTCAGGAGATGGATCCCACATCTCAGGTATTTTACCTGGATAATTCAGGAGATCATCCCACATCTAGACATAGACACATCATCACATGATTACCCCATGTGCGTCGCCTCGACCTTGATAATTCAGGAGTTCAATCCCGCATCTCAAGCAAACCACTTGGATAATTCAGGAGATATATCTCACATCTCAGGTAAATTACCTGGATAATTCAGGAGATAAATCCCACATCTCAAGATAGTTACTTGGATAATTCAGGAGATCGAATCTCTCATCTAAAGCCGTATTGAGGTGCATAACTCATGTTCCCGTTCATCATATCACCACTAGTGCCTGTCCTTATTATTTGTGGATTATTTAATTACTCAACGAATCTCCTAGAGTGGTGTACCCTACCGGCCTAAAAATCAAACTGAATAACTGAAAATGCCTCAATGGGCCTCAACAAAATAACTTAACAAATATCTCAACACCGGTATACTAGGGTCACGTACCTCTAGAGACTCAAACTCAAAAGTCTAAACAAAATTCCCACTAACAAGAGTGGCTCAACTGAATATCTTATGATCAAATACTGAACTGAATATCTCAAAAGCGAATAATGAACTGAATAAGGTATAGACTGATTTATCTGAAACCAATCACTCGAAATAACACTAAAGATACAAAGAATCCTTCAGTACCAGTCGACTTATTCTTTGGTAAGTCGACTGTCCAGAGAACAATATCCCAAAATTTCACAAGAATAGACTAAGTCATATCAGTCGACCTAAGGGGTCACCAGTCGAGTGCATAAAGGCCAAGTCGACTGTCCCGAAAGGACTGAACAAATTTCACACAATAGAATTCTCAGTGAACCAGTCGACTGCACAAAGGCTAAGTCGACTGTCCAGAAAGAACTGAACAAATTTTACTAAGAAGGTTCTCAGCAGACCAGTCGACTGACAGAAGTCTAAGTCGACTGTCCCGAACAATTTTCAAAGGTCTGAAGGTACAGCAGTAGGGTCGTACCAGTCGACTGTATGCCTACAGTTTTTCTAATTAGGTCTGAATATAAAACTCAACTGGTGTTTTTCTAAAGGTCCTTTGTTTATGAAAAATAGTTCGTCTTTTGGCAAGATATCAATCTGAATAATCTTCGTTATGGATTCATCACTCAATCATCCAATATGTCAAAAACTCGATTCTCAAGATCTATAATCACTAATCTTTCCATTAGGGTTCCTCAAAACTAAATTTCTTTCACAACCATGATCAAAGTCTGATTTATAACCATGAGATCCAGATGTTCGTCATCCGATCTCAACATAATCAATTCTTAACATGCTTTCTAACAATATAATCTCATAATTCAAGATCTACTCAATATTCATGAGTTTCACAAACATGGTCCAAGCAATAACAATGGTTCATTCACATCACAATACAAGGATCATATCATTCATATAATGAAACAAAGCAAAACGATGTCATTCACATAAATCAAAACAACCAATTTCATATCATTCGCAAAATCAAACAACAACACAAACAATGTCACTCACCTTAGAATTGCAAAGATCCGAATAAAAGCCTTCCTTTTGCTAGATCCGAGAATCCTCCCCTTGATCGCCAAAAAAATAGTAATATATTAAATTTGGAGTTGTGCAGCGAATGACGGCTGCACACCCTCTTTTATACAGGCCGGGATTAAAAGGAATTAGGGTTTTGAAGTACTTTTGCAAAATGGTCCCTTTTCCAATTTATTACTTCACATATATATCCTTCCTTAGTCAAAATAGGTTAAATAAATCAAAACTAAATAAAATCCTTTTACCACTAAGTTTTCCAACAATCCAGCACAGTCCAGAGATAAGAAAATCCCTGATTTACACTCAGGGTGGCAATTTTGCACAAAAGCCCTCCCTTTTGTAATATTTGCAAATACATCATAAAATACTTATAAAAATCTAGAAAAAACAGAAATAATATCTAGTAATACATATTCTATTTTCCAATCAAAATATTTGACCTTTACCTTCCAGAAAAACATTTGCACTAGATTCTACATAAATTTCATATTTGCAAAAACACCCTTTTTGTTTAAATCTTCACCAATTCGACTTTAAATGAAATCTAAATAAATTTAAATTTAAATGCTAACCATGGGAAAACAAAATATCAGTAAAAACGAATTTTCATAGTTTATTTAAGATCCAAACGACTTTTTACATAAAAGCCCCTCTCTTTCGAGATATTTGTAAAAATAGTTTCTTTATTCAGAAAAATCTCAAAATTTAGAATAAACTCCATAATAAGTATGAGAACTTATTAGAAATATCAAATTATATATTTACACCAAAATTATTCGCACGTGTTTCGCACGTGTAAAAGGATAAATCTTTTAGAAAATATTTTATTAAATTTCCAGTAAATCATTTTAATTCATTTTCAGATATAAAATTAATATTTGAAAATACGAGGTTCTACAACAGGTATGATGAGATCTTCCGAGATCCCGAGCATGTCCGAGGGGGTCCAGGCGAACAGTCTCGATTCCCCCAGACGCTGTTGATGACATCCTCTTTGGTGCCAGGAGGGAGGGACTTGCTCACTTGAAACCATTTAGCCACATTAGGTTCAAAGAAGGGGATCTCCTCCAGCTCATCCACTGACTTGGAACCAATTGAACTCCGATCGGAGGGGAGCCAACTACATCCAGAGGAAGGACCAAGCCCCCCACTATGGCCGTTTAGAAAGCCCGAGTGGCCTCTTAGTTGCCCTTGACGATCCTAACACCAGACTTAGTGGGGAACTCCATCCTCATGTGGTAGGCCAAGGGCACTGCCTGGAGGGAAACGATGCCAGGACGACCGAGGATGGCATTGTAAGCAACTTTGACATTCATAACCATGAAATCCATCACCCCCGATTCGGGAGGTCAGGAATTTTCTGGCAGTGACATCCAAGGTGATGATCCCTTCGATCTGAACTGGGGTGCCTGATAAGCCGTGAAGGGTGTAGCCCGCAAGCTTTAACCTTTCACGGGAGAGTTACAACCCTTCGAAGGTAGCAAGAAACAGGATATTAACTGAACTTCCATTGTCCACCAGAATACGCCGGACCTCGTGGTTGGCTAGTTCGAGGCCAATGACCAAGGTGCGCAATGAGGAACCCGGACACCTTGGAGATCCTCGTCCGAGAATGAGATAGAAAAACCGTGACCTCGAGGAGGAAGGCAGTGGTGGACCGAATTGACTTTCCGGACGAAAGCCTAAGGTTCGGACTCCACCTTCCTCTTCCTCATGGTCCGGGACACTTTCCGGCTCCTAGGTGCAGGGCCTCTTCAGCTCGCTCCGGAGAAGATCGAAAAAGTTGGTAGGTGGCTTCTTTAGCCAAGGAGGCATTCAATAGGTCGTGTCAGCCATTGTGTCGGAAGGTAGCAACCTCGACCCTTGCGTCTAGGGAGGAGATTGATCGGGCCACGGCTGTCAATCTCCGGACGAAGTCCCAAAGGGACTTCCCATCCTTCTGCATGAGGTCTTGTAGGGAAGCGCTCGTCTTCTCAGCCTTGTGGCTTGTCACGAAGTGAGAGAGGAAACTCTCTTCGAGCTAATAGAAGGAGAAGATCGAGTTACGGGCGAGCTTGGAATACCATTCTCATGCGGGGGGGCACAATGTGGCCAGGAAAGCACAGCAAAGAAGAGGATCCAAGGTGCTATGAACCATCATGAGGATTATGAACCCATCAATGTGATCAGAAGGATCTGACTCTCCGTTATGTCTCAAATGCCGGAGGCTTGAACCTCCTCAGAATAGAGGCTTCTAGGATGTAGGATGAGAAGGGCGGCCAGACTGGCTCGTAGCCTCGATTAGACTGCCTCCCATCTTCGTCGATCCGAGCGAGGTGGTCTCCCATCTCCCGTATACGATTGAGGACATCGTCATCTCATCTCTTAGATCAGGTTGACCCGTGGGACTCCTCGTTCTCAGTCCTCCCAATGTGGGTGTTGTCGATGTGGTGATTGTTCCGAGCCCCGCCTCGGAAAGCCTGGAGGACCTCATTCTGAAACTCATGGAACTCGTCCCTTGTCACATGGCCCCTTCTCCATGGGCATTTGGAGTCAGCAGTTCTTCAGGAAAAAACTGCTCCTTCTCCAGACCCCTGGAAGAGTGACAGCTTCGGCTCGGAGGGTGGTTCAAGGGTCCCTCTTTCCTGGAGCGGTTGAGCCGAAGGCGAAGGTCCTCGTTTTGCCAATTGCTGAGGACTTGTGGAGATCCAACACGGCGGGGTGGTCGACCTGTCGAGCGACCGAGCAGGAGGTGCTTGGACCGTGCCTTGACTGACATTTGTCCGTAGCTACAGCGACCCCTAAATGGCCGGTCTGCTGCAGGTCAGACGAGGAGGTAATGGCGAGTCGGTTTTATGCCCCGCGATTGCGGTTTTCTTGGCCTTGGGGGCCATGGAAGAAGATGGCGAAGATGTAAGACTCGGGTCAGAGGCTAGATCTGATGGTTTCTCACAGACAGCGCCAATCTGATGCCACTATTTTAGGGTGTGGGAGCAACAGATAATGAGTTCTTTTGTTGGAGAGGAAAAGCAGATCTCGCCGACCTGGTCTTGATGAAAGGGTAATATGTGGTTGAATGTTGTGGGTCTGGTGGTGGTTGACTACAACTAAACACCAACAAAAAAGCAGACACCAGGAGTATTTTCGACCACAGGCCTTTCGACGATCAAGTCAGTAAACCAGAGTTTAAAGTGGGATTAGGTGGTAAAATTGTGATTACCTAGTAATGGTGGAGGTGGGCCTGTATTTATAAGCTGGTGGAAACCTGTTATCGAGAGATTCTCTGCTGCCTAACTGGAGTCCGCTGATTAGGGATATGATGGAGCAGTTAATCCTCGGATCTTATGGGATTTGATTATTCCTTAATTGAGCAACCCTCCTTGGTGGGCCGAACTGAGTTGGTGGGGCTGTGGGAGGCACACGAACTATCTTCGGGCTTTAGGTTTTCATAAAATTGTCATCTAGTCCCTGTCTGCCTCGTGATCCGTGCTGGGATTGAACGAAGGAGCTTATCCACGATTTTTTACCGTATCACCTTTCAACTTGTAATACAAAATAAAATTTAAAAAACGATAAAAGGGTTGAGAGAGTTGAGAGAGTAGCAAAAAACCAATAAACAAGTTAACTAAATAAATTAAAGCTACAACAATAATAAAGAGTTGAGAGAGTTGAAAAAATTTGATACCGTATTTCACGAATATAGAGTTGAGAGAGAATATAATAAAAAGAGTTGAGCAGACGACGAAAATTGTAGAAAATTGAGCTTCACTTGAGAAAATATGCAGTAGAGTCATAGAGAGACAGTGAGCTTCGACAAGAATTTGAATAGTAGAGAGTTGGTTGTAGACTTCAATCTTCGACACGAATTCGACATGATCGAAATTCTTCACTTCTTTGCTGCTTCTTTGTTGAAGTAGATTGAGAGGAGTAGTAGTAGAGAGTTAAGAGAGTCAGAAAGTTGATAGATGGAGAGTAGAGTGTGTATATGAAAAATTTCGAGTGAATTTAGGGGGTTTTTTATAGGCAACTCCCCCCCTCCCCCCCACAAAAAAAAACCCAAAAAAACAGCAACAAGCAGCATCTGCTACATTTGACGTTCAACTTGCCGGGTCGACCGTTGGCAACCCGGCAGGCTGCAAGTCGGGTTCGGGTCGGGTTATGTCGGGTTATAGGTTAAATGGAACCGGTCGAGCGAGTTTCTTTTAGTGTTTTCTTGACCCGGTACGACCCATTTAAATTTTTGGGTTTGATCCGAACCCAAACGGGGTTAAACCGGTTCAAGTCGAAGACGGGCGGGCCTGGGAGGGTCACGGGTTGACCCGACCCGGTTGCCAACCCTAGGTTTACTACGGGCCCCTCCGATACAGTACAAAACAGGTTAAGCGGGCATTAAACTGGTTGGGACTTGAGAAATTAAATAAGTTATTTTCTGAAAACATTTTTGCCCTTAGGTTTTCAAATTATATCGAACTAGTAATTTGGCACGTGTAACGCACTATTCTAAAAATCGGTCTAGGCGGCCGCATAGGAGGCACCTAGTAGCTAGGCGGTTCCTAGCCGACTCGTCTAGGCCCTGGGCATCTGAAAAAATTGGTTTTGCTTATTGAGCGGATCCAGGCACGGTCCAGGCGGATCTAGGTAGACCCGGATTAGAAAATAGAGCTTAATCCGATCCGACCCGACCCGGACCCGTTTAAAAATAATTTTCAAGTATAGAAGGAGTTAGAGACTTGGTTCATATTACTAGTAGTAATAGTTCTTAGGTGATGTCTTTTGCTTATAGTAGTAGGTGTGGTCTTGTTATTTGTTTTCATTTTAAGGTTTTAGCGTTATGTTCGGATATCAACTTATCAATGAAACGGGATGGACAACAGTCTTTCTATATTCAAAAATATATATACTTATATAGCTACTACATATTTAGATAATCATCAAATTAGGAAGAGATAACTTTTGTTATTTTTTCCCCAAAATTGTTTTGATAGAAAGAGAACACACAACTCAACATTACAAACTGTCAGTTGGAGTTCACTAAAAACCACTAGTACAATAATATTTGCCTCCAAGATATCAAATCTACCGATGATTTTGATTATGAAAAGATAAGTCAATCCAGATTTCAAAAGAAACAGACTAAAACTAGTATAATAGTTTATTTTCTCGATACATCTATTTAAGACATTAAAAATTATGACCATTATCCTGCCAAATCATCACTCTACCTAAATATGTTACCAAAACCAACATCTTGTTGCAATTGTGTCTTTTACACTCTCTAAAGCTCATCTTGCATTAGCAAGCAGAAAAATCAAGAATAAGAATAGGGAGCAATAAAAATCAAGATAATGCATGGTGGAACAACAAAATAAAATCAAATGATAAATTTTCGAGCAAAAATAAAATAAAATACAAAATAAAAAATAAAAAAAATAAAATGCCTAGCAGCTAGGCACCGCTTACAAGGTCTAGGCGCTAGGCCTCCATCGGTCGCCCGACTACCGTCTAGCGACTTTGAGAACACTGGTGTAACGCAAGTTAAATTTTAATCTTGAAAGTTCAATTGACGCATATATGACTTCAAGATGTGTGGTCGAGATTAATTTGCTATGGGTAAGGGTGTAAAATGAACAGGACGGTCCGTCGTCCGTCCGAGACCGACTCGTGAAATGGCCTGACCGTGGACCGTTCGAAGTATTATACAAACTGAACTTGAACAAATTATTAGGTCTGATACTTTACTGAGCTCGAGCCGGACATAAGTCCGTCCGAGTATTATTGTGGTTCGATACTTTAAGGAACCGAGTCCGGACTATAAAAATTTTGTTCAACCTGGACCGAGTCGGACTTAAGCCCGTCTGAGTAGAATTTTGGTTCGAGCTTGAACATATAGTTGTCTGATCCCGTTCGATCCGATTTACAACCCTAGCTATAGGTGCCCCGATATGGTACAAAACAGGTTAAGCGGGAATTAAATTGGTTGGGACTTGAGAGATTAAATAAGTTATTTTCTGAAACCATTATTGGGCTTAGGTTTTCAAATTCTATCAAACTAGTAATTTAGCACGTGTAAGGCACGTGTAAGGCACGTGAGTTAAATTTTAATCTTGAAATTTCAATTGAAGCATATATGACTTTAAGATGTGTGGTCTACGTTAATTTGCGTGGTCCGGATGTTTCATATGACTCCGACAAAAAATGAGTGGTTGAGATTGTTTTAAGTGCAATAGTTGTCAACACTTTACACAAGTCCAATGCTATAGTTAAGATAGTAGAGATAATTGTATTAAACTTGACTTGTACCCAAGGTTTAAGGTTTCAACAGCCTGTATCAATATCAACCATTTCGAATCAGTTTCGACGGGATCAGGTCCAAAAAGGGACGAAGAAAATCGGTTTTGGTCGAAACGTTATTATTAAGGTTGAAAAACAAAAAAGAAGAAAGAAGAAAGAGAAGGAAGAAGAAAAGAGTCAACTTGTTGTAAAAATGTAATTAACGTCGTTGATTCTTCTCTTGTTGCTGCTTCATTTTTCTCATTATTTCTTTTGCTTTTTTCTTTTTATTTTTTCTTTTTTGATGACCAGCACAAAACTTGGTCAAATCCTATGAACATGAATCCTACTAATATACGCGCAAATGCTAGGGCCATCGCATCCGGGTGCGTTGTGCCTGCATTCGGGTGCTTCGAAAAATGTGCAAGGGGGATTGCATCGGCACCTAGGTGCGGTGAAATATGGGCAAGGGTTCCTACACCAATTTGGATGTGTGCGGGTAAAGAAGCTAGCTCAGGAAAATAGGATTAGGTTAGTGACTTGGAATATAGGAACATTGACATGAAAATGCATAGAACTAGTAGATACCATGATTAGAAAGAATATTAATATAGCTTGTTTACAGGAAACAAAGTAGGTAGAGGAGCAAGCTAAAGAGATAGATGGTTTTAAATTATATTATATAGGTAAAATTAGAAATAGAAATGGAGTAGGAATTTTAGTAGAAAAGAAATTCAAAGGAGAAGTAGTAGGTGTTAATAGGAAAGAGAATAGAATAATATAAATTAAGCTTGTATTAGGGAAAAAGATAATTAGTATCATTAGTGCTTATGCACCCCAAGTAAAATTATATGCACTAGCTAAAAATACATTTTGGGAAGATATAGATAAGAAAATTAAAGGAGTACCCTTTGTAGGTTCTTGATTTTGATGGCTACAACACAGTACATAATTGTTTTATATTACATATCTTTTGCAGTGTGTATCAAAAGTGGTCAAGATCAATACCATGATGAAGCATTCAAAGCCAATACAATGTGATGAAGCTTTCAAAAGTATTTGCTCAAGCCACAAAGACAATATCAAGCCACAAAGACTCAAGTTCAAGTTCAAGACTTTCAAGAGCTTTCAAGTTTCAAGTTCAAGACTTTCAAGAGCTTCAAGTGATTAGCTACGTTTGAACAAATGTCTTGTAATATTGTTTGTATTATTTGTGAGTCTTAGAATCTTGTAAAAGCCTTGTCACACACACGCTCACACATTCTCTAAATAAAGAAAATGTTTTACAAAATCAAAATGTCAAAACAAAGCTTGTATAAGTTCAGCTGATTGAGTACCAGTCGACTTACTCTTGGAAGCAGCCGATTGTTCGAGTACGAAACTGACTGAACTCACTCAAGCTCTAACCAGTCGACTCTTACGGCAACCCAGTCGACTGTTCGAGTTGTTTTGGACAGTTTTCTGTATTTAAAACTTGTTTTTCAAATTCAAACTTTTTACTGCCATTGTTTGACTGTTGGGATACTATTTCTCAACGTCCAAAAATTTCTAACTCTATAAAAAAAGTATAGAATCCATTTGGGAAAGGTTACTCACTTACTAAAAACTTTTTGATTCAAATCTTTTGCTTTTAAGAAGAAAAAGAACAAATTTAAAAACCATATACTTTCTTTAAGACTTGGTTCTCTGATTTTCAGTCTTGTATAATATTGAATTCGTTATAGACTGAAGTCAGAAGTCGACCTATAGCCAATATACAAAAAGCACTTTCACATACAAGGCTTTAGGTTGTTGTAAATCTCTTTTTGTTGTTGTTTCACTCTCGGGTTGTGAGAGTGGTCCTCACGGTTGGAGAGTAGGACTAGTTTAGAGTCGGTTTCACTCTAGGGTGTAGAGTGGATTTTGCTCTCTCTAGTAGTGAGAGAGGTCTACGGATTTGACATAGTTGTTGTCAAAGGCCGTAGAGTATTCTTGTAATTTTTTCAAGAATAGTGGAAAATCTCAAGTGGGTTGCTTGGGGACTGGACGTAGGTCGGGAGGACCGAACCAGGATACATCGTGGTGTTCGCTGTGTTGACTCTCTGAGGTTGTATTCTCTAAACTTGCATTTTTAATTTCTCCGAGTTTCTTATGTAAATCGAGTCTGGTCAGTCGACTGCTTTACTCTCTAAGTTGACTTAACAGACTTGTAACTTCTCAGTTAAATTACTCTTCTTATTTGACGCTTCAGTCCACTGCCTTCTTTTTTCAGTCGACAACAGTGCGAGAAGTTTAATTTATTGATTATTTTTTACACAACACTATTCACCCCCCCCCCCTAATGTTATTTGCTTTGCATACAAGGATCCAACACCCTTAGATGAGAAATTGTTTATAGGAAGGGATTTCAATGGACATGTAGGAGATGAAAACATGGAATATGAGAGGGTGCATGGAGGACATAGATTTGAAAATAAGAACGACGGTGGAGAGGATCTATTAGATTTTGCAGCTTTGTTTGATCTTATACTAGCAAATAATTATTTTAGGACGATGGATGAACATTTGATAAGCTAAAAAAGTTGGGCAAATAAGAGCCAGATTGATTTTTTCATCACTAAAAATGTGGATCGCTTGACATGTAAAAATTAGAAAGTTATACCACGAGAGTGTTTAACCCCACAACATAGATTAATGGTGTTGCATGTTAAGATTAAGAAACACATGTGCGAAGAAGAAAACTAGGAACCCAAGAATTATGTGGTGGAACTTGAAGGAAGGAAAACTAGAGGTTTTTAGAGATAAATTTCTTAAAGGAGCATCATGGAATTTGGAAAGGGATGGTGTGGACTATAATGGCTACGTACATAAGAGAAATTTTTAAGGAGATACTTAGAGAATCTAAAGGCGGATGGTTGCTAACTAAAGAAATATTGTGGTGGCAAGAACTTCAAAATATTGTGAGAGAAAAAAAGATCAACCTTCAAAATATGCCAAAAGAGTAGAAATGAAAAGGATTAGGAAAGATATAAGACTGTTAGAAAACAGTAAGAGATGCAAAAGAAAAAAATTATGATGATTTATACATAAAATTAGGAACAAAAGAAGAAGAAAATAACATTTATAAGCTTGCTAAACAAAGGGATAGGAAAACAAAAGATCTTGATACACTTAGGTGTATTAAAAGCGAGGATTCAAGAGTCTTAATAAAAAATTAGAAAATTAAGAAAAGATTGCGAAATTACTTTAAGAAGTTATTAAATAAAACGGTTGTGGGCAACTTAAATATACAGGACTCGAGAGAAAGTCGAGGGCATATATTTTTCCGTAGAATTAGGACCTCGGAGGTTCGAAATGCTCCAGAAATGATGAAAATAGAAAAAGTTTTAGGACCGGATGGTATACCCATTGAAGTTTAGAAGTGTCTTGAGAATGTCGGAGTGGGTTAGCTAACAAGATTATTTAATTGGATTTTGAGGACTAAGAAGATGTCCGATAAATGGAGAAAGAGTATTTTAGTAGCTATATATAAAAATAAAGGAGATACACAAAGTTGCTCCAACTACCGATGGATTAAATTAATGAGTCATATGATGAAAATTTGGGAGAGAACATAGACTGAGACTAAAAATTAAAGTGTCTGAGAATCAATTTGGATATATGTTTGAGAGGTCAACAATTGAAGCAATTTATGTACTAAAGTGACTTACGGAGAATATAGAGAGAATAAGAAATATCTACATATGGTGTTTATAGATCTAGAAAAAGCATATGATAAATTTCCTAGAAACATAGTATGGTGAGTGTTAAATAATAAAAGAGTAACTATTCGGTATATTGAATAATTAAGGACATGAATGTAAAGGCAAAGACCACAATTAGAACAACCTCAAGAGAGACCAGTGATTTTCCTATTACAGTAGGTATACACCAAGGTTCGGCTTTAAGACCATACCACTTTACTTTGGTTATGGATGAATTGGTGCGAGGAATATAAGATGAGGTGCCTTGGTGTATGTTTTTGCCGATGACGTCGTCTTCGTGGACGAGACTAGAGCAGGAATCAATACTAAATTAAAATTGTGGAGAGAAAATTTGGAAGCTCGAGGCTTTAGAATAAGCAGAACTAAAACATAATATATGGAGTGTAATTTAAGTGATATTCAGAACACAACTGAGGAAGTAGTGAAGCTTGATGGTCAAGAGATACCTAATAGAGACCGTTTCCGATATTTAGGCTCGATTATACAAAGAGATGAGGAGATTTATGAAGATGTTATACAAAGGATCCAAGCAAGGTGGCTAAGTAGAGAAGTGCTAGTGGTGTTTGTGTGACAAACGTATATCTTTGAAGTTAAAGAAAATTTTATAAGACGACCGTCAGACCATCAATGATGTATGGAGCAAAGTGTAGGACAACAAAGAAAAAACATGTCTAAAAAATGAGTGTAGCAGAGATGAGGATGCTAAGATGGATGTGTGGTAAAACCAGGAAGGATAAAATTAGAAACGAGCATATATGAGACATGCTAAAGGTAGCTCATATCTAAGATAAGTTAAGAAAAAATCGCCTCATGTGGTTTGAACATGCTGCACGTAGACCTAGTAGCGCCCCCGTTAGAAAGAGTGATTTGATATGTATCGAGGGTAGAGTTAGTGGTAGGGGAAGACCTAAATTTACTTGGGTGGTAATGGTGTGAAAAGATATGATAGCTTGTGATCTTACAAAAGATATTGCGCTTGACCCCAACTAGTTTGGAAAAGGGCTTTGTTGTTGTTGTTGTTGTTTATTGTTTATTATCCTGAAAGGCTGCCGTTGCCACTGCTTTAAGAGGGTTTGGGTTACATAAAATCATGTTATTTCCATTTTACGTTGCCACTGCTTTAAGAGGGTTTAGGGTACATAAAATCATGTTATTTCCATTTTACCCCCTATAACTTATAAAAATTATGAGAAGTCTATTATTTAGGTATTTGTATATAAAAATGGTAGAAAATAATTATCAAAACCCGAAACCGAAACTCAGAACACAACCAAACGAAACAAATGAATTCTGAGACATATCATTTTTAAAAATTCTGAAACCGATCCTAAAACCAAGTTCTCAAACCTTGCTCGTACCCATATACGTCCTGTTACAAAAATCCTCAACACTTTTGTGAATAAAAAAGAAATAAAAATGATATTCATCAAACTTGAAAAAGATCCATGGTTCCTTTAAATCTTTGAGCATATGATGTCCTATGATGAATCTTTTGCATTTGACACTCATCTTTTCTTTTCTTTAATTCTGTTTTTTTTATACTTCCCCTTTGTATTTCGAATATTTTTTATATTAAGAATTGAGCAGCGTTATCTGTCTAATCCCATTTAAAAAGAAGAAAAAACCACCAATGCAAGACCGTTTTGATAAATGTGCTCCGCACGTGTAGCCCAAATCAAAACATTCAAATATAAACTATTTTTTTTCTTATTCAATATATATTCATTTAATTTGATGACTTTATTTTTTTTTAGACGTGCATTGTATGTATATTATACTAGTATATATAAACACAAGAAGTATCTAAAACATGCAGTTACCAGTTATGAAGAAAATAATTAGGAAAATTAAAGAACACACAATATAAACACTTGGTATATCTTTGGATTATATGCTGCTATTGCATTAAAAGAGAGTGATACAAATGTAGCAGTCAGAAAATGTAATGATCCAATTTTGAATACGATAAATGTTTTTCTAAACAGCAACCACCCATCTCTTTGAGTATGAACTGAAGATCGTTTTGCCAGAGGCTACATTAGGAGCTTGTTAAAATGTAGAACCTTGGAGATGGGAACTGCGGCTTATTGCACCTTCTTCTCTTTCTTTGCATGAGGTTGGCGGTATATGAGTATCTGACTCAGTATAGTGCCATTGGTTACGATTCCAAGCACAGATCCCAGAATCACTAAACGCAAGTCAAGGTTAAAAACGTAGTACATTTGACCATATACATATTGAGATTATTCAAATTGTATGCATATACATGCACGCAAAATAAGTGTGCGCAAACAAGTGAATAACATGCATGGAGAGTGAATAACATGCATGTTGTCTCCAGGGTCCACCACACACAAAGGAGAGGAAGTCTAAAATTGATCTCAAAGCTCCGACCTGTGTAGTGTGAACATGAAATATGTGTGATGTGGATATACGTGAAATCATCAGCCTAAATCATTTGTACTAGTGCATCATCCTTGCATACTAATATAAATGAGGTCTCACGGTGGAGGCCAGACTATGTCGTAGTCTTTACGTTTAAAAAATTATTTATTAAAACAGATGCACGTGCAAATTACTAGTTGTAATAGAACATCTAACAAGGGAATTTTGAGAAGAGTGCTTATGTGTCTTGCTACAAATATAATAGGGGTTTCTAAAAGCGGCCACAATCTATATTAGGGATTGTAGGACTCACTTATCTTCTGTCTCTGATTCTATAATTTCTCTATCTAGGTTTGCACTGTATTATGCTATCTCTAAGAGAAAATTAGTGCCTTTTCATAGAATAATAGGTGATGAAAGAAATTTCCCTTCTTGGAAGCAATAGCCTTCTCAGATAGTTTTCAATGCAAAACTTTAGATACTTGGCAGTTCTTATATACTACATTGTCTAGTCCTCCTATGAAAAAATCCTGGTTCCGCTCCTGCTCACAAGAATAATATATATGTATGAGTAATGCTTCATCCACTACCAATTTCACTACCATTTTGTTCATTACCTTAGGTGGCATACTCCTATTGGAGAGTTTCCGACCTAGTCTATCTTCCCCTACTTATTGAAGTGTGCCACCTAAGGTAGTGAAGAGAAATGTAGTGAAATTGGTAGTGGATGTAGCATTACTCTATATGTATATATATAGTTTGATGTATGTGTATGCTCATTTTAAATGACGACTTCCTTCGAACAATAATACAGGTTCACCAAAACTGTTACCAAGCGAAATAAGATGAGCGGTTTCATCATCAAAAGGAACTTGCAACGAAATTTTTTGACAGAGATTTGATAGGAATCTGTCCCTAATTTGTGTGACAGCAAATTCAGAATACTGCAAGGATCCAGTCATCTTCCACTGGAAATACTATGAATAAGGATGTATATGCTCCAGAAAATTGTCTACTATAAACCATGATTTTGGAAAGAACATGAAGCCAGTCAATAGAAAAATCAAATAAACACAGGTGAAATGATCATCAAGTAACACATACATTCCACTAGCAATTAGATGAAATTTAACAGATAAACAATGAAATCGGAAGAAATGGTAGGATGTAAGGCACTTAATTTAAATTAAAAAAACAGAAGACCGATTTCAAAGCTAATAATGAGACAAGAAATTAAAATAGTTAGATTTAGTACGAATACCACAAGAAAAGGATACTACTCATCGGTGCATTTTCTTGTATGCTCGTAAAAACTCTTGCTGCAAAAAAAATAATAATAAATTAAAATTTTGAGAATTAGAAGGGGGAAAATTTTTTTAACTTTCAATTATATTGGAATATGCATACTATTTCAGGAATAAGAAATTATCTCCCGAAAAGGAGTGACAAATAAGGTATATAGGTATGGATTCCGTGTATATCATTAATATTGACAAAGAGCCAAGCACTTGTAGTGCAAGTGGCAAGACTTCTCACTTTCAAGTGAGAGGTCACATATTTGATTCCGGCCTTAGACAGAATTAATTTGAGATGTTGGAAAACCCCTCTCCCAAGTGTAGGCTCTATGGCCGAAGGTCAAAGAAAAAATAATAATAATAAAAATAATAATAACAATAATAATAATAAAATTGACAAAGAAGATAAAAATCTGTACTAGATGTTAAAGTATTAAACTGCTGAAATAGATAATGATTTCCATTTAATCAAAGAACGTAGTTTGCAGACTAAATCAAAAGAATGTAATCAAAAGCAATTGTCCACTTAAATGACTTCAGAATTTGGCAATGCATTCTATTGTTTTTCTCAAAATAGTTTATGATTAAGGACTAAAAGCGGGAGGATGCTATAGCACAAACTGGATTTCTTGATAAGCTTTATGTGATGGCATGTTACTACAATTACCAGCAGATCCAGCAAAGTTCATAGAACTTGTTATAAAGCTCAGTTCTCCAGTACTTCTGGTCTGCACATATAAATTCATGCAAATTAGCGGTCACAATATTGATCATAACGATGATCTCTGAGAAAATTAAAATTTTAAAATAATATCAAAAAGTAAATGGAACTTGGAACATTCAATAGTAACATGTGAATGATCATAATTATAACTCCTTTAAATTGTCCAATTTTCGTATATATTTTTATACTGGAAAACATATTACCTTCTTCTTTAACTTAATAAATAGAATAAAGAAAAATTTAAGATAAGACTAACCTTCAGACAACATTATATTAGCATAATGGTGGGGTGCATAAGAAAGAATCACCATCCTTTTGGATATGGCGTTGGCTAATTTTTATAACTTGAGTAGGGTATAAAGAGAGGTGTAAACTGAAATTTTGCAATATACATGACCTAAGAATAGGTAAGGATAAGAGAAGTCCCATAGAACTATGCACAATGGTTAAAGCCTAGATCCAGAACAAGCTGTGCATAAAATTTAAATTCCTAAATGGATGCTGATAATGCAATCCTCACACTTAACATCCTCCCAATTAGCGAAAGGAAAGAACTTCGAGGAGACAGGTTACTAATATAGCAAGACTTAGAATATTTAAAGAAACCAAAAAAAGGTTGGTTTGTGAATACAAATTCAACAGTTAATAGAATTTCATTACGACAAAAGGGTTTTTAATGAGTGGAGACAATAAATCCCTTGTTTGATCAAGAAAGGAAGAGAGGTTGCCATGAATAACAAGGCTAGTGAATATAGTAATGTTAAAAGGAGGGAGAGGAAGGAGGATATGGTGTTAAATTACGACAGTGCTTTGCAAGCCACCTATTGTCCGAGAATAAGAACTGGGTTGAAGTTTGATGCTAGCAGGAGGAAGAAACTATCAAATAAGATCACGAAAGGAAGGACAATAAACTCAAGCAAGAAAAGATGGGCTAATATCAAGGTGATTTTAATTGGAAGAAAAACATTTATAGAACAGTATATCCTAAGACGTATGTGTTTGGAAATCATCCCCTTTAAAATTTTAGGGAGAACGAGGTGTCAACCTCTGCAAATATGGAGACAATATTATTGTGCCTTAAACCAGTTGAGGCAGGTTGTCTCTTTCATGAAAGATTGATGGAGAAGAGAGGTTAAAGATGTACAAATATTGCTAATTTAGAATTACACAAATCAGATAGCAAGAAGGAGCTGAGGATTGTCCTGTTGGTAATGGTGTCCCAACTAATAGGCAGTCTGGTGGGCCTGTCAAAGAGGAATGCCCAAAGAATAATCTGATTCAAAGGAGAAGGGAAATTATCACAATGATCGGATTTAAACAGTCCTAATATAACCGTCTCAGAAAACCAAAAGGCATTGAAGAGACAATGGAAAATATGACATATAGAGTCCTTTAAGGTTGGAGTACAAGAGAGGACAATCCATCCCTTTATAAGGAATTATTCAGAGGTGGTGAGTAGCACTCAAGGGTGCTCGATCATTCAAAGCCAGTGTATTATAAACGAGTAATAAATGCATTTAAATCGCTTTGTTCAACTGGAGTTAGAGCCTACCATATCGTTCATGGGTAAAATGGTGGTTTACTTAGGGTTGGCATTCGGGCCGAGCCCAAACCCGGCAGGTTTGCCCGGGGAGTGGGCCGGTCCGGGCCGGGTTTGTTTTAAAAACTCGACCCTACATCACCCGCCAACCCCTTCGGGTTGAACCCGGGCCGGGCCGGGCCAGATCACAGGTTGGCCCGGGTTTTTGTTTTTTGTTTCTTTTTGTAACTCCAACAATTTTTTTTTAAATGTACAACAAGTATAAGTGTGAAACAAAATTGAATATATTATTCCTTTTGATTCTGCAGTTTTTGGGTGTGGGAGCAACAAATAGTAAGTTTTTTTTGTTAGAGAGGGAAAGCAGATCTCAGCCGCTGATCTAGTCGTGATGAAAGGGTAATATGTGGTTGGATGTTGTGGGTGTGGTGGTGGTTGACTGCCGCTGAACAGCTGCAAAAAAGTCTTGAGACACCGAGAGTATTCCCAGCGACAGGCCCTCCAACGATCAGGTCAGTAAACCGAAGTTTAAAGTGGGATTGGGTGGTAAAATTGTGATTAACTGGTAACGGTGGAGGTGGGCCAATATTTATAGGCTGATAAGAATCCATTGTGGAGAGATTCCCTGCTGCATAATTCGGTTCCGCTTATCAGGGATATGATGAAGCAGTTAATCCCCTGATCTTAGGGGATTTGATTATTCCATAATTGGGCAACCCTCCTTAGCAAGCCGAACTGAGTTGGTGGTCATGTGGGAGGTCAACGAACTGTCTTCGAGTTTTAAGTTTTCAAAAAATTGTCATCGTGTCCCTATCTGTCTCGTGATCCGTGCTGGGATCGAACGGTGGAGCTTAGCCACGATTTTTACCCGAATCACAAGCCCTCCACTCTCGAAGGCGAGCTCTCAGTCGTCCTCGAGGAGTAGGCAACTCGTATGGAAAAATGCACTGGCATAAGAACTAGTTTGTTGCAAGGACGTTGGGCTCATTTCGAGCTGCCAAGGCCGAGGATCGGGGTCTGAACCCCGAGGGAAAAAACAGCCAGTGTATGCCTCGTGATCGGAGCATCGTGTCGAGGCACTTCGTCCGAGGCGTGAGCCATGTTAGCAGAGGAATCTACGACGAGCTCGGAGTCGGAGCACCATTACGAGGTGCTTTGTCATAGGCGTAAGCCACGCTATCAGAGGAATCCGCAACGAGCACCGAGTCGGAGACCCATTTCGAGACGCTTGATCCAAGGCTTGAGCTGTGTTAGCGGAGAAATCCGCAACGTGCTCGAAGCGGAGCGCAATTTCAATGCACTTGTTCCAAGGGAATACACTTGTTTAGAATCCCATGGAAAGAGGATGAGTGCCGATGAACCATTGCGCACGTGACTTCGTGCGATCTTTGAATGTCTATTTCACGATTTTGTAGAATTCGAGGAGGCGACACGTGACAGTGGTCATGCGGAAAGTCGTTCCTATTTCCATAAAAACTCCCTCTCTCATTTTCTTGGATTGCTTTCTCTTTCTACATCCAAAGGTTCTCTCCCCAGAAACTAATTCTTCGCTTCAAACATGTCTGGAGCTCACTCAGCCCATTGATTGGTCTTCGTCATTCAGCGAGGGCAGGTCATCCTCGATTCCTCTTGTGCGCCCTCGTCGAGGGGCGAGCCCAAAAGGGAGGGACATGTCCACGTGCCTTCTTCGTCTGATAAGGATGAGGATGTTGAGAATGAGGCGCTTTCAGACCCGGAGGGGACGGATCCTGATCGTCTTGAGGGTATGACTGGGTCCAACGAAGAGAGGAGAGACCCTGGAGCTGAAGAGGAGACAGAGGAGCGTGTTGAGGCGGAGGAAGAGGATGATGAGGGGAGTCGAGGAGGAGCGAGGGAGGAAGATGCAGAGGTGAGTCCCATGGTCCAGGAAGCGTCTTCTTCATCCCTTGACAGTATTGTTGTTTTCGCCCCTCCTCGCATTCGTCGCCCGACAAGGAAGAAGAAGATCCTTTGGCCCGATCGGGAATATGAGCCAATGGATTATGAGGCCGAGGATAGCATATTCCGACCGACGCTCCGCAAGTCTGTTCGAATGTACCTGAAAGATTTGAAGGACGTTCATTTTGGCGTGCAGTCGTCGACCCCGAACAAACCAAAAGTTAAGGCGGACAAGACCCAGAACACTCTAGTAGGGGGCGACCTTAATGACATCTGGGAGGCATTCCATATCCCCCGAAAATACGTGTTGATGTTTTCGAGTCCTGGGGTCCGGCCAACAGATAACTTCTCGTAGTGGTTTGCATGTTTCTTCGCTTCAGGCTTGCGCCTCCCCATACATCCTTCATCAAGGAGGTCCTGAATTGGCCGGGGATGAGCCCCATGCAATATGGGCTCAATTCCTAGTAGTAGCTAACGAGCTTCATTATGTTGTGCTCGACGAAGAACATTCCCTTGAAGCTGAAGTACTTCCAAATGTGTCTGGGGATAAGCGCCCTTCCGGGGAATCAGCATCGATGGTACCTCTTTCCTCGTAACAAGTATCAGGTGGTGCATAATCATCCCGACTCTATAAAGAAGTGGAAGTCGAGGTACTCATTGTCTACAACCCCGACACTAAGGAGGAGGACGAGGAATATAAGCAGTTGTTCAACGATTGCAACAACATACATTGGGCGAAAATGACAGAGTTGAAGCTAGCGGCCCGCGACTTGAGTCCTTATGTTCCTTGTAAGCTTTCTCTAGCCATATGCTCCCTTGAGTACACTTTGATAATGTCGAAATGCTTCACCTTCCTTACAGGTGTGGACGACGTCGATGCCGCCATCATACAGGCTAAACGGGAGGAGAAGAGGGTAACGAAGGACTCGAAGGACCCGAAGGGGAAGGAAAAGGAGACAGCCTCGACCTCAATTAGGGCGAAGAGCCAAAGGGCCCTTGGAGTCTATATGACCCGGAGGACTCCTCGAGGGCCCCTCCAAGCGAGCAATCGCTCTGAGCTGCTGAGCTGGCCGGGTCACCTCCTCCCCTCCACCCCATGTTGAGGATCCTCATCCCTGACAAGCTCAGAGAGACCTATCAACCTGATTAGGCAATGACAGTGGTCGACTCTATGATGGAGTCCCGTGTTGCCATCAAGGTGGTGGATAATTTTGCCTCGCCGAGGAACAGGAGGGCTCCTGTTCAGGAGACCACTGAATCAAGCTACCTCCGATACACCCAGGCTTCTGTCATGGTACGGGTTCGGTCTTGAACAAACGTTTAGTCTTTCTTTGCACTTGGAATTTTCTTAATGAGCTTCTCCTTCCCGCAGGCCATACTCCAAGGAGCGCAGGTGAAGCGTCAATACGAGCATATTCTCAAGTGCACGAATCGGAGGGCCGAACGGCTCGATCGGAAGTGACAGGAGGAGAAGAGTCATGCAGAGGCACTCGAAAAGAGGGTGAAGGAGCTGGAGGGTGACGTCGTGGTAAGGAACTTGGACTAGGGAATCGTGATGGTTGAGAAGGAGGCCTTGGCAGAGGAGCTCGTGGATTCTGTAGACTAGATCATTGCGGGAAAGGACCAGGGCTATAAGCAAGCCCTCGAGCATGTAAGGGAGAGGTATCCCGGCATCGATCTCAGTGGCCTATCTTTCGAGCCGGAGCTTGGCGGGACCCCTCCGACTCCATGGTGATAGCCTTGGTTCACGAAGGCGAGGAATTGCCTTTTGATAACGTCGGTGACCGTCGTGAGTGTGAGGTGGTCAGGGACAAGGAAACTCACTTATCCTCCTGGAGGTTTCCCATTCACCTTAGTTCTTTTCATTATTTTTGTATCGACGCCGATTGCGGACTGGCCACCGTCTTTTTTAATCATTTTGTTTAATGATAAATCATACAATTTTTTGACCTGCATTGTGTATTCCTCTGAGTCTCAAGGTGGTTGTTTTGTTGATCAGATCACAAGATGAGAGCCTTGGGAAAGTGGGTATGAGGAAGAAATCTGAGCCCTCTGAGGCCAGCTGAGTTGAGCCGAGGACGTCATCATCCACCTTCAAAAGGAGGCGAGCGGCAGAGAAGATTCGTTCATGTACAGATGTACCACATTCGGAGGTCGCAGGAGGTGGTGAAAGAGTTGGCTCGCTTAAAAGCATTTATCCCCGCAGTCATGTCTGAACTCCTTTTGGTTTTTCTCCATCTGAATTGGGATTGTATGCCTTGCTTCAAGCTTCCGAACCGGGGGGGTGAGTACTTTGGACCCCTCTTTCGGAGACGGTGGTGTATTTGTTTTGGCTCTTGCATTCGAATGATCACGTAAGGGACCACGTGTGCTTGCTTGCGTCACCCTTTGTGGGAATCGAGGTGACTGTAGATCTTGCAAGTTGGAGCGTTAACTTGCTAGATTTAATGAATGAGGAGGATGCCTATAAATCCCCATGTTCTCAAATGTGGGGCTCACAACTCATAATCTTGCATTGTGAATGGGTAGGGGTACTTTGCTAAGTGACTTGGATGTTAATCCGAGAGTCGATGCCGATGAGGGCAGGTCGTCCAGAGCTTGGTCGGAGTGTTCCTACCCCGCCGTCCGAGCTTTCGACCCAGAGAGGATTGGCGTCCGGTCGCACCGCTCCGGGTTCCTTGTCTCGAATTCCAAGATTTGAAGTTTTACTCCCCGAGTCCCGAGAGACATGGCCTTACTTGGTTGTGTCCTTTTAGGACTCGGGAATATTCTTCCCGACTGGTGCTTCTCGTGCTGATGACACTAATCCAGAGGGACCCGGAAAGGATCGGGGCACTCCGTGCTGAACGTCATCAAGTATATCCCGCGTTCCGAGATCTGATGCCCGTCTTCGTATCCTGGAGGCCGAAGCCGAACAAATTATCCTTGCAGAGTTCATTGGTCTGCTTAGGCGGGTTAATTATCTCTGCTGCCGATGCCGACCAATGATGCCTCTTCTGCACTTTGGTGGTCCGGGAGGCAGTGGTCAGGTACTTATTCCTCGCAGAGGTCTCTTCATCCTCCTCATACTTCTCGAACATTGATGTAGTTTCCAGAACGTAGGACTTGCCGTCGGAGCGAAGACTCTCAAGGAAGTACATGTAGTTGGTTTGCTCAGGCGAGCTAATAATCTTCGTGCTTGGATCAACTTACCATTACTTGGTCGCCGAAACTCGTTTATGATGCCTCTTCTGTACATGAGCTGTCGGGGATAGTTAGCGTTCCGAGACACGAGGCAACTATAGAAGTGTTTTAGGCGCAACTATTTATATTTTGTTTTTTGATTTGCCAACTGCGGACTGACCACCGCCCAGCTTGTAATTATTTTTTAATTTTAATAAAAAGCATCTTTCCTTGATCATATGTTTGCTGACTGAATTGACTTCTCACTTGGAGACTTGACCCGACCTTTTGCGAATAAAAGGTATCCTGGCGAGGAGTCTGGGGCGGGATCAGAGTCTTTGGCATTGCCGAGAGGCAAGACCCGAGGCTTAGTCCTAGGTGGTGACTTCCGTAATCAACTCGGGATCAGAACGCCATTTCAAGGAGCCAGATCCGAGGCTTGAGTCTTGATTGCAGAGAAATCTATGCTGGCCTCAGAGTCGGAGCGCCATTTTGAAGCGTTATGGAGCGCCATTTTGAAGCGTTATGATGAGAGCCATGTTTGCGGAGAAATCCGCAATGGTCTCGAAGTTGGAGCACCATTTCAAGATGCAAAGACGAGGGCCATGCTGGCGGAGAACTCTGCGAAGGTCTCGGAGTCGGGCGCCATCTCGAGGCGATGAGACTTGAGCCATGTTTACGGAGGAATCCGCGACGGTCTCGAAGTCGGCGTCATTTCGAGGCGCTGAGACTTGAGCCATGTTTACGGAGGAATCCGCGACGGTCTCGAAGTTGGAGCGTCATTTCGAGGCGCTGAGATTTGAGCCATGTTTGCAGAGGAATTCTGCTGTCCTCAAAGTCAGAGCACCATTTCGAGGCATTAAGACGAGGGCCATGTTTGCGGAGAAACCCGCAATAGTCTCGAAGTCGGAGCGCCATTCCGAGAGGAAAGGCACAAGGCATTAACCTTGAAAACTTTTCTTAACTTGAAAAGAATTTTAATTTTATTTGTTGGTCGCCGAGAGGCGAGCGATTATTACATTTGCCGGCTTCTAGAGCCTTCATGGAACTTCATCAAGTGTTCCGCATTCCAGGTCTTCTTGACGACCCTTCCCCCTGGGTCTTCAAGTCGGTACGTGTCAGGACTTACCACTTTGGAGACCCTATATTTGTCTTCCCAATTGGGAGCTAACTTTACTCTTTTGCTAGGTTCGGAGATCTCGAGCCTGTGTAGCACTAGATCACCATCTTTGATGCTGGCTGGTTAAACCTTCTTGTTGTGGAAGCACTCTACTTGTTGTTGGTACACATTCCTCTGGATGATTGATCTTTCCCAAACTTCATCGAGTAGGTCCAGGTTGGCCCTGAGGCCATCTAAGTTTGAGTCCTCGTCGAAACTCAAATCCGAGGTGAAGGTAATTCGACCTCCACGGGGATGACGACTTCGGTTCCGAAGGTTAGGTTGAAGGGTGACTCGCCCGTGGAATCCTCTTGGTAACTAGGAAGGACCACAACACTGGGTAGCTCATCAACCCACAGCCCCTTGGGGGACTAGTCCAATCGCTTCTTGAGCCAGTCGAGGATCTGTGAGTTGACGTCTCGGCTTGGCCATTAAACTGGGGGTGCAAGATTGTTGAGAACCTCTACAGAATTCCCAGGTCGTTTTTGCCAGCGAACTGGGAGTCATTGTCGATGACGAGGATCCGAGGGATCCCAAACCGACAAACGATGTGTTTCCAAAAGAATTGCTGGGCCTGAAGCTCGGTAATAGTAGCCAAAGGTTCTGCTTCGACCCATTTCGTAAAGTTGTTGACGACCACAATTAGAAAACGCCTTTGACCTGTCACTTTGGGAAACTAGCTGACCAGATCCATCCCCCACATGGCGAAGGGGGCTGGAGTAGCCAGCAATTTAAGCTCAGCCTGGGGAACGTGCCTGACTGAGGAGAACCTTTGGCATGGACCGCATTTCTTGACGAGATCTTGAGCATCCTATAAAAGGGTCAGCTAAAAGTAATCGTGGTTGAGTACCTTTCATACGAGCGACCTGTCGCCCATGTGGCAACTGCCGATACCCATGTGCATTTCTTTAGGCGGGTACTCGACTTCCTCCGGGGTCAGGCATCGGAGGTAGGGTCTCCCGTTAACTTTCATGTATCGCTTGAAGTACACATCATTGACGAGTACAAACCTCTCAGTCTTGACCCGGACCTTTCTTGCTTCGGACGGATCCTGCGGTAGTTCGTCATTTCTCAAGAAGTTCATGATCGGATCCATCCATGTCACTAGAGGTGTTGGCTACTCGAGACATAGGACTTCGGGGTCGTCCGTATGGATGCTCGGTCGAACGAGGACTTCCACCAAAACCGTGTGGTCAAGACCCTCGAAGGAGGATGCCAACTTGGATAATGCGTCAGCACGGCTATTTTCTTTGCACGGAATTTTGACAAACAAGACTTCTTCAAAATCTGCCAAAATGAGCCGGACATGTGCCAAGCACTGGTTCATTCGGGTGTCATGAGCCTCGTGGTCCCCCAAGACTTGATTGACCAGAAGTTGAGAGTCGCTGAAGGCTTTCATCCTTTTGGCCCCAGATTTGCGAGCCAGGAGGACTCCGGCAATTAGTGCCTCATACTCCGCTTCGTTGTTGGAGGCATGAAAGTTGAGGCACAGGAAGTATTTGAGGACAAAGTTATCCGAGCCATTTAGTATGACGCTGGCTCCGCTCCCTTCTTGGCACGACGAACCATCGACATAAAGTTCCCATATCGGCTCGTCCTCTTGAACCTCAGATGCCTCAGGGATGGTTCACTCGGTTATGAATTCAGCAAGGGCTTGCCCTTTGATAGTGGTCCTGGGCTTATAGCTGATGCCATGTTTACTAAGCTCAATGGACCATATGATCAGGCGGCCAGAGTTCTCCGGCTTGTCTAGGACTTGCTTAAGAGGTTAGTCTGTGAGGAATTGAATAGAACGGGCCTGAAAAATAGGGGCGAAGCTTCCTCACAGCCATGACAACGGTATAGGCCACCTCCATCTTAGCATAACGCAGTTCGGCGTAGCGGAGGACTTTGCTGACATAGTAAATGGATCTCTTTCCCCCCATCGTCTTCTCTAATGAGGACGGCGTTGAGGGCATGCTCAGACGCTGCCAGGTATACAGGACCTCTCCTGGCTCGGGTTTACTGAGGAAGGAGGTGGCAAGGTATTCGGTCAACTGGTCGAAGTCCTGCTGCTGAGGCTTTCCCCACTCAAAGTTCTTCGACCCCTAGAGGACCTTGAAAAAGCAGAAGGATTTTTCACCCGACCTCAGAGGAAATGCCTGATGGCTGCAAGTCGACCGGTGAGTCTTTAAACCTCCTTTACATTCTTAGGAGGGGCCATGTCCAATATGGCCCGAATTTTTTCGGAGTTCGCCTTGATTCCTCGTTGGCCAACCATGAAGCCGGGGAACTTACCTGAAGTTACGCCGAAGGCGCATTTGGACGGATTGAGCATTATGTTATGCACTTTAAGGACTCCAAAGGCTTCATCAAGGCCTCTGATGTGGTCCTCTCTCCTAAGGCTTTTGACGAGCATGTCGCCCATGTATACCTCCATGTTCCGGCCAATTTGCTCCTTAGAAACCCGGTTAACGAGTCTTTAATATGTGGCACCAGCATTCTTCAGGCCGAAAGGCATGATGCGATAGCAATAGAGCCTCTGTTCTGTCACAAAGGTCGTCTTCAGGATGTCCGGAGGGAACATTCGAATCAAATTGCACTCCAAAAAAAATCCATGAAGCTGAGGAGCTCGTGCCCGGACGTCGCATCAATAAAAGCATCGATGCTCGGGAGAGGAATGGTTGAGGTCTGTGAAATCAGTACATATCCTCCACTTGCCACTGGATTTCTTCACCATTACGACGTTGGCCAACCACTCCGGGTAGCTGACCTCTTGAATGAAGTGGGCGGAGAGGAGTTTTTCCACATCTTCCTTCACCGCATGTTGCCTTTTGGGGGTGAATTTTTTGCGCCTTTGCTATATCGGCTTGGAGTCTGGACGGACGCTCAACTTGGGTATGATGAGATCTTCCGAGATCCCGGGCATGTCCGAGGGGATCCAGGCAACCAGGTCTCGATTCCCATAGACGCAGTTGATGACATCCTCTTTGGTGCCAGGAGGGAGGAACTTGCTCACTTGAAACCATTTAGCCACATAAGGTTTGAAGAAGGGGATCTCCTCCAGCTCATCCACTGACTTGGAACCAATTGAACTCCGATCGGAGGGGAGCCGACTGCATCCAGAGGAAGGACCGAGGCCCCCACTATGGTCGTTTAGAAAGCCCGAGCAGCCTCTTAGTTGCCCTTGACGATCCCAACACCAGACTTAGTGGGGAACTCCATCATCATGTGGTAGGCCAAGGACACCACCTGGAGGGAAACGAGGCCAGGACGACCGAGGATGGCATTGTAAGCAACTTTGACATTCATAACCATGAAATCCATTGCCCTCGATTCGGGAGGTCAGGAATTTTCCGGCAGTGACATCCAAGGTGATGATCCCTTCGATCTGAACTGGGGTGCCTGATAAGCCGTGAAGGGTGTAGCCCGTAAGCTTTAACTCTCACGGGAGAGTTACAACCCCTCGAAGGCAGCAAGAAACAGGATATTAACTAAACTTCCATTGTCCACCAGAATACGCCGGACCTCATGGTTGGCCATGTCTAAGCCAATGACCAAGGTGCGCAATGAGAAACCCGGACACCTTCCAGATCCCCGTCCAAGAATGAGACAGACAAACCGTGACCTCGAGGAGGAAGGCAGTGGAGGACCGAATTGACTTCCCGGACGAAAGCCTAAGGTTCGGACTCCACCTTCCTCTTCCTCATGGTCCGGGACTCTTTCCAGCTCCTAGGTGCAGGGCCTCTTCAGCTCGCTCCGGAGAAGATCAGAAAAGTCGGTGGGTGGCTTCTTTAGCTAAGGAGGCCTTCAATAGGTCTTGCCGGCCATTGTGTCGGAAGGTAGCAACCTCGACCTTTGCATCTAGGGAGGAGATTGATCAGGCCACGGCTGTCAATCTCCGGACGAAGTCCCAAAAGGACTCCCCATCCTTCTGCTTGAGGTCTTACAGGGAAGCGCTCGTCTTCTCAGCCTTGTGGCTTGTCACGAAGTGAGAGAGGAAACTCTCTTCGAGCTGATAGAAGGAGAAGATCGAGTTACGGGCGAGCTTGAAATACCATTCTCATGGGGGGGGCGCAATGTGGCTGGGAAGGCACTGCAGAGAAGGGGATCCAAGACGCTATGAATCATCATGAGGATTATGAACCCCTCAATATGATCAGAAGGATCTGACTCTCTGTTATGTCTCAAATGCCGGAGGCTTGAAGCTCCTCAGAATAGAGGCTTCTAGGAAGTAAGATGAGAAGGGCAGCCAGACTGGCTCGTAGCCTCGATTAGACTGCCTCCCATCTTCGCCGATCCGAGCGAGGTGGTCTTCCATCTCCCGTAGACGATTGAGGACGTCGTCATCTCGTCCCTTAGATCAAGTTGACCCGTAGGACTCCTCGTTCTCAGTCCTCCCAATGTGGGTGTTGTCGATGTGGTGATCGTTCCGAGCCCCGCCTCGGAAGGCCTGGAGGACCTCATTCTGAAACTCATGGAACTCGTCCCTCGTCACATGGCCCCTTCTCCATGGGCATTTGGAGTCGGCGGTTCTTCGGGAAAAGACTGCACTCCTTCTCCCGACCCCTGGAAGAGTGACAGCTTCGGCTCGGAGGGTGGTTCAAGGGTCCCTCGTTTCTGGAGCGGTTGAGCCGAAGGCGAAGGTCCTCATTTTGCCAATTGCTGAGGACGTTGTGGAGATCCAACACGGCGGGGTGGTCAACCTGTCGAGCAGGAGGTGCTTGGACCGTGCCTTGACTGACATTTGTCCTGTAGCTACAGCGACCCCTAAGTGGCCGGCCTGCTGCGGGTCAGACGAGGAGGTAATGGCGAGTCGGTATTACGCCCCGCGGTTGCGGTTTTCTTGGCCTTGGGGGCCATGGAAGAAGATGGCGAAGATGTAAGACTCGGGTCAGAGGCTAGATCTGATGGTTTCTCACAGACAGCGCCAATCTGATGCCACTATTTTGGGGTGTGGGAGCAACAGATAGTGAGTTCTTTTGTTGGAGAGGAAAAGCAGATCTCGCCGACCTGGTCTTGATGAAAGGGCAATATGTGGTTGAATGTTGTGGGTCTGGTGGTGGTTGACTACAACTAAACACCAACAAAAAAGCTAGACACCGGAAGTATTTCCGGCCACAGGCCTTTCGACGATCAAGTCAGTAAACCAGAGTTTAAAGTGGGATTAGGTGGTAAAATTGTGATTACCTGGTAATGGTGGAGGTGGGCCTGTATTTATAGGCTGGTGAAAACCTGTTATGGAGAGATTCTCTGTTGCCTAATTGGAGTCCGCTGATTAGGGATATGATGGAGCAATTAATCCCCTGATCTTATGGGATTTGATTATTCCTTAATTGAGCAACCCTCCTTGGTGGGCCGAACTGAGTTGGTGGGGCTGTGGGAGGCACACGAACTATCTTCGGGCTTTAGGTTTTCATAAAATTGTCATCTAGTCCTTGTCTGCCTCGTGATCCGTGCTGGGATTGAACGGAGGAGCTTATCCACGATTTTTAACCGTATCACCTTTCAACTTGTAATACAAAATAAAATCTAAAAAACGATAGAAGGGTTGAGAGAGTTGAGAGAGTAGCGAAAAACCAATAAACAAGTTTACTAAAAAAATTAAAGCTACAACAATAATAAAGAGTTGAGAGAGTTGAAAAAATTTGATACCGTATTTCACGAATATAGAGTTGAGAGAGAATATGATAAAAAGAGTTTAGTAGACGACGAAAATTGTAGAAAATTGAGCTTCACTTGAGAAAATATGTAGAAGAGTCATAGAGAGAGAGTGAGGCTTCGACATGAATTTGAATAGTAGAGAGTTGGTTGTAGACTTCAATCTTCGATACGAATTCGACATGATCGAAATTCTTCACTTCTTTGCTGCTTCTTTGTTGAAGTAGATTGAGAGTAGTAGTAGAGAGTTAAGAGAGTCAGAGAGTTGATAGATTGAGAGTAGAGTGTGTATATGAAAAAATTTGAGTGAATTTAGGGGATTTTTTATAGGCAACTCCCCCCCCCCAAAAAAACCCAAAAAAAAAAGCAACAAGCAGCATCTGCTACATTTGACGTTCAACCTGCCGGGTCGACCGTTGGCAACCCGGTGGGCTGCAGGTCGGGTTCGGGTCAGGTTATGTCGGGTTATAGGTTAAATGGGCCCGGTCGAGCAGGTTTCTTTTAGTGTTTTCTTGACCGGGTACGACCCGTTTAAATTTTTGGGTTTGATCCGAACCCAAACGGGGTCAAACCGGTTCAAGTCGAAGACGGGCGGGCCTGGGAGGGTCACGGGTTGACCCGACCCGGTTGCCAACCCTAGGTTTACTACGGGCCCCACCGATACAGTACAAAACAGGTTAAGCGGGCATTAAACTGGTTGGGACATAGAAATTAAATAAGTTATTTTCTGAAAACATTTTTGAGCTTTGGTTTTCAAATTATATCGAACTAGTAATTTGGCACGTGTAACGCACTGTTCTAAAAATCGGTCTAGGCGGCCGCATAGGAGGCGCCTAGTAGCTAAGCGGTTCCTAGCCGACTCGCCTAGGCCCTAGGCGTTTGAAAAAATTGGTTTTGCTTATTGAGCGGATCCAGGCACGGTCCAGGCGGATCTAGGTAGACCCGGATTATAAAATAGAGCTTAACCCGATCCGACCCGACCCGACCCGGACCCGTTTAAAAATAATTTTCAAGTATAGAAGGAGTTAGAGACTTGGTTCATATTACTAGTAGTAGTAATAGTTCTTAGGTGATGTCTTTTGCTTGTAGTAGTAGGTGTGGTCTAGTAATTTGTTTTCATTTTGAGGTTTTAGCGTTATGTTCCGATATCAACTTATCAATGAAACGGGATGGACAACAGTCTTTCCATATTCAGAAATATATATACTTATATAGCTACTACATATTTAGATAATCATCAAATTAGGAAGAGATAACTTTTGTAATTTTTTCCCCAAAATTGTTTTGATAGAAAGAGAACACACAACCCAACATTACAAACTGTCGGTTGGAGTTCACTAAAAACCACTAGTACAATAGTGTTTGCCTCCAAGATATCAAATCTACCAATGATTTTGATTATGAAAAGATAAGCCAATCCAGATTTAAAAAGAAGCAGACTAAAACTAGTATAATAGTTTATTTTCTCGATACATCTATTTAAGACATTCAAAATTCTGACCATTATCTTGACAAATCATCGCTCTACCCAAATATGTTACCAAAACCAACATCTTGTTGCAATTGTGTCTTTTACACTCTCTAAAGCTCATCTTGCATTAGCAAGCAAAAAAATCAAGAATAAGAATAGGGAGCAATAAAAATCAAGATAATGCATGGTAGAACAAGAAAATAAAACAAAAAGATAAATTTGGGAGCAAAAATAAAATAAAATACAAAATACAAAATACAAAATAAATAAAATAAAATGCCTAGCGCCTAGGCACCGCTTACAAGGTCTAGGCGTTAGGCCTCCATTGGTCGCCCCACTACCGTCTAGCGACTTTTAGAACACTGGTGTAACGCAAGTTAAATTTTAATCTTGAAATTTCAATTGACGCATATACGACTTCAAGATGTGTGGTCGAGATTAATTTGCTATGGGTAGGGGTGTAAAATGAACAAGACGGTCTGTCGTCCATCCGAGACCGGCTCGTGAAATTTCCTGGCCGTGGACCGCTCGAAGTGTTATACAAACTGAACTTGAACAAATTATTAGGTCCGATACTTTACTGAGCTCGAGCCGGACATAAGTCCGTCCGAGTATTATTGTGGTTCAATACTTTACCGAACCGAGTCCGGACTATAAAAATTTTGTCCGACCTGGACCGAAACGGACATAAGCCCGTCGGAGTAGAATTTTGGTTCGAGCTTGAACATATAGTTGTCCGATCCCGTTCGATCCGATTTACGACCCTAGCTATAGGTGCCCCGATATGGTACAAAACAGGTTAAGCGGGAATTAAATTGGTTGGGACTTGAGAGATTAAATAAGTTATTTTCTGAAACCATTATTGGGCTTAGGTTTTCAAATTCTATCAAACTAGTAATTTAGCATCTGTAAGGCACGTGAGTTAAATTTTAATCTTGACAGTTCAATTGATGCATATATGACTTTAAGATGTGTGGTCTACGTTAATTTGCGTGTTCCGAATGTTTCATATGACTCCGACAAAAAATGAGTGGTTGAGATTGTTTTAAGTGCAATAGTTGTCAACACTTTACACAACTCCAACGCTATAGTTAAGACAGTAGAGATAATTGTATTAAACTCGACTTGTACCCAAGATTTAAGGTTTCAACAGCCTGTATCAGTATCAACCATTTCGAATCAGTTTCGACGGGATCAGGTCCAAAAAGGGACGAAGAAAATCGGTTTTGGTCGAAACGTTATTATTAAGGTCGAAAAACAAAAAAGAAGAAAGAAGAAAGAGAAGGAAGAAGAAAAGAGTCAACTTGTTGTAAAAATGTAATTAACGTCGTTGATTTTTCTCTTGTTGCTGCTTCATTTTTCTCATTTTTTCTTTTGCCTTTTTCTTTTTATTTTTCCATTTTTGATGACCAGCACAAAATTTGGTCAAATCCTATTAACATGAATCCTAATAATACACGCACAAATGCTAGGGGCATCGCATCCGGGTGCGTTGTGCCTGCATTCGGGTGCTTCGAAAAATGTGCAAGGGGCATTGCATCGGCACCTAGGTGCGGTGAAATATGAGCAAGGGTTCTTACACCAATCTGGATGTGTGCGGGTAAAGAAGCTAGCTCAGGAAAATAGGATTAGGTTAGTGACTTGGAATATATGAACATTGACATGAAAATGCATAGAACTAGTAGATACCATTATTAGAAGGAATATTAATATAGCTTGTTTACAGGAAACAAAGTAGGTAGAGGAACTCACTCAAGCTTTGTTTGATCTTATGCTGGCAAATAATTATTTTAGGACGATGGATGAACATTTGATAAGCTGTAAAGGTTGGGCAAATAAGAGCCAAATTGATTTTTTCATCACTAAAAATGTGGATCGCTTGACATGTAAAAATTAGAAAGTTATACCAGGAGAGTGTTTAACCCCACAACATAGATTAATGGTGTTGCATGTTAAGATTAAGAAACACATATGTGCGAAGAAGAAAACTAGGAACCCAAGAATTATGTGGTGGAACTTGAAGGAAAGGAAACTAGAGGTTTTTAGAGATAAATTTCTTAAAGGAGCATCATGGAATTTGGAAAGGGATGATGTGGACTAAAATGGCTACGTACATAAGAGAAATTTTTAAGGAGATACTTAGAGAATCTAAAGGTGGATGGTTGCTAACTAAAAAATATTGTGGTGGCAAGAACTTCAAAATATTGTGAAAGAAAAAAAAATCAACCTTCAAAATATGCCAAAAGAACATAAATGAAGAGGATTAGGAGAGATATAAGACTGTTAGAAAACAGTAAGAGATGCAAAAGAAAAAAATTATGATGATTTATACATAAAATTAGGAACAAAAGAAGAAGAAAATAACATTTATAAGCTTGCTAAACAAAGGATAGGAAAACAAAAGATCTTGATACACTTAGGTGTATTAAAAGCGAGGATTCAAGAGTCTTAATAAAAAATTAGAAAATTAAGAAAAGATTGTGAAATTACTTTGAGAAGTTATTAAATAAAACGGTTGTGGGCAACTTAAATATAGAGGACTCGAGAGAGAGTCAAGGGCATATATTTTTCCGTAGAGTTAGGACTTCGGAGGTTCGAAATGCTCCAGGAATGATTAAATAGAAAAAGCTTTAGGACCGGATGGTATACCCATTGAAGTTTAGAAGTGTCTTGAGGATGTCGGAGTGGGTTAGCTAACAAGATTATTTAATTGGATTTTGAGGACTAAAAAGATGTCGATAAATGGAGAACGAGTATTTTAGTAGCTATATATAAAAATAAAGGAGACACACAAAGTTGCTCCAACTACTGATGGATTAAATTAATGAGTCATATGATGAAAATTTGGGAGAGAGTGATTGAACATAGACTGGGACTAAAAATTAAAGTGCCTGAGAATCAATTTGGATATATGTCTGAGAGGTCAACAATTGAAGCAATTTATGTACTAAAGAGACTTATGGAGAATATAGAGAGAATAAGAAATATCTACATACTAGGTTTGCCCGTTGACACGTGCCTACGGCACGTCTTCGGAACGGTGCACCTTATTTGATCATATAAAATAGTTTTTGAGGTCCAGCAAATTAATTGAAGTAGCAAACACAAAGCAAAAAACATATTATATGAATTTTTTAAAATTATTTTTAAAGTTTTTAAAATTTTAAATTTTTTAGTTTTTAAAATTTTAATTTTTTTTATTTTTTAATATTTTATTTTCTTAATTTTTTGAACAGAAGAGGGAGGGAGGGAGAGAGGGAAAAAAAATAATTAAATAAATATAAGAGTTGTTTTGGGAAGGGGATTTGAATTTGAGTTTTGGGGGGGAAAATATGTATTGTGAAGTTAAATCTGGACCTTTGATTTTTGGGAGAATTGAAGGGGAGCCACTTGATAGCTTTCTTTGTGTTTTATTATATAGATGGTGTTTATAGATCTAGAAAAAGCATATGATAAATTTCCTACAAACATAGTATGGTGGGTGTTAAATAATAAAAGAGTAACTATTCAGTATATTGAGATAATTAAGGACATGAATGTAGACGCAAAAACCACAATTAGAATAACCACAAGAGAGACTAGTGATTTTCCTATTACAGTAGGTTTACACCAAGGTTCGGCTTTAAGACCATACCACTTTACTTTGGTTATGGATGAATTGGTGCGAGAAATATAAGATGAGGTGCCTTGGTGTATGTTTTTGCCGATGACGTCGTCTTAGTGGACGAGACGAGAGCAGGAATCAATACTAAATTAAAATTGTGGAGAGAAAATTTGGAAGCTCGAGGCTTTAGAATAAGCAGAACTAAAACATAATATATGGAGTATAATTTAAGTGATATTCAGAACACAACTGAGGAAGTAGTGAAGCTTGATGGTTAAGAGATACCTAATAGAGAACGTTTCCGATATTTAGGCTCGATTATACAAAGAGCTGAGGAGATTTATGAAGATGTTATACATAGGATCCAAGCAGGGAGACTAAGTGGAGAAGTGCTAGTGGTGTTTGTGTGACAAACGTATATCTTTGAAGTTAAAGAAAATTTTATAGAACTGCTGTCAGACCATCAATGATGTATGGAGCAAAGTGTAGGACAACAAAGAAAGAACATGTCTAAAAAATGAGTGTAGCAGAGATGAAGATGTTAAGATGGATGTGTGGTAAAACCAGGAAGGATAGAATTAGAAACGAGCATATATGAGACATGCTAAAGGTAGCTCATATCTAAGATAAGTTAAGAAAAAATTGCCTCAGGTGGTTTGAACATGCCGCACGTAGATCTAGTAGCGCCCATGTTAGAAAGAGTGATTTGATATGTATCGAGGGTAGAGTTAGTGGTAGGGGAAGACCTAAACTTACTTGGGTGGTAACGGTGAGAAAAGATATGATAGCTTGTGATCTTACAGAAGATATTGCGTTGAACCAAGCAGAATGGAAAACCAGGATTCATGTAGCCGACCCTAACTAGTTAAAGGGCTTTGTTGTTGTTGTTGTTGTTGTTGTTGTTTATTCTGAAAGGCTGTCGTGGCCGCTGCTTTAAGAGGGTTTGGGTTACAAATACATGTTTCAGGTCGGGTTAGATCCAATTCAATGACCCAAACACTTGTTTAGTCCCACTTAAAAATTATAATAAACCCATAAAAATCATGTTATTTCCATTTTACCCCCTATAACTTATAAAAATTATGAGAAGTCTATTATTTAGGTATTTGTATATAAAAATGGTAGAAAATAATTATCAAAACCCGAAACCGAAACTCAGAACACAGCCAAACGAAACAAATGAATTCTGATACATCATTTTTAAAAATTCTGAAACCAATCCTAAAACCAAGTTCTCAAACCTTGCTCGTACCCATATACGTCCTGTTACAAAAATCCTCAACGCTTTTGTGAATAAAAAAGAAATAAAAATGATATTCTTCAAAATTGAAAAAGATCCATGGTTCCTTTAAATCACTGTCACTCAAGTCTGTTGCCATGCATTTTTCCTCAATTTCATACATGAATTTATGAACTATCTAATTGACTTTTATTTGAGCATATGATGTCCTATGATGAATCTTTTGCATTTGACACTCATCTTTTCTTTTCTTTAATTCTGTTTTTTTTATACTTCCCCTTTGTTTTTCGAATATTTTTTATATTAAGAAATGAGCTACGTTATCTGTCTAATCCCATTTAAATAGAAGAAAAAAGCAACAATGCAAGACCGTTTTGATCTTGCTTCTGTTTTTTGCAATTTGTTCGAGGCTAAGAACTACTTTGAAAAGAGAGAAGATGTTTATGGAGACTTTCATGTAGATCATTTGCTAATAAATACACCAATAAATTGCTATTTGATGGGTTAAAATCATCAAAATCACTTCTCTTTTCCAACTTTAAGTTTTGACTTCATCATATTGGTTTTGGTGATGTCATATATCTGGCATAACCTTCTTTAATGTGTTCAGCTAAGGAAGAATGGCAAGAACATGGAGTTTATTCGTAAAAAAATTTATTAGAATCTTACAATATAAGAGATTGATTCAACAATACAAAATAAGCATACATAAAAAGAACTATAACAAATTACAGAAGTGAGGCATATCCATGTTCTCTTTTTTTAAGCAAGGCCGCACACCCACCCTATTCACGCACACACATCCTCATCCTGTACTAGGGGAATTATGGAAAAGGCTTGCCACTAGACTATTAGGCCACTTGCATTCTCTATCCATGTTAATGCAATAAATTTCATAATATAATAAATCAAACCTTAAACTTGGTTTTTGTAAGAACAAGCTTCCAACTTCTTACAAATAAATTTTCTTCCATTTATTTGCTCAGCATATCCCCTAGGGCAGTGGAGGTAATTCGAATCGGTGTCAATCCTTACTTCTCAGAATTTAGGGTAGAATAATTGATATATTATGCTGAGAATACAAGTCATATATACAAGTCTAGAAAGCTATTTTAGGAAGTATAATAATAGCACCTAGACAACCAGATCCCTATGATTCAGGGATATTCCAATCATACACTATAATTGTAATCTGCTAAATAAGGAAACAATACAACTAATAAAACACAGATTCTGACAGAAATAATACAGCTAATAAAACAGATTCTAACACTCCCCCTCAAGCTGGTGAATAGGTATTTTCCATTCCCAGCTTGGAAACAATCCTCTCAAAGTTGTTGCTGTTCAGCCCCTTTGTTAGAATATCTGCAAGGTTGTCTTGTGAGGAGACATATGGAGTGCAGATCAGACCACTGTCTAATTTTTCTTTGATAAAATGTCTGTCAACCTCAATATGTTTTGGTTCTATCATGCTGTACTGGATTGTGAGCTATGCTAATAGCAGATTTGTTATCACAATAAAGTATCATTGGTTCATCCGATTTTATTCTTAAGTCTTCCAAGATGATCTTCAGCCACAGTAGTTCACATATCCCATGTGTCATTGCCCTGAACTCTGCTTCAGCACTGGATCTGGCTACCACACTTTGTTTTCTACTCTTCCAAGTCACAAGATTCCCTCCAAGGAAAGTGCAATATCCCGTAGTTGACCTATCCACAATTGACCCTGCATAGTCTGCATCTGTATATGCTTCAAGACTTACATTCCCATTTCGTTCGAACAAAATTCCCCTGCCTGGGGTCCCTTTCAAGTATTGCACAATTCTTAGTGCAGCTTGTAAGTGAACCTCCTTCGGTTGGTGCATGAACTAGCTGACTAGACTCACAGCGAATGCAACATCAGGTCTAGTGTGAGATAAATATATCAGTCTACCAACTAGCCTTTGATACATTTCCTTGTCAACTGCAGTATCTTCTTCTGCGTTTCCCAATTTCAGGTTTGGATCAATTGGTGTACTTGCAGGCTTGCATGCTGTCCTACCAGTCTCTTTCAACAAATCAGTGATGTATTTCTGTTGAGATATGAATATTCTCTTTTTAGAATGGGCCACTTCAATTCCCAAAAAATACTTCAATTTTCCCAAGGTCTTAATTTCAAATTCCTTGGCTAGATGTTGGCCTAACAGTTGTTGCTCCTCATCATCACCTGTCACTATAATATCATCCACATAAACCAGTAACACTGTTACTCCCCTTGACTTAGAGTGTTTAATGAACAGAGTGTGGTCTCCTTGACTTTGTTTAAAGCCCAGACCTATCATAACTTTAGTAAACCTTCCAAACCACGCTCGTGGTGATTGTTTCAGCCCATACAATGCCTTTTTTAGCTTGCAAACAGTGTTGGCACTGTTTTTTCACCATATCCAGGGGGCAATTCCATGTAAATCTCCTCTTCAATTTCTTCATGGAGGAAGGCATTTTTAACATCAAATTGTTGCAAGTTCCAACCATAATTAGCCGCTAGGGATAATATCACCCTAACTGTATTCATTTTTGCAACTGGAGCAAATGTTTCCATGTAATCCACTCCATAGGTTTGAGTGAATCCCTTAGCTACTAACCTTGCTTTGTACCTCTCAATGGATCCATCAGCTTTGTATTTTATAGTATATACCCACTTGCACCCTACTGGTTTTTTTCCATTTGGGAGAGCAACCAAATCCCAGGTACTATTCTTTTCTAATGCTTCCATTTCCACGTCCATGGCTTGTTTCCATTTTTTATCACTCAATGCCTCAGATAAAGAGGTAGGTGTGGTTGTAGTGTTTAGGCTTGTGAGGAAGGCTTTATGGGTAGGTGAGAAGTTTTTAAAGGATAGGTAATTGGCTAGAGGGTACAGTGGCTTGGTGGTACATTTCCTAGTCTCTTTCCTAAGGGCAATTGGAATATCTAGGTCCTCATAAAGTGGTCCTGAACTGGATTCGGGTTCCTGTACAGTTGGGAAATCAGAGGTTGATTCAGTGGAGATGTTACCTCATGTAATGTTGGGTTGGATTGTTGGACATGGACAGATTCTGGAATGGCCTTTGTCTTCCTTGTATAAACCAGCTTTTTCCCAAATCTTACATCAGCTTCATCTTGAGTGGATTTAGTGGGTTCCTTGTCAGTTGTTACACTTTCAGTCCCTACTTCTGGTCCTAAACTTAAGTCAGGGAGCATAAGGAGATCATCTTCCTTTCTTGCAGTCTCCCCCTGAAGATGATCTTGGTGGAAGTAACTTTTGTGCTCAAAAAAAGTGACATCTCTGGACACAAAGAATTTTTGGGATGGTGGATGATAGCATTTATATCCCTTTTGTGTGGATGAGTATCCTATGAAAACACATTTTAAGGCTCTAGGATCAAGTTTACCTCTATTACCACTGTGGACATGGACAAAAGATACACACCCAAATATTCTTGGAACAAGTTGATTGATGTGGACACATTAGGATAGAAGGAGGACAGAACCTCCGTAGGACTTTTTGAGGCTAGAATACTAGAAGGTAGTCTATTAATTAGATAACAAGCAGTGAGAACAGCCTCCCCCCAAAACCTTTTAGGAACCTCATGTTGAAAAAGAAGAGCCCGAGTTTGGTCTAGTAAGTGTCCATTTTTCCTCTCAGCAATCCCATTTTGCTGAGGTGTTTTGACAAAAGGAAATAAGCCCATGATTAAAGTAATCTTTGGCATTATCGGATCTAATCCTCTTAATGCTAACACCAAACTGATTTTTTACCATGGAGAAAAAACGCTGAACCACAGAGCTGACTTCGGATTTTTGTTTTAGTAAGAAAACCCATGTGACACGAGTACAATCATCTATAAAGGTAAGGAACCAACGGGCACCAGAAACATTTTGGACAGTTGAGGGACCCCACACATCAGTATGAATTAAATAGAAGGGAAAAGTGCTCATATTATTACTAACTGGAAAAGGTACACGCTTGTGCTTAGCAAGCTCACACACTTCACAATGGAGACTTTCCGCATCTAATTTGCTAAAAAGGGAAGGGAATAACGATTTTATGACTCTAAAGGAAGGATGTCCAAGACGACAGTGATGTAGGAAGACCTCCCTGTTGGTCTTTATTGAATCAAAGAAAAAAGAGTTGCTATTTTCCAGGTCTGGTGGCAGATTCGGATTATCCAAGTAATACAGGCCATTCCATTCTCTAGCATGTCCAATCGTCCTCCCCGAGTACTTGTTCTGTAGTATACAAACATTGTCATAAAAAACAGCATTACATAATAGGTCTTTTATGAGTTTTTTTATGGAAATCAAACTGACAGACAGTTTAGGAATATGAAGGACATTTTTAAGGGTTATGGATGGGCTTATTTGAACTTCTCCTTGACCTGCTGCAGTCATCAGAGAGCCATATGTTGTGGATATTTTCTTGTTGCTAGGGCAAGGGGTGTAAGAAGAGAAATGTTTAGGTAGGGGTGTCATGTGGTCGGTAGCCCCAGAATCCAGTATCCAATATGGGTTATAGTTTTCATCTGAGGCATTAAGTCCAAAAGAAAAAAGAAACTCACCAAACGTACCTGAATGTGCCAGAGAACAACTACCTGTTGACTTATCCAACTTGTTGAGGAATGATCTCATCTTCTCTACTTCATCCTGGTTAAGTTGAATCACGCCTCCTCTATTTTCTTCACTGGTTGCAGCACCTATGTGTGCTTGTCCTCCCTTTCTGGTGTTGTCTCCTTTTTTCCCCACTCCTTGTCTCGGTTTTGGGGCCCCCAATCTCTACTAGGTGGCTTTCCATGCAGCTTCCAACATTTATCACGAGTGTGGCGAAGCTTGTTACAAAAGGTACACCACACTCCTTCACCTTTCTTCTCCATATTGGCTATTCCCCCCTTTTTCTGGTCTACCATCATGGCTGATTCGGACGCTACCATGGCTGAATTTTCCATGGTTGGGGTTTCTAGCATTACTCCCCTTCTGCTTTCTTCACTTCTGACCATAGCTACTACTTCATTAATTCCTGGAATTTTTTCTTTTCCAAGGATCTGGACTCTCACTTGATCAAAATCAGAGTTAAGCCCCACCAAGAAATCATAGACTCTATCTTGCTCAATATACTCTTTGAGCATTGCTGAATCATCTGGGCACTAGGCTTTTATGACCCTGTAATGGTCTAACTCCATCCACAGTGATTTGAGTTGATTGGCGTACTCTGTAACAGTCTTGTTTCCCTGTTTTGCAGCCACAGTCTTCACCTTCACATCATATATTTGAGCAGCATCTTTAGCTTTGGAGTATGTCTGCTCCATGACATTCCAAATCTCCTTTGCAGAATCAAGAAACATGCAAGTATCAGTGATTTCTGGGATCATTGAGTTCCACAGCCATGCCATGGTCATAGAGTCCTCTTCATCCCATTTTGTAAATTTGGGATCTTCTTCTTTAGGAGCATCTTCAGTCAAGTGGTTAGCTTTCCCTTTACCTTTCAAAGTTCTACGAACAAGCTGGGACCATTTCAAGTAATTCTTCCCATTCAATCAGTAGGCAGTGTTGAGGTTTTGCAGTTGTTCCTGAGTGTTCTGTGACTCAGTATTCACCACTTCAGCAATTTTGTCTGCCATGTCCACCGCAGTACAACGACCGTAATGCAATGAGTATGTATTTGATTGTTGCGACGGCAACTAAGAAACAACACTGCAAATCACAGCAGCAATGAAGGCTGGCTGTCCTAAAGAAAAAACGATTGACAGCAATGAAGGCTGTCCTGAAAGGGATGGTTGACAGCAATGAAGGCTGCCGTCTAGGGTTTTGGTTTGCGCAGTCAGAGGCGGCTCCCAGAATTTGAGAGCTCTGATACCATCTCAGAATTTAGGGTAGAATAATTGATATATTATGCTGAGAATACAAGTCATATATACAAGTCTAGAAAGCTATTTTAGGAAGTATAATAATAGCACCTAGACAACCAGATCCCTATGATTCAGGGATATTCCAATCATACACTATAATTGTAATCTGCTAAATAAGGAAACAATACAACTACTAAAACACGGATTCTGACAGAAATAATACAGCTAATAAAACAGATTCTAACACTTCTCTTGTTTTTTCTATTTGTTGTCACATGCTTTCCTAGGATGCTGGCAGCTGACTTTTTAGTATGGTCGGGTTATGCTTTGTTATATTTCTCTTTAATGCAACCAAAGTTCTAAATATCGGATTTTGATATCGTTGGTTTGATAATATTCTTTTCCAATTTCGGACTACAGTAAATTTTCTAGATATTTAATAAATATAAAAGTGTCATTTTGGTTTGAAATATTTCTCCTAAATATGATGCATAAAATCTTTACACGCAATATGAATTTTTAAAATTATAAATGTGATTCAAGCAATTAACACAACTAAGTGATGATTGACATGAAACTCAGAGAAAAAATTGAGAAGTTCAATATATCTTGAAGTACATAAATAGTGTATATACATTGTACTTAAATATAATCATAATTCATATTGTGTGAAGAGATTGGGAATGGATAGGGCTTGGGCCTCTAAATTGAGACCCAAATTGAAATAGGCAAGGCCTGGTATGCACTTGGTATGCACTGGCCCAACCTATGGGCAACCCAAACATGATTCAGTTAGGCACACATAGGGTTGGAACTGGGTTAGGTTTGGGTCGTGCCTTGCCAAACCCATGCCCAGCCTGAAATGTAGAACTCATGCCCCAACCCGGTCTAGGCCTATTATGGGCCACAATACTTATACATGGGCCTGAACCGATCGTGCTTAGGCTTACACGCAGCCTTAGCAGGCCAACCCAATCGTGACTTTATGGGCTAACCCAATTGTGCCTTCATATACCAACCCAATAGTGCCTTCATGGGTTAGACCAAACGTCTATATTTTGACATAAACAAAGAACACTTATCTAAGTTATGTTCATTAAAAAAAAGTCTACTATCAACTTCATCTATGGTCTAATAAGCATAGTTCTTGACAACTTAACTGTCCAAATTTTTCCCAAAAAAAGTTATGACTTACGAGGGAAAAAAACTCTTTTTATAAATATTAATTTGTTTTTGTTATTGATATTGTCTCTTTCTAGAATTACCCAATTCTTATTCTAATTTAATAGTTTAGATTTTATTTGCTAAAATGTTGTTACAAACTTCATTTTTATTCACATTCAAAATAATTAACAAACTTCACATTATCTAGTCTAATCTAATCTAATCTAATCTAATCTAATATATTATGATTTCAGAAGCCTCTATACAAGGTGATGCCATATGGCACAAGTTCTAGCAAGAGATGCCACGTGGCATCCTAAGTGGCAAGTCATGATAAAAGAAATGATAATAGCTATACTAATAACCTACAATAACCTGTTCATCTTTCTACATAATTTTTTACATAAAATATAATTAAGTTTCCTCAAAATTTTATTGCTAAATTGAATATATTGTTGGAGAGAATATAGTATTCTAATTGGATAATAACTATGAATACATGAAGCTCAATTCAAAAGACATCAGCTAACTATATGGAGAAGAAATTAAAGAATAAAAATGAGAACGGGATAGTTTGTTCATGAATTTTGGCAAAATATTACGAGAGAAGGGTCTCAATCTCTATGAATGTATCTCTTGTGGTTACCAAATGTAGGATGGTTTAATTGATATCAGTCTTATGTTATAATATATTTTTTTCTTTTTCTTATATAAAGAACCAATATAGATGTGATGTGCATAACTATACAAATACATAATCCCGAACCTAGTTCCAACCCTAGGCACACAGTAAATATACAAATATTTTAGGCCAACATCACATTTGTAGTTTTAGGCTTGTGATATATATGTATGTGATAATTGAGAGAGGATAATACGAAGAGTCGAGGAATATAAAGAGAACTTCAGTTTTTGGTTGCTTATTTCTTCATACATAAGTTCATCTACCTTGTAAAAACTGGTGAGCCTTTCCATAAGCATACTCATGTTTGGACAATTTTGGCATTGGAATACAAATACTTAAACCTTTTTTCTCATTTGCACACATTTTATACCTGAATTTGAAGTTGGTCCTAGTTGTTACATATTTAAAATAAACTTTAAAGTCATATTACGTAGGCACAATCTAAAACACTAAAATAGACACAAATGAATGTCGTGTTGTGTCAGCCGGTTAGGCACATGGCGATGCCCAAGCCCAATAGGACTAGTGCATGAGCCTATCGATCGAGTCCGACAATGGGCCTAGGCCCAGGCACGACCCACACTTATTCCCATGGGTTGGGTCTGAACAAAGCTAGGCACGGCCCACGTCCACCCACCGCTACTCGTGACAAATTTGAGGCTTAAGGCATCCTAAATCTTTAAAAAAAGTAAATAGGTTTGAATTTGGGCTAAATTTGAAAAAACACCCAACAATTGTTGGTCGTTTATTTGGAAACAACCCTCAACTATTTCTTTCTTTTTTTATAAGCACCCCTAAACTCGGTTTTTCGGTTTAGCCCACCAAACGGAATTAACTGTCGTTAGCTGTTTTGGTCATGTTACTTGCATGCAACTATTCTATGATGAAAATGCCTTTTTTATAACTCATTTTCCCTATTTTGTAATCAAAAGAAGTGAAAAATGATAAATAACCTTTTTAAAAAGGGTATTTTCGTTACAAAATAGTCAACTGCATGTAAAGTAACCAAAAAATACATGCAACCAAAAAAACTAACGACAGCTAATTCCGTCTGGCGGACTAAACTGAGAAACTGAGTTTAGGGGGGTTTAAAAATATATATAACTGAGGGGTTAAAAGGGTAAAAATAGAACTAAATCGGGACCGTTCAAATTGGGCATGAATTCTAAAACTCTTAGGGGTAAAACGGTAAATTTCAGCAGATACAGGCCTGGCATAAGAAGTTGGGCCAATTTCAGACCCATCAACCCAATTCGGTCTGCAATGAGTGGCTGACAAAGCAGCTCTAATGCAAATGAGTCAGGTTCATTTCAAGAACCTAATTTAAACCCCCTATCCCTAGAGAGGAACCGCTTCTATCTCTCCATGGATAAGAGAGAGTTTGAAAAGTCTATCTTTATCACGAGAAGAGTTATGACTCGATCTTTTTACATGGGAGAGGGTAACCAACCTTATTAAAACACCGGAAAGTAACGATAAATCCAATATCTTGAAACTTCCCCCCTCCCTAAGCAACTATATATACCTCTTGACATCTTCAAAAACCAGGTAATTGAAAATTCCGCTCTCAAAACTCCTTATATCTTCAGAGTTTTCTAACTTGGGTAAATCTGTCGCCAGGGCCAACCAGTGTTTCAGACTGTTTTACAGATCCACGAGAGGGATCACTCATCCCCGACAATCAGATCTCAGAGTCAGCAGCACTTTGCGACGGTCAACATCGCGAGAAGTAAATATCATATCTTCATTGTTTTCATTAAAGAATTCAGAATATCTGTTTGCTCCAGCACAGAAATTGGCAGCAACCGATTGACGTCGCCTGTGGGAAACAGAAAAGATCTCTGATCCAACTTTGTCGGTCAAAAACTACCTTCTCATCCATGCCTCCAAAAGGGAAAGGAAAGGCAGTGGCTACTAGCCGATGAGTCAACCCTCTTTCTTCACCTCTTTTTTATATGGAGGACCCCCTTCAACCTCCTCAACCGGATCAATATCCTCAACCAGAACATCCCTTCATCATCCAACTCAACATCCCTCTAAAGGGGTCGCACAGAGGGGCTTTCGTCAAAGTTGTCCCAGACAGCACCCTGTGCAGCGCGTAGTCGAAAACTGAAGTTCTGTTCGTACCTTTACCCCCTCTACAGTGCCCTTTGTGGTGCCCCAGCCACAGTAAGACCTCCGCCAGGTCATCATCAGTCGACAGCAGGGGTCTGATCTTCGAGAACGCCTGAACGAAAGGCGAGTCCATGACGAAGTCCCCGTCCAGAATGCCAGGGAAGCAAGAGGAGGACCCCCTCTCCTCGAAGGAAGAGGTCCAAAAGAACCCCCTCTCCCAGGGGACGTAGAAGATTTCCCTCTCCTAGGGGACAAAGAAGGTATCCTCCCTCTCGGGAGTGAAGAAGTCTGGCTACAGCAAGTCGACCAGTACACAGGAACAATAGGGAAGAAAAGGCGGCCATCACCAAGGCAAAATTCTGAAATTTCAAAGAGGAGATCCTCTAAAGCCCTTAATGTCGTCCCAATCAGGGGCCGACAAACAAACAGTCACCGCCTTACAACCATACATGAGGATGAGTCTTGCGGGTGGACCAAATCCGACCAAGGGGAAGACCCAGTTCTCCGACGCCTCTGAGAGATGGAGGACCGTCTTAACAAAATCAACCGAGAGGAAGACCGTCAAGCCAGAAGTTTCCACCCTAGCAGAACTCCCTTCTCCAAGTCAATCCGGGAGGCCCACGTCCCTGAGACCTTCAAACCACCACACTTCAATTCCTACAACGGAGAATCCGACCTGGCTGAACATATTGAGAATTTCAAAACCCTTGTGATGATCCTTCAAGCCTCAAATGTATTCTCTGCAAAACGTTCTTTGCCACACTGAAGGACTTTGTCGAGCACTTCAAAGTCGAGTCCCGGTCTATCACCTCCCTCGACCTAGCGATAGCGATCGCCGTGTTCAAGCACAATGTCAACCATGCAGATCTGAAGGCATCCCTTTCCAAGAAGCCGCCTCGAGACTTCTCAGAACTCCTGCTAAAGAGTGAGAATTATATTTGGGCTGAAGAGGCTCTCCAACCCCGTGGTCAAAAGAAGCCCTCATCCAGAAAAAAACAGAAAAGTGCAAAGAAGGATCCAAGAAGCTCCAAAAGAACGGAAATGGTCATCGAAGGAGTAGTCGCCCTTGATGTGACTGTAGGGAAGGCCCCCACAACCCGAACCGAGGCAATGGATTTCATGGTCGTCGAAGTAAAAACCGCTTACAATGCCATCCTTGGCCAACCCGACTTAGCACTATTTCATGTCGTACTCTGAGCTTTCCATATGAAAATGAAGTTCCCTACACCAACAGAGGTGAGAGAAGCCAAATGGAGCCAAGAGACAGCTCAGTGTGCTACACAACTACAATGGGGGCTCAGTTCTCCCACTCAAGGCATTAGAAATCCCCAAAGGGAGTAGATAAGTTTTTGAGCCAGTTAATGAACTCGAGAAGATCGCCTTCTCCAAAAAGGATCCAACCAAGAGTTTCCAAGCAGGCAAAGCTCTCCCTCACCAAGTCCAGGAAAAGATACTTGAATGCATTAGAGGGAACCAATGTCTATTCATCTGGACCGCTGCTGACATGCCTGGCATCTCGGAGGAATTAATCATGCATCGTCTCAGTGTCGATCCGAAGCCACGCCAGTCCAGCACAAACGCTGCAAGTTCACCTCTGACAAACAGTAAGCCTTCAAGGAAAAGGTTGACAAGCTCCTAACCGTCCGTTTCATTCAAGAAGTCAGCTATCCTTAGTGGCTAGCGAATGTGGTGATGGTAAAAAGGCCAATGGCAAATGGATAATCTGCATCGACTTCACCGATTTGAATAAAGCGTGCTCAAATGACTCATTTCCTCTTCCATGCATCGACGCCTTGATCGATGTCACATCCGGTCATGAACTCTTGAGTTCCATGGATGCCTTCTCAAAATATAACCAGATCAGGATGTTCCTACCCGACATCCCGAAAACATCCTTCATCACCGACCAAGGACTTTATTGCTACCGAGTCACGCCTTTGGGGTTGAAGAATGTCGAGTCACTTATCAACGCCTCGTCAACAAAGTCTTCAAGGAACAGATCGGCAAGAACATGGAAGTCTATGTAAAGACATGTTGGTGACGAGCCTCAGCAAAAGAGACCATATGATCAACCTCCAAGAAGCCTTCGACGTTCTGCATAAGCACAATACACAATGTGAGGCTAAATCCCTCTAAGTGTGCCTTCGAGGTGTCCTTGGGCAAATTCTTGGAGTGCATGGTCTGTCAGAGAGGAATCGAAGTCAACCCACAGAAGATCTAAGCCATACAGCACATGGCTCCCTCATCCAGTATTAAGTAAGTCCAAAGACTCACAGAGTGCCTCGCCGCCATCGGACACATCCTCTCCAAATCCGGGGAGAAGTGTCTTTCATTCATCAAAGCACTTAGGGTAACCAAGCACAACAATGAGCCTTTGAGCAACTCAAGGCTTATCTCGTCAACCTCCCACTCATAAGCAAGCCCAAGTCGAGAGAGACGCTCTACCTCTACCTGGCCACTTCAGATCAGATTCTTAGTGTCGTCTTGGTGATAGAAAAGGACAGAACCCAAAAGCTGATCTACTATGTAAGTAAAGTCCTTCATGATGCCAAGCTCTGTTACTTAAAATTGGAGAAGATGGCCTAGCCCCTCGCAAATTCCGCTCATTATTCCAAGCACACTCAGTAGTAGTCTTCACTGACCAACCCCTCAAACAGGTCGAGAGCTCTGTGCGACTTATGAAATGGTCTGTTAAATTAAACTAGCATGACTTCAGCTACCAGCCGAGGATGGCCATCAAAGCCCAGGCTCTAACTAAGTTCATTGTAGAGAGCATTATCTCAAAACCCCTGAGGAAGGCAAGGACCGTCCATTTCTGGAGTGTCTACGTCGATGGATCCTCATGCATGGGGGGAAGTGGGGTCGGAGTCATCCTGACCAGCCCGGACGAGTTCACCCTCCAGTTTTTACTTCGCCTCAACTTCTGAGCCTCCAACAATAAAACAGAATAGGAAGCACTAATCGCTGACCTCCTCTTAGCCCGCAAAGCTGGAGCCAGGCAGGTCAAAGTGTTCAACGACTCTCAGCTGGTAGTGAACCAAGTCCAAGGAGACTATAAAGTCAGGGACGACCGTATGATCAAGTATATAACATATATAAGGAAACTGCTAGTCGCATTCCAGGAGACTGAGGTCACTCGCATCCCTCGCAAAGAAAACAAGCAAGCAGATGCCCTCTCTAAGTTAGTCTCATCCTTTAGAGGACTTGACCACACTATTCCTATTGAGGTCCAACTCAAGCCCATCATCGAAGAGGAAGCCTTATAGCCCATGGTAATCACTCCTCCAGTACTATAAAACAATTGGATGAAACCCTTGTACGACATCCTCGAAAAGGGTATCTTCTCCCTTGGTCCCCAAGAGGCTAGAAAGACCCGAGTGAGGGCAGCGCATTACACACTCATCGAAGGAGTCATGTATAAACGCTCTTACACTCTGATAGACGGTAGACCTTACCTGCGAAGCCTCTCTCCTAGGGAGGCCCAGTATGCTTTGAAAAAAGTACATGAAGGGATTAGGGGCGGTCATATGGGAGAAAGATCCCTCACCCGCAAGATTCTCAATCATGGATATTTTATGCCTACACTCCTCTTCGTAGCTCCCTGAAGCGAAACTCCTCTTTGTAATTCCGCCGAGTGAAGCTCCTCTTCGTAGATCCACGGAAGCAAAACTCCTTTTTTGTATCATATCCATGGCGAAGCTCCTCTTTGTCGCTCCCCCGATGGCGAAACTACTCTCCTTTGCTCCTCGATGGCGAAACTCCCCTTTGTAATTCCCTAAGGGCGAAGTTCATCTTCGTATCTCCCTGATGTACTCCTCTTCGTATCTCCCCAGGGGGCGAAGCTCCTCTTATTAACTCCCCGGAAACAGAGATATTACTTACCTGTTTTAACCTGAAAGACGAACGATTCCTCAACCGACTTCCGAACATAATTTGTAGATCTTTGAGTCCCCTTCGAAAAAAGGGGGCATACACCCCAATCGAACCTTTGTAGCACCGAGAATATCTGTTATTCTGCAACTGTGTGCAAGAGCCAAAAAAACAAAAGATAAGGAAAAAAAGAGGAAGTAGAAGCACATGCACCGCACGTGCCAAGTTTAAAAAACGCAAAAAAAGGAAAGAGAAGCACATGAGTCGCACGTGCATGCACCAGACAAGCAGCACGTGCACCGCATGTCTGTTAAAAAACCAAGAAAGGTGCAGAGAAGGTGCTGACATGGTAGGTGGGCTCCACCTTCTCCTACCTCTCTGACAAGTGGGCCCCACATGGTGCCCCACCTCCTCGGCGCGATTTTGGTCGTCCGATGAGGTGGGCAGCTTCACGCTCCTGCCGCCATTCGATCATCTCAATTTGTGTTCCAAATGTGATGGATAGCTGTGATCTCTCCGAACAGCGCTCTCATTGATAAACATGCAAAGAAAAAGAAAATAAATAAAAAAAGCTGATGTGGTAATGGGTCCCACCAACCGCTGTCTCACTGACAGCAGGCCTCGCCGTAGGCCCCACCTCCCCGGTTCAGATTTGATCGTCCGATGATGTGGCCTGCTTTAGGCGCCCACCGCCGTCAGATCTCCCAAATCCCAACGAGCGCGATCAACAGTCCAGATCGTTCCAAAATATGTGCGGGCAAGATTTATTAATTAAATTCTTTTAATTGATAATAAATTTCGAAATAATAATTAAAAATACAAAAAATTATTAAAATTTATGGAATTTATTTTAAAATTTCTAAAATATAATTATTTATTCGAAAAATTATTTTAAAATTCCAAAAAATAATTATAATTTTAGAAAAATAAATTTTAAATTCTAGAAGTAAAAAAAAAATAGATTAATTAATTAAAATTCTGAAAAATGATTAAAATTGGGAAATTCAGAAAATCACAAATTTTTTTAAAAAATAACCAAAAAATTCAAAGAATCATGTTGAGTACTTTACAAAGTGAGGACAGCTTCGTGAGACCACGGGCGAGTTTCCCATGTCCACGAAAACTTCGACAAGTTCAGTAAACCATTCTGAACAAGCAAACTAATGAGGACATCAATTTTATTTAGTTTAGAATTTTATTTCAGTACCATATTTGTTTTTGGCAATTATAGCAATATGTAATCTTTTTTTTATGTATTTGTGATTCTGAGAATATTTTAAAATTTGTATCAAGATGTATTTTAAATCTATTTATAGGCCTTGAGATTAATAAGAAAATATGTCATTCTTGATTAAAAAAATTATTGTGTTGCGTTTTTGCTCTTCCTATCTCTTTGTGTGATACAAGTGAGATCCAAATTATTAGGGTTGGTGCTAAATTCTAATACGATTTTAGGGTTTATGATAAACTCTAAAATCTATCTCCAAATTAAAAAAATTCCCCAAATCAATTATAGCCTAACCCTAATTTCCCAAATCATAAAATCAACCCTACCCACTCAACCGTCTTCTTCCTCTATCCCAATCCCGACAAAAAAAAGAAAACCCTAAAACCCTCCTTCAGAACCCATCCCGTTCCTCTTCCTCCTCTCCTCACTTCGCACTTTCTCTCTGTCCCCACTGCCGCAACCCTCCGACCAAACCCCTCTCCCCACTCACCCTTGAAATCTCCATCGTCCCCTTCCTTTGTTCGTCGTCACCCAAATCCCCGGAACCCAATGCCCCGATCCTACCAACCCCCGGCCTCCTCTCTTCTCGTCGATACCCAAGCACCTCCGGCGCTGTTCGCCCTAGTCGACGCCGGCCCCAGCCACGACGACCAGATCCGCGGCTCCCTTAGTTGCAGTTGCTACCAGTACTCTTGATGTGTTGCTGCCATTGCTGTTCTTTGAGTGTTGTGCTCTTCATTGCTATTCAACCCAAGATCTACGCTGAGTCTTCGAACCCTCGGTATACTATTTCTACTTTTAAATATTTGTGTTATATTGCTCTATTATCTATTATATTATCTGATTTGCCTGTCGTCCACAAAAATAATTGAAATTAAGTGTTCCACATGCTTGATTAGAGTACGAATCAATATTGAATCTTTTACTTGCTGAGAACACTTAGGGATTTAATTATTAATTGTAGAGTTGAATTATTAATTGGATTGTTAAACGTGATTCAATTCTTGAAAATTCATCAAACCAGTTAATTGTTCAAATTTCTAACTTTGATCTGCATTACATGTTGGTAAAATTAACCCGTTAAGATTCTTGGAAATTCTCTATTTAGGGTTAATTTTACATCATTTTGGTATCAGAGTCGAAGTTCTTAAAACCCTAGTTCTTGCATCGTAGGCATCAATTTTGCATTCATTTAGGATTGTGAGGTCTTTTATTTTTCTTTCTTTTATTTTAGGTCATTTCAAATTCATTTTAAAAAAAAAATTAGGACACACACGACCCCTAATTTCCACTTTTGGTGAATGCATCTTCGCAGCACCATCACGATTAGCCTTTCTTATCCGTTCCAAATCACCCAATTAGAAACCCTAGAGCTTTCCGACCTGAAATGCACAACTCTAATATTTCCGCTACCCTAGCTGCCATTCAAGCAACTCTTGCCAACATCAATCAGAGGCTTGAGAAAGTGGAATTAAATCAAACCGTTCTCCCTGAGCTTCATGCTAATCGCCAGATCCCTCAAGGAAATGTTCGTGACGATCGACGTCAAGAACGTAACCCTGACGAACAATATAAGAAGAACGTTCAGGCTGACGTTCCCCATTTTGAAGGCCACATGGAACCCCAAGCATATCTCGATTGGGTCCGTGCCATGGACCATTACTTTGTATGGTTTGACATGAGCGAAGCCCTCAAGGTTAAATTTGCCACTATGAAATTGACGGGTAAAGCTCAACAACACTGGACCAATCTTGAACATGCCTGCAGATGCCGAGACCTGGTACCCATAGCCACTTGGGAAGCCATGAAAGAGAAGCTTACTGAGAGATATGTACAGTTATCGTTCCACACCCGATTGCTAAATTCGTGGAACCAACTTTATCAAGGAAGTAAATCCACACAAGAATATGTTGATAAATTTGATGACTTCCTTATTCGGTGCAATGCTTTAGGTAAAGAGAGTGAAGAACAAACTCTCTAGGTTCAGGATTGGATTACGAGCCGATCTCAGGAACGAGCTAATTCATAGAAATGTGGACTCATTAGCGGCAGCTTATGCTCTTATCCTCGATATGGATTCCCTTAAAGCAAGTTTCCATTACAAGTCCAGCAATTCGATGGATCATTCCTCTAGAATGAATCCTCCTGACCCCTCTAGACCTGGCACTCCTCTCCTCAGTACCCTAATAAGACTTACCCAAATAAACATACTTCAAATTCCTATTCACATAGAAATGACAACACGGATAAGAACACTGAAATAGACTATTCTAAGATCGATCTTCTCACTAAGTGCTATAAATGTAAGGGATATGATCATGTTGTTGGCAACTATCCCAGCCCAAGTAGGATCAATATAGTAAAGGGTGCCGCAGTCATCGCTGATGAACCCGACAATGAGTTTACTTATAAACCTAATGTAAGTGATGACTTTGATGAAAAAGAGAATGACCAGTCTCTCAATTGTATTCAGTTTGTCCAGTCACCTCCATTGAGTATACCTGAGTCACCCATCATTTCCTAAGTCACTTGGCAGCCTATAAATTTTATCCAGGTGTTCGAACATCCTAGAGTCACAGAGTCTGCACCCACATTTGCATATCACATTCATGACTTGCATAGAGACATTTCCAAGGAACTTAATGAGAATAATTTTAACTAAAAGTTAATAGCAGATACTAGAAGAAAATTTATAACTTCTAATATTGGTGACGAGGTGATGGTTCGGATTCATCCGGAACGGTTTCATGTTAAACCCGTTAAGAACTTGAACATACGTGCTGCAGACCCATTTAAGATTCTACATGCAATCAATGATAGTATGTCGTTGACCTTCCTGAAGGTTTTGGCATAAGTAAGACTTTCAATATTGAGGGTCCAGTACTTTATGAAGCCTCAAAATTCAGCTCAAAATTCAACCCTAGAAATTTTTTTATAGATGAGCCTACCCTGCAGCCTAATGGTGAGATTCTCACATTTACCCCTTTACCTGATACTATTCACCCACCGACAGAAGAATTGAATAATATTTTAGATGGTCAGATAATCTCCACAAGAGATAATGGTATGCACAAGTATTTGGTGAGGTGGAAAAACAAACCGAAGTCGGATGACACTTGCAGTGATCGTGAGGGGCTTCCGCAACTGGATTCAAATCTTTTGGAGCACCATGACATGATCACTTGTTTTGACTCGACTGGGTCAAGCTCTCTCCCACCCGGAGAGAATGATGAGGACATCAATTTTATTTAGTTTAGGATTTTATTTCAGTACCATATTTGTTTTTGACAATTATAGCCATATGTAATCTTTTTTTATGTATTTGAGATTCTGAGAATATTTTGAAATTTGTATCAAGATGTATTTTGAGCCTATTTATAGGCCTTGAGATTAATGAGAAAATATGTCATTCTTGATTTAAAAAGTTATTGTGTTGAGTTTTTGCTCTTCCTCTCTCTCTTTGTGTGATACAAGTGAGATCCAAATTATTAGGATTTGTGATAAATTCTAATACAATTTCAGGGTTTGTGATAAACTCTAAAATCTATCCCCAAATTAAAAAAATCTTCCAAATCAATTATACTCTAACCCTAATTTTCCAAATCATAAAATCAACCCTACCCACTCAACCGTCTTCTTCCTCTACCCCAATCCCGACCAAAAAAAGAAAACCCTAAAACCCTCCTTCAGAACCCATCCCGTTCCTCTTCCTCCTCTCCTCACTTCACACTCTCTCCGTCTCCCCACTGCCGCAACCCTCCGACCAAACCCCACTCCCCACTCACCCTTGAAATCGCCATCGTCCCCTACCTTTGTTCGTCGTCACTCAAATCCCCGGAACCCAACGCCCCGATCCTACCAACCCCGGCCTCCTCTCTTCCCGTCGACACCCAAGCACCTCCGGCGCTGTTCGCCCTAGTCGACGCCGGCCCCAGCCACATCGACCAGATCCGCAGCTCCCTTAGTTGCAGTTGCTGCCAGTACTCTTGATGTGTTGCTGCCATTGCTATTCTTTGAGTGTTGTGCTCTTCATTGATGCTCAACCCAAGATCTACGCTGAGTCTTCAAACCCTGGATTTACTCTTTCTACTTTTAAATATTTGTGTTCTACTGCTCTATTATCTATTATATTATCTGATTTGCCTGTCGTCCACAAAAATAATTGAGATTGAGTATTCCACATGCTTGATTAGAGTACGAATCAATATTGAATCTTTTACTTGCTAAGAACACTTAGGAATTTAATTATTAATTGTAGAGTTGAATTATTAATTGGATTGTTAAACGTGATTCAGTTCTTGAAAATCCATCAAACCAATTAATTGTTTAAACTTCTAACTTTGATCTGTATTACATGTTGGTAAAATTAACCCGTTAAGATTCTTGAAATTCTCTATTTAGGGTTGGTTTTACATCACAAACTACTCATCGAATGCTGTAAAGCTCAGTCTTCAGGAGTGGGGGGCTTGTAATATGAGTAAAAACAGCACCAAATCGGATATGAATCCTAAAGCTCTCAGAAGTAAAATGGTAAATTTTAGCAGATACAAGCCCGACAGAAGGTGTTGGGCTACTTTCAGGCCAATCAACCGATCCAACCTGCAATGAGGGACTGCCAAAGTAGCTCTAACACAAAAGGGTCTAGGTTCATCTGAAAAAACTAGTTTAAACCCTCTATCTCTAGAGGGTAACCACTTCTATCTCTCCAAGCATAAAAGAGAGTTTAAAAGCTCTCTCTCTTTATCAAGTGAAGAGTCCTGACTCTATCTTTTTACATGGGAGTGTAACCAACTTTATCAAAATATCGGGAAGTGGAGATAAATCCAATATCTTGAAACTGCCCCCCCCCCCCAAAAAAAAGATTATATTTACCTCTTGACCTCTTCAGAAACTAGGTAATTGAAAATTCCACTCTCAAAACTCCTCATATCTTCTAAGTTTCCTGACTTGGGCGTCGGAGGATCTGTCGTCGGGGGCCAACCCCGATGTTTCGTGTTTCAGACTGTTTTGCAGGTCCACGGGAGCAATCACATCCGTCCCCGACAATTAGATCTCAGAGTCAATAGCAATTTGCGACGGTCAACATCGGCGAGAAGTAAAGGTCAGAGCTTTATTGTTTTCATTAAAAGAATTCACAATATCTATTTTACTCCCACACAAATTAGCAGCAACAATGGGTGTTTTTTTTTAATTTAGCCTTTACATAAACATGAGCCGGATCAGGTTTGGTTTCAAAGTGTTATATGGGTCGAAACTACCCAGATAGAAAATATCAAGAACCTAATAATATCAGCCATATTTTGGTACCGTAATTTCAGTATCAACTTTAGAGATTTTGTGATGTAAAACTAACCCTAAATAGAGAATTTTCAAGAATCTTAAAGGAATAACTTAAACAACATGTAATGCGGATCAAAGTTGGAATTTTAAACAATTAATCGGTTTGATGGATTTTCAAGAATTGAATTAAGTTTCACAAACCCAATTAATAATTCAGTTCTAACAATCAATAATTAAATCCCTAAGTGTTCTTAGCAAATAAAAGATTCAATATTGATTTGTACTCTAATCAAGCAGGTGAAACACTCAATCTCAATATTTGTGGTCAACAGTTAAATTGAATAATATAATAGAGATGATGAAGTAGTATAATACAAATATTTGAGAATTGAAAAGAGTATACCGAGGGTTCGAAGAACTCAACGTAGATCTCGAGTTGAACACGAAGAGCACAACGATCAGCAACAATAGCGGAAGCAACAGCCAAGAGCAATGGTAGCAACCAAGAGAGGTGGCGGCGGCAGTTGATGGGGAAAAAGAAACGAAGGAGAGAGAAGGGGTTAAGATTTGGTTTGATTTTATTTGAGGGATTTTTAATTTGGGGTAGATTTTAGAGTTAATCACTAACTCTAAAATTGTATTAGGATTTATCACAAACTCTAATAATTTGGATCTCACCTGTATCACACAAAGAGGAATAACAAAAACTCAACACAATTTTTTTAATCAAGAATGGCATCCTTTCTCATTAATCTCAAGGCCTATAAATAGGCTCAAAATACATCTTGATACAAATCTCAAAATATTCTCAAAATCTAAAAAATATAAAAAAAGATTACATATGGCTATAATTGCCAGAAACAAAAATGGTACTGAAATAAAAATCCTAAACTAAACAGGAAAGATGTCCTCATCATTCTCTCAGGGTGGGAGAGAGCTCGACCCAGTCGAGTCAAAACCAATAATCCTGTTATGGTACTCCAAAAGATCTGGATCCAGTTGCGGGAGCCCCTCACGATCACTGCAAGTGTCATCCGACTTCGGCTTATTTTTCCACCTTACCAAATACTTGTGCATACCACCATCTCCTGTGGAGATTATCTGATCATCTAAAATATTATTCAATTCTTCTGTCGGTGGGTGAATAGTATCAGGTAAAGGGGTAAATGTAGGAATCTCACATTAGGCTGCAGGGTAAGCTCATCTATATGAAAATTTCTAGGGTTGAATTTTGAACCTTCATAAAGTACTAGATCCTCAATTTTGAAAGTCTTATGCCAAAACCTTCAGGAATGTCAACGACATAGGTACTATCATTGATTGCATGTAGAATCTTAAATGGGCCTGCAGCACGTATGTTCAAGTTCTTGACGGGTCCAACAGGAAACCGTTCCGGATGAATCCGAACCATCAGCTCGTCACCAATATCAAAAGTTATAAATTTCCTTCTAGTATCTGCTATTAACTTGTAGTTAAAATTATTCTCATTAAGTTCCTTGAAAATTTCTCTATGTAGTCATGAATATTATATGCAAATGTGGGTGCAGACTCTATGACTTTGTGATGTTCTAACATAGGGGTAAAATGATAAGTTGTCAAGTGACTTGGGAAGGAATGAGTGACTCAGGTATACTCAATGGAGGTGACTGGATAGGCTGAATACAATTGAGAGACTGGTCATCCTCTTTTTCATCAAAGTCATCACTTATATTAGGTTCATAGGTAAACTTATTGTCGGGCTCATCAGCAATGACTACGGTACCCTCTACTATATTGATCCTACTTGGGCTGGGACAGTTGCCAGCAACATGGCCATATCCCTTACATTTATAGCACTTAGTGAGAGAATCAATCTTAAAATAGTCTCTTTCAGTGTTCTTATCCGTGTTGTCATTTCTATGTGAATAGAAATTTGAAGTATGTTTATGTGGGTAAGACTTGTTAGGGTACTGAGGAGAGGAGTGCTCAGGTTTAGAGGGATCAGGAGGATTCATTCTAGAGGAATGATCCATCGAATCGCTGGACTTGTAATGGAAACTAACTTTAAGGGAATCCATATCGAGGACTAGGGCGTAGGCTGCCGCTATTGAGTTCACATTTCTATAGATTAGCTCGTTCCTAATATCGGCTTGTAATCCAGCGCTGAACCTAGAGAGAGTTTGTTCTTCACTCTCTTTACCTAAAGCATTGCACCGAATAAGGAAGTCATCAAATTTGTCAACATATTCTTGTGTGGATTTACTTTCTTAATAAAGCTGGATCCACGAATCTAGCAATCGGGTGTGGAACGATAACGGTACATATCTCTCAGTGAGCTTCTCTTTCATGGCTTTCTAGGTGGTTATGGGTGTCAGGCCTCGGTCTCTGCGGACATGTTCAAGATTGGTCCAGTGTTGTTGAGCTTTACTCGTCAATTTCATAGTGGCAAATTTAACCTTTAGGGCTTCGCTCATGTCAAACCACACAAAGTAATGGTCCATGGCACGGATCCAATCGAGGTAAGCTTGGGGTTCCATGTGGCCTTCAAACTGGGGTACGTCAGCCTTAACGTTCTTCTTATATTGTTCGTCAGGGTCACGTTCTTGACGTTGATTGTCACGAACATTCCTTTGAGGGATCTGACGATTGGCATGAAGCTCAGGGATAATGCTTTGATTTAACTCCACTTTCTCAAGCCTTTGATTGATATTGGCAAGAGTTGCTTGGATGGCAGCTAGGGTAGCGGAGATATCAGGGTTGTCCATTTCAGGTCAGGGAAGTCTAGGGTTCCTAATTGGGTGATTTGGAAGGGATAAGAAAGGCTCTTCAAGATCTGTGATGGTGCTACGAAGACGCATTCACCAAAAGTAGAAACTAGGGGTCGTGTGTCCTAATTTTTTTTTATAAATCTGAAATGACCTAAAATAAATAAAAAATAAAAAATAAAAGACTACACAATCCTAAATGAATACAAAATTGATGCCTACGATGCAAGAACTATTGTTTTAAGAACCTTCGCTCTGATACCAAAATGATGTAAAACTAACCCTAAATAGAGAATTTTCAAGAATCTTAAATGATTAATTTTACCAACATGTAATGCGAATCAAAGTTGGAATTTTAAACAATCGGTTTGAAAGATTTTCAAGAATTGAATTAAGTTTCACAAACCCAATTAATAATTCAGTTCTAACAATCAATAATTAAATCCCTAAGTGTTCTTAGCAAGTAAAAGATTCAATATTGATTTGTACTCTAATCAAGCAGGTGGAACACTCAATCTTAATATTTGTGGTCGACAGTTAAATTGAATAATATAATAGAGATGATGAAGTGGTATAATACAAATATTTGAGAATTGGAAAGAGTATACCGAGGGTTCGAAGAACTCGGCGTAGATCTCGGGTTGAACACGAATAGCACAACGATCAGCAACAATAGCGGAAGCAATAGCCAAGAGCAATGGCAGCAACCAAGAGAGGTGGCAGCAGCAGTCGATGGGGAAGAAGAAAAGAAGGAGAGAGAAGAGGTTAAGGTTTGGTTTGATTTTATTTGAGGGATTTTTAATTTGGGGGTAGATTTTAGAGTTAATCACTAACCCTAAAATTGTATTAGGATTTATCACAAATCCTAATAATTTGGATCTCACTTGTATCACACAAAGAGAGGGGAAGAGCAAAAACTCAACACAATTTTTTTAATCAAGAATGGCATCCTTTCTCATTAATCTCAAAGCCTATAAATAGGCTCAAAATACATCTTGATACAAATCTCAAAATATTCTCAAAATCTAAAAAATACAAAAAAGATTACATATGGCTATAATTGCCAGAAACAAAAATAATACTGAAATAAAAATCCTAAACTAAATAGGAAAGATGTCCTCATCATTTTGTTTAAAAAGAGATCGAGGATATAATATGCAGTTTCGGAGTCCCCAAATTATCAAAACTGAAACAACAGAAACTTTAAATAATGAATGCAAAAGGGTGGCCATATTCCAACTTCTAAATTGTCCATACCTCGCATTTAAGAAGAATCCAGCCGAAACAACCAAAATTTAAACAATGAATGCAAGAGGGTGCCTATATTCCAACTTCTAAACCGTCCATACTTGGCGTTTAAGAAGAAGATGAAGAAGAAGATGAAGAAGAAGCTCCCAACTTAACTTTATATGCCTTGGGTCTTATGTGAGGTCATTTATTTGGGAGAACAGTAGAACACTAAACAACTTCACAAAAGCGGCTATCGCCAATTAAGGATTTCAACTTAAACTTGATTTTAGAGTCCAACTTCTAAACTGTCCATACTTGGTGTTTAAAAAGAAATTTGGGCGCAAAGATGTGCATGAAAAGATTGTGTTTGAGGCACTGTGTAGCCAACCCAGGTAGGGCTGTGGAATCAGTTCCACCAAACCCAACCTACCTAACCATTAAGATACTGTGTTTTAGGAATTAAACCCACCAGAAACCTGATGAACCAACTCTATAAAAATCTAACCCTGAACCTGAAAACTCCAAAACCCACCCCATAATTTTCCTGCCTAACAACCCAAGTTCATCAGTGCAATTATAAATTTTAATTATGGAAAAATTGTCCACCGCAGAATTGTTTGATTTATTAGGATAAAAAGATGAAATGTCTTTTTAAAAACTAATACCATATATGTGATAAGATAATTATATCTTTTTGTAGTAACTAGATTGACAGATCACAAACATATATTGAATTTTAGTATAAAACCGCCTGAACCCGCAGAAATCCACACAATAGAAGAAAACCCAACATTTTGCGGCCTGAACCGAACAGGCAGGATGTAAACTCTTTAACAAATTGGTCAAACCCAGCTCGCGTACAACCCTAACCCTAGATTGAGAAAAATAGGGGATAACATCTCTCTTGGGTGGTAAAAAACACTTGCACAGAGAGCAAATGTTTACATTGGCGCTCGGCAGAGAGAATTTATTAAACCTTCCAAATCCTAGCGGGAGTCGAGCTCTATATTTGTATGTTACTAAGGGTTGTTCAATCATAAACAACAATAAATGAACCTATTTCATTTTTCAGTTTGCAAATCAGAGGATGGTAACTTAAAAGGTATTATTTAAAATAATACAGAATTAGCTTAGTAAATCCCTCAACAAATATTATCGACTTACAGTAAAATTCTCCCAGATCTGAGGAACTCTAGCAAAGAAAAATATAGCATGTTGAGATGCCTGCAACAAGTGAATGCTACATCAGAGGAATGACAAATGCTGAAAAGATACCTTATTTCCACAATTAGGATTCTCATGAAATTTGTTATTATGATTTCCTAACAATATTAACAGCTTTGCATGGTTAGAGATTGATTCATGTATCCTAAACAAACAAACAAAAAGAGCAATTCAGAAAGTGAATGAACAAACAACATGAAATTAGAATTTAGAACTCACATAGAGTGCTTCGAATAAGACAGGATTAAGTTGACCAGATAAAACTGTTGGTGCTACAGCACAATATCTATCCAGCAGTCACTTAAGGAAATACAATAATAAACAAATAGACTAAAATTTTATGATTTGAAATTTTCACAGCAAGTGTCCTCCAGCAATAAAAGAAAGCCTAAGCAATTGAAGTACAATTCTATGCTGAACAGTGACAATTAAATGAGAAAAAAAGTGTGGGATACAGAAATGCTTTCATCCAGGTCTTCGCTCCCAGTGGCTGGGAATAATAGTAAATAATTGCAACTAAAATTATAGCTGCAACGAAAAACAAAACAACACATTACAATCAATAAGAACAGAAGGCAAATAACACAATTTGAAGGTGAAACATTAATGCATAAAAGCACATGAAAAACGACTTGTACAATATAACAATGGAGAATTATACTTTGGATTAAGAGAAAAAGTAGTTCCCCATAGGCTGAAAATGCAATTCCTTTGTGCAGACAATAAGACAGTGCAATCGTATAACCAACAACTTCAAGCTCAAAGGCTGCAACGCTGAGGCCCCTGACACTATTGTGCTTTAGAATTACAAATATCTGCAACATTAAAAAATCAAGAATTAAATGGACACAGGGATGAGAGGTTATTTGGAGCATAACAATGGTATATAAAATCACTAATAATTAGAAGTACCTACAACTATATATAACGAAAAGAGAATATTGTCAGTTTTTCTCAACTAAGCAGGTAAAAAAGGAATTGAAGAAAATACCCGCCCTTGCAAATCATTGTATATTATGATGGTGCCTATAAAAGGTCAATGTGGCTCATTTAATCTATCTGGACAAAAAAAATTAAATTAACCGAGCTAGACTGATTTAAAGGACATCCAAGGAAGTTGTTGAGCATCCTTTAATTCTCACCGATGTTCATCGTATACTTGGAAAACAATTTCCAAATGGGTCACTACCACAAAATGGTCAACACCATAACTTGCTAATCACAAGGGACTTGTAACTCATGTCTACTATGAGTAATAATACTGATCATACATCTAAGTGACATACAATAATACAACGAATGCATTCACATATTTGTTGAATAATGATACCACATGATAATGAAATAGTAATTTCCATAAAACTGTAAATAAAATGCCAGACAAAATATTATTATACATACAAATTTGGTATCAAAAGTTGATAAGTCATAAATCCCCTAACGATACGACAATCTTGCATAGGAAAAGTATAGTTCCCGAAGTGGTTACAATCTTCCACAAAGTATAACTATTTTGCCCTGCTCAAATTCCTGGTTTCTCCCATGTGTAACCAGGAGCGGACCCACGTTAGGCGTAGGGTGAGGCGGCCGCTCACCCTCAATTTTTGCAAAATCGGGAAGACCTAGGTATATATAATAATAATAATTATTATTATTATTATTATTATTATTATTATTATTATTATTATTATTATTATTATATTGATAAATTAGAGTCTTGACTTTGTGGTTAAGTGGTTCAAACTCTACTATAAGAGAACCATGGTTCGATCCCCTTAAGTAGCAACTAATATTTCATATTTCTTTTTAAATATAACCTGGTTTTTTATTGTGAATAAACTTTTATTAATGTCTTTAATAATTATAAAATTTTGAATATCTAATTTAAGTTTGAGATAGTATATTTTCATACTGAAAATATATAATTGAATTTGATCTCATTAATAATGTTCTTAATAATATTTTTATATTTATCATTTCAAATTAACTGAGTATCGAATTTTACAAATATGAGTTTTTTGTCTTCTTCTCATTAGGCGTGCAACTCAACTTATACATATGATGCAAATATTTACTCAACCATATGTTAGAAAATAGTAGATCTCATCACTGAAGCATGGTTCGATCACCTTAAGTAGCAACTAATTTTTCATATTTTTGTAAATGTAACTTGGTTTTGGATTGTGAATGAACTTTTATTAATTTCATTAATAAAGTTATACTATATATTAACACAATTTTGAATATCTAATTTATGTTTGAGAAAGTAAATTTTCATATTGAAAATATATAAATGAATTTAATCTCATTAATTATGTTCTAAATAACATTTTTATATTTATCATTTTAAATTAAATGAGTGTCGAATTTTACAAGTATGAATTTTTTATCTTCTCATTAGGCATGCAACTCAACTTATACATATTATGCAAATATTGTCTCATCACTAAATATCCCGTAGTTAAATAATTGATAGTTTCATATAACTAACAAATTGCTAAAAGTAAAAACTCTCGTTCAACATGAAATATACATGAAATATATATATGCAATAATTTTCTTTTACATTTTTTGATAAATAAATATAAATTTTAAAAAACACTATTTACTTGTGCCCACCCGCCCACCCTAACTAAAAATCCTGCGTCCGCCGTTGATGTAACAATGGGATCCTAGTTACGTATCCCCTCCCAAATTCTCTTCTGGGTTTCATTATTATCTATCAGATCTCGCCTGTTTGTAAGTCATTCTAGCACAACGCAACCCTCTCCGCTACCACTAATTTAATGATAATCGACTACGGTTTAAAAAGAAATAACCAATTATGATTAAGAGGGGTACCTGAGGAAGCTTGACGGTGGTGGATCCGACAACGATGAGATAACCGAGAAGTTTGGATACGAAAGCGAGGATGCAGTCCTTCTCTGGGATCTGGTACGCGCTTAAGGATCCGAGAATGCACCCGATATTCATACCCAATATCTCGAGCTCCATCGATCCTCTTCTGGTATCGAACTAGGAAATTGAAAATCTTGGCTTTCCTCAAGTTCGGTGGACTTTGAAGTTGTAACAAGGAGATGGTGAAATGAATTAGCGGATTACCAGATTAGGATCCGACCCGAAAGAACGGTTTCGTTCCTCAAAGATCGAATGGGATAAGGGTTTTTACGGGTTGGATTGGGCGGGTTTGGACTAATGAGAGAACCGACCCAATTTGGTTGGCTGGGTTTTCAGAACATGGGAGAGAATCCTCCTGCACATCTAGTTGCTAGAGGTGTGTTGCTGCTGATTTTTTTATGTAGGAGCAAACTGATGAATTTATAGATTTTTGAGGGAAACAAGTAAGCAAACGTGTTGACTTTCACCGGTGTGTTGACTTATTTCTCGCCGTTGCCGTGAGCCTGCACAAAGTTCGATACACCGAGATGGATTCCGGTGACGAACCCTCCGACGCTCTTGTCAGTAACCAGAAAGATTATGGAAGAGCTTTAGGTAGAAAAAGATTGATTACCTTGTTACCGTGGGAGAAGAGGGGTATTTATAGTCGCCTTTGGAACCAGTTTCGAGATAAGGATAAATCTCTACTTCCGGATGTTTATGGATAAGAAGAGAGTTTGACTCGTTTTGTTATAAGAGGGACTGTTTAAAGCGTCTCTTAGGGATAACCACGAATTTGAGTTACTTCTTATCCATCTGGGTTGGTTTGTAACGGGTTGTTACCCATACCCAGTAAGACAGATCCGTTTTTGGGCTATTGGGCTTTAAAAAAAGACTGAGTTCCCAATTCGGATCCGTTTGTAGGTAAAATTACCGTTTTACCCATGAGAGCTTTGAGATACGTGCCCGATTTAATCCTATTTTTAGCCATATCAAGGTGTATGAACTCGAACTCAAACAGCAAACGTCCTTAGGGTCTAATTGTATGGGAAGGGGGAATGAAAAGGACAAAAAAAAAATCTACCAACACGTGCGCTGCACGTGTTGACACACATACACTAAGGAATAAAAAATTGTTTATTTGTTTACAACCCCATCTCTCCCATTATAATAGTTATAGATAGATAGATAGATAGATAGATATATATATATATATATATATATATATATATATATATATATATATAAAGGGTGTCATGATTTGTTCAGATGGGCAGAGGGTACTTTGGCAATTTGACTCAGATTGCCCTTAGGTTGAATCTGGGAGCAAGTGGGTTAACCAACCTTTTGATTAGGTCGATCAAATCGACCTAGATTTGCGAATTGGAGTGTTTTCTACTAGTATATCTTTGGGATCCAATTTGGGTCTATATATGTGAAGGGTCGACCATGACATGGTGTTTAAACAGATGGATGTGAAACAATCGGTCAGTTTTGTAGTGTAGGGCAAGGAAGATCAGGATTTTCGCATGCACCTTGTCAAAGGGTTGTAGCAATCTCCAAGGCAGTGGCATAAAGGGTTTGACTCCTTTATGATCATGTCAACTTACGTTCGAAACGAATATAATGGTTGCGTTTACTTCAAGCAGCAAGGAAATTTGTTCATATATCTTTTTTCATATATGGATGATATGTTGATAGCTGCAAGAAGTATGTAAAATGTGAGACGTCTAAAAGCTCAATTAGGCGAGGAGTTTTCCATGAAGTATTTAGTTTCAGCAAGGGAGATTCTTGGAATGTAGATTTAGTGAGATAGGAAGGTAGGAAAATTGTGGCTCTCCGAAGGCACGTATGTTCAAAAGAGTTTCTAGATAAGTTCAACATGAGAAGTGTTGTTGCCGCTAAATTTGGTGTGGGGGCAAACAGATAGAACTTGTGGATTCTTAGGAAAACTGAATAGAAAACCTGTGTACCTGTTCCGTCGGGCGTCGATCGTCGTTCCCGCCGTGCACCTGCAAAAAGTGCGAGACACCGGGGTTGTTCCCGGCGACGCACCCTCCGACGCTCAAGTCAGTAATCTAGGGAGACTATGAATGAGCGTAAAAACTGGTGAAAGATTGATTACCTCTTAATGGAGATGGATGGGGGGTATTTATAGGCGTCTTAGAGAACAATTTAGGGATGTAATCCGCGTGGCCTGATATAGAATAATCTCCTTGTAAACAGATTAGGAATGTAATCTGATAGGGTATATTCTGGTAATCAGATAAGGAATTTAATCCCCAAATCCCAGTGAAAAGATTGACGTTCATCAGGACTGTTGATCAAGATTGGTCAGGGATCCTGATTTTATCTTGTTGGGTGAGGTGTGTAGCGGGTTAAAACCCGCACCCTCTTGTTAGCGGATCCATTCGTGGGTCATTGGGTCCCCGGGGAGAAGATCCAATACCCATTTTGGACTCTTTTGTAGAGAAATTACCGTTTTACCTTCGGGCTTCAAGATTCGTGCCTGATTTGGACGGCCCCGATTAAACCCCATTTTTAGCCATATCACGAGTCCCCCACTCCTAAAGACTGAGCGCGATCAGACTTTAAGGAGTAGTCTAACTATTTTAGTGGCTAGTAGAGTTGGATCGGAGTCCAATCGTGGGATCTTGAATCCGAAAAGGGGGCAGTGAGGTAATCCCTTTTGATCGGGCGGCGTTCTAGTGTGGACGTCTTCGTGGCTTTGTAATCTATCGATGACCTGCTTGGTCGCGTCCTTCTATTGAGGGTCGCGTCTTTCCGGCGTCGCGACTCCGATCCCTCCCAGAGCTCGGCGACCAGGGCGCCGAGGTCAGGGATCGGTTCGGCGATTCTTTCCGACGGGAAGAGAGACCTCGGCGTGGTTGCGAGTCTGGAGAGAGAGCTCGTCGAAGTCAGAGGGCCAGATCTCCCACGTACGGGGGGTCGGAACAAAGGGCGTTTGGCGGTCAATGCCGACCTTAGGCTTATACCAAGGTCGGTGACTAGAACGTTCGGGGCCGGTGCCGAACTCACGCTTGCAAAACGGTCGGTGTCAAGAACGCTCGGAGCCGATGCCGAGGCTTCAGACTTGGAAATTTTTGGGAGATCTTGACTGCCGAACTCATGCGTGTAAAACGGTCGGTGTCAAGAACGCTCGGAGCTGGTGCCGAGGCTTCAGACTTGGAAATTTTTGGGAGATCTTGACTGCCGAACTCATGCGTGCAACACGGTCGGTGTCAAGAACGCTCGGAGCTGGTGCCGAGGCTTCAGACTTGGAATTTTTTGGGAGATCTTGACTGCCGAACTCATGCGTGCAAAACGGTCGGTGTCAAGAACGCTCGGAGCTGGTGCCGAGGCTTCAGACTTGGAAATTTTTGGGAGATCTTGACTGCCGAACTCATGCGTGCAAAACGGTCGGTGTCAAGAACGCTCGGAGCTGGTGCCGAGGCTTCAGACTTGAAAATTTTTGGGAGATCTTGATTGCCGAACTCATGCGTGCAACACGGTCGGTGTCAAGAACGCTCGGAGCTGGTGCCGAGGCTTCAGACTTGGAAATTTTTGGGAGATCTTGACTGCCGAACTCATGCGTGCAAAACGGTCGGTGTCAAGAACGCTCGGAGCTGGTGCCGAGGCTTCAGACTTGGAAATTTTTGGGAGATCTTGACTGCCGAACTCATGCGTGCAAAACGGTCGGTGTCAAGAACGCTCGGAGCTGGTGCCGAGGCTTCAGACTTGGAAATTTTTGGGAGATCTTGACTGCCGAACTCATGCGTGCAAAACGGTCGGTGTCAAGAACGCTCGGAGCTGGTGCCGAGGCTTCAGACTTGGAAATTTTTGGGAGATCTTGACTGCCGAACTCATGCGTGCAAAACGGTCGGTGTCAAGAACGCTCGGAGCTGGTGTCAAGAACGCTCGGAGCTGGTGCCGAGGCTGGCGATTCGACGGTTCTGACGGGTGTGACGGCCTCTGGGTTTCTGACAGAAGTGACGTGCATTAATGCCGCGTCCCCTGGGCTGCTGACAGATGTGACGTGCATTAATGAGCAGCTTGGCTAGGCGCGGCGAACAAGGCGACGTTTGGAGTCGCCTTTTGTCGTTTTATGGGAGTGGGCCTGCAGTAAAGGCCCGTTAACCTCGATTTGCGTGCTGGCTCTTCTATAAAACCCCCACCCCCTCTTCATTTTTCACTTTTCATCTCTTCGCTCTGGTGTTTTGGTTTGTTCTTGCTTGAGCTCCCGGTGATCGCTGATCTTTTTCCGGCGAACTTTCCGACGACATCTCCGTTAAGGTAACTTATATTTTTAGTTTCTAAACATGTCTGTCTCCGTCTCCTCTTCTTCATCCGAGCCCTCCCTTGAAGTTGCCGAAGCTCCGACCTCTAGCCGACCTTATAAAAGCAAGAAGGTGTTCGGCCAGGATTCCGTCGTAGAGGAGCCGAAGCGCATGCCGGAGTTCGGCAGACTACCAGGGCCGTTGACTGGACTTCACAGGGTTCGGGAACTTCCAGAGGAGGACGCCGAGCGCATTGTATACGGGAGGGCCCGGACATTCGAGGAGAATCCGGCGAGGGAGATGACAGAAGCTGACGAGACAGCGTCGATCCTTCGCGAAGAGGATTTGGGAGTGATCCGGGACTGCTTTCAGATCCCGGAGGAGTACGAGCTTATATTGCCGGGTCCCGGCATTAGGGCTAACTCGCCACTGCCGGTGACCGTGTGTTGCTGGCCGGTCGACGCCTTCATAGCCGGGGCTCGGCTGCCTCTCCATCCGTTCGCGGTCGCAGTATTAAGATGGGTTGGGGTCAGCCCCATCCAACTTATGTCGAACGCATGGAGAGTGATAAACGGCTTCGTACTTCACTACCAAGCCGCGGGGATTGAGCCGGAGCTGAACGTGCTTCGGACCATCTACCAACCGCATCAGGGGAACAGGTCGGCGTACCGATTTTACTTGACTCCGAGGCACGGAGGTCGGCTCGTCGTGTGCCCTGACTCCATCAAATACTGGCGCGAGAAGTACCTTCTGGTGCGCAGTCCGGAGGCCTGGCCCATTCCCGCGAGTTGGGTGGAGGGTGTGCCGAAGAAAGTGAAGGCGCTGCCAACACTTCGGCCCGAAGAAGAGGAGGCTGTACGGGTACTCCTGGGTCGGCCAAAGCTAAACTGGAAGGACTTGACCGATGACGTCCTGTTCGGGGGAGGGCTCGTTCATGCCGACCCCAGTACGCGGCTTTCTTTATTTTTTATCGTTACTTTACTTTGTGCGCTTTTATTTTTCATAGCTTGTTCCGAACTAACAGACTTATCTTATGGTGCAGAGTCCATGGATTATCAGGCGGTGCTGGCGCTGAGGGCAGGCCTCGCCAACAAGGTGCCGAAGAAGAGGAAGAGGGTGGCCTCGAAGTTGCCGACGTCAAAGGCTCCGAAGGTTGCCGAGGCAGCTGACGAGGTGGAGATCTTGGAGAACCCGGCTTCCGACGCCGTGGTTGCTTCGTCGTCGACCAAGGTCGGCGAATTTCCCGTCGCCGCCGCCCTCAACATGCCTACGCCACCGCTGTCGAAGGTTGCGGAGGAGCTCTTGACCAAGACCCATAAAAGGATCCACGTCCCGGACTGGCAGGTTCGGAAGCACGATGGGTTCCTCGGCAATTCTCTGGCGAGCATGGAGGCCATCAAGCACCTCGCCACACCGAAGGATCGGGCGGCCATGGAGGCCGGACGGGAGGGAGACGACGTCATCGAGATAGCGCGCTCGGCGGTATCGGTAAGCGTCGTATCTACCCCCTCTTTTTTATGCCGACCTTCTCAAGTTGAAATTTTCGTGACTCCCTTGATTTTTAATTGTAGATCGTCGTACACTTCGGGAACCTCACCGAGAGGATGACGGCTCAGGAGAAGGAGATGAAGAAGGAATCCGACCAAGCTCGGAAGGAGAAGGCCCGGAGTCAGACCGACCTTGACAAACTCGAGCTGAACTTCGAGGCCAAGTCGGCGAGGGTCAACTACCTCGAGGACAGGGTCACGATGCTGGAGGGCCAACTCCGTCAGCAAAAGGAGGAGGCGGCCAAGCAGTTGGCCGAGGCGGCCGAGGCCCAAGCGGCGGCGGTGAAGAAGGCGGAGGATGCGACCATGGAGAAGGCGCAGAGCTACCTCGCCCAAAACATGGCCAAGGCCTTCGCCGACGCTCTCGCCCGGGTGAAGGAGGCCTATCCCTCCGTGGACTGCTCGGGTTGGAGGTTGTTCCCGGGGTACGTTGAAGGCTTCGACCCCGAATCGGAGGGAGAAGAAGAAGAGGGGGAGGAGAGGGGCGACGACGAGCCTTTGGTCGATCCCCCCGCCGGAGCTCAGGGGTCGGTGGTTATCCCCTTGGCGACGGTTGCCCCTTCGGAGGCGTCGCCCTCGACCCCCTCTCGCCGCCCCGGGAAAGAGGTCGCGCCCTGACTCCGTTTGTTTTTTTTTTCTTTTGTTTTTGGTTGTTTTTGTCGTGTAACGCCTAATAGCGGACTGGCCACCGCTACCTTTTTTAAATGAATGAAAAACATAACTTTTTGGGCTCGATTTCGTGTCTTTGTCCGTTGATTCTTGAGTGCTCGAGCGTTTGTTTGAAAGAAACCCCCGAAGTCTGGGACTTAGACAATGCCTGAATTTTTGTTGCTTGTTTGCATTTTTTTTTTCAGCTCGTTGTGGTAGCTCAGGGGGTCGAGCGTACAGGGTCGGATGACAAGGTTCGCGCCGAGGCGGGCCTCGGGGCGACGAGGCTAAGTCTGGCGAGGTGTAGAGAGCGACTTTACGAAGTCGAGCTGGGACTGCGCCGAGCAGAAAGCGAGCGAAACCAGCTTCAGCTCATCTTAGGGCAGCGGGACAGCGACATTCGGCGTCTGGAAGGCAGGATTGCCGAGATGACCCCCTCGGGTAAGGATGAGAGTTCGGCGGCGGCCTTTACCAGTAGTCTTCGGACTAAGTGCTTTCGCCACACATTGTCAAAGGTAACGGCGGAGAGGGATGATCTTCTTTCGGAGATTCAGCATTTGCAAACTGTGGAGACTAAGCTTCGAACGGAAGGAGAGGAGTTGACGACTAAGGTGGCCAAGCTTACAGCTGAACGGGATGAATTGGCGGCCGAAGTCAATGTGTTGAAGAGAGCCACTGTTGATAGGAGCATCGAAGTCACTCATCTTCGCCACCTCATCGCGAGCCACGTAGGGGTTCCGAGCTCGGCGGTACCGGCTTGCTTCGAGGCCGAGGCGCAAGATGGCTCGTTGAGGGGTCGGATCTCCGAACTGGAAGCAGAAGTAGCTCGCCTCAGACCGTGTTCGGGGCCAATCAATGTGAGGAGCACTTCATGTACCCGAGCGGAGAGCGAGCGTGGCATCACCTTTTACGAGATGGCGACCCGTGCGCGCCTCGGTCATCCGAGCCCGGGGGACGCGCAGAGTTCAGTGGCAATTTCGTCAAGCGGCGCATCCGTCGGCGTAGCTGCCAGAAGTAGCGCCGAGGACACGTCCCAGCTCGCTGGCCTGGGATCGGGTTCCGGAGGCAAACGTTGTCGACCTCAAGTGTCCCTGAAGAGGAGCATCCCTGCGCCTCGAAGGCGTTGATGGCTCCGAGTTTAGTGTCTTGTAATTTGCGCTTCTCAGTTCCTTGTAATCTTTAGTACCTTGTAATCTTGATGTATGTAAGGGTTGCTTTTAATAAAATTGGAATCGATTTAATTGTCGTCGTATCGTGGTTGCCCAATTTTCCTTCTAGTCGTGGAGTTGTGGAACCGAGGTTCGAGACTTGGTGTTTTTGATTAGTCTTGACTGCCGAACTTAAGCCCGTAATACGGTCGGTGGCAAGAACGCTCGGAGCTGGTGCCGAGGCTTCAGACTTAGAAATTCTTTGGAGATCTTGACCGCCGAACTCATGCGTGCAAAACGGTCGGTGTCAAGAACGCTCGGAGCTGGTGCCGAGGCTTCAGACTTGGAAATTTTTGGGAGATCTTGACTGCCGAACTCATGCGTGCAATACGGTCGGTGGCAAGAACGCTCGGCAACCAAGCGTTGGAGTCCGAACCATTCAACAGCTGTGGGAGCAGTTCCGAATGGCGAGCTACTTCTAGATCGCTTGGAAGCGAACTTGCGAAGTAGAATCGGACCAAGTGTTGGACTCTGGAACCATCGTAAGATTAAGGGCGTGGGAGCAATTCCGAATGGCGAACTACCCCTAGTTCGCTTAGGAGCAAACTTGCGGAGTAGAGTCGAACCAAGTGTTGGACTCCATACTATTCAACGGCTGTGGGAGCAATTCCGAATGGCGAGCTACTTCTAGATCGCTTGGAAGCGAACTTGCGAAGTAGAATCGAGCCAAGTGTTGGACTCCGGAACCATCGTAAGATTAAGGGCGTGGGAGCAATTCCGAATGGCGAACTACCCCTAGCTCGCTTAGGAGCGAACTTGCGGAGTAGAGTCGAACCAAGTGTTGGACTCCGTACCATTCAACGGCTGTGGGAGCAATTCCGAATGGCGAGCTACTTCTAGATCGCTTGGAAGCGAACTTGCGAAGTAGAATCGAGCCAAGTGTTGGACTCCGGAACCATCGTAAGATTAAGGGCGTGGGAGCAATTCCGAATGGCGAACTACCCCTAGCTCGCTTAGGAGCGAACTTGCGGAGTAGAGTCGAACCAAGTGTTGGACTCCGTACCATTCAACGGCTGTGGGAGCAATTCCGAATGGCGAACTACTTCTAGACCGCTTAGGAGCGAACTTGCGAAGTAGAATCGAGCCCAGTGTTGGACTCCGGAACCATCGTAAGATTAAGGGCGTGGGAGCAATTCCGAATGGCAAACTACCCCTAGCTCGCTTAGGAGCGAACTTGCGGAGTAGAGTCGAACCAAGTGTTGGACTCCGTACCATTCAACGGCTGTGGGAGCAATTCCGAATGGCGAACTACTTCTAGACCGCTTAGGAGCGAACTTGCAAAGTAGAATCGAGCCAAGTGTTGGACTCCGAAACCATTGTTTGATTAGAGAGTTAAAAGCAGAGAGATGTAGTAACAGTGAAAATATGAAAAAACTTTATTTATTAATATCTAATGATCGGCTGCTTCTAAAGTTGCTAGCCGTTATTACAATGAAGAAATAAATAAAAAGAAGAATCACTACTAGTAAAAGGAAGGGGAAGGTTCGACATCTCGAGTTACCTAGAGAGGCGTAGGTGCCTTCTCTTGGTATTTCAAAAGATGGTCGGTATTCCAAGTCCTGGGGATTTCTCTGCCTTCGAGATCTTCTAGCTTGTATGCACCCGGGCGGATCACTTTTGAGATTTTGTACGGTCCCTCCCAATTCGGGGCCAGTTTGCTTTTCTGTCCGGGGAACGAGATGGCCAATTTTCGAAGGACCAGGTCCCCTTCTTTGAGGTCCGTTGGTCGGACCCTTTTGTTGTATGCCAGTTCGATTCTCCTTCGGTAAGCTTGCTGGCGTATGGCCGCCCTCTCTCGGATTTCATCTATCAGATCTAAGCTTGCTCTGAGTTCTCTAGCGTTCTGCTCTTCTTGATAAGCCATCAAACGAGGAGAGGGTATGCCGACTTCTAGGGGGATGATGGCCTCGGCCCCATAGGTGAGATTAAATGGGCTCTCGCCCGTTGGGGTCCGCTTAGTGGTGCGGTGATTCCAGAGTACGTTCGGCAGCTGATCGACCCACAGTCCTTTGGAACACTTGTCTAATCTTTTCTTGATGCCCGAGAGAATCTGTCGGTTGGCATTCTCTGCTTGGCCATTCGACTGAGGATGGGAGATGGAGGAGAATCGGTGTTGTATGGAGAGGTCCTCACATAAGGCTCGAAAGGCAGCCCCAGTAAATTGTGTCCCATTATCCGTGACTATGACTCGGGGAACGCCGAACCGGCAAATCACATTTTTCCAGAAGAATTGAACGACCCTATGCTCGGTGATTGTAGCCAGGGGCTCGGCTTCTATCCATTTAGAGAAATAGTCGACTGCCACGACCAGGAACTTTAGCTGCCCGGGGGCTGGAGGAAACAGTCCTAGTAAATCCATCCCCCACATAGCAAAGGGGATCGGACTTGATAGGGAGGTTAGCGGTGCTTGTGGAAGGCGTCGGATGTCTGCATACTTTTGACAGGAGCTGCACTGCCGAACGTGTCGTTCCGCGTCCCGTAGGAGAGTGGGCCAGTAATATCCATAGTTCAACACTTTGCGCGCTAGAGCCCTGGACCCAGAATGAGCTCCGCCGATGCCCTCATGGAGTTCCTGCAGGGCGTAGTCGGCTTGGCTGGGGGAAAGGCACCTTAGGTAAGGTCGACCATCCACCTGGGTGAAGGAGCGTTTATATAAGATGCCTTCGATCAAAGTGAAACGCTCGGCTCGGGTCCTGATTCTTCGTGCTTCCCTTGGATCTTCAGGGAGGAGTCCGTCCTTTAAGAATTCGACAATGGGCTTCATCCAATTGTCTTCGAGGAGGACGGGCAATGCCTCAACGGAGTCTGGTGCTTCGTCCTCTATGCTCGGCTTCAGGAGGACTTCTATCAATACGGTCCGTTCCAGACCTTGAAGGGAAGAGGAGGCTAACTTGGATAAGGCATCGGCCTGAGCATTTTCTTCTCGGGGGATCCTTTGAATGAGAGCCTCGTCAAACAGTGCCATGAGGCTCTTTACTTTGGCCAAGTATTTAATCATTCTGTCATCGCGGGCTCCATACTCGCCGAGGACTTGGTTGACGATCAACTGAGAGTCACTGAAGATCTGTAGCCGTTGTGCCCCTGCATTCCGGGCCATTCGAAGTCCAGCTATTAGTGCCTCGTATTCGGCCTCGTTGTTCGAGGCGTTGAAGTTTATACGGAGGGAATATTGGAGGACAAAGTCGTCTGGGCCTGCCAGGATGACCCCCGCTCCGCTTCCTTCGTCGCAAGAGGATCCGTCGACATAAATCGTCCATACGGGTGGTCCCTTTATCGCTTGTTCGGAGTTGGGGATGGTTGTTTCCACTATGAATTCGGCTAGTGCCTGAGCCTTGATCGCGGTCCGAGGCTGATAGGTTATATCATGTTGGCTCAGCTCGATCGACCACTTCATGAGGCGGCCGGAAGTTTCAGGCTTGTGAAGGACTTGCTTCAGCGGCTGGTCGGTAAGGACGATCACCGAATGGGACTGGAAGTAGGGTCGGAGCTTTCTCGCGGCCATTACTAGGGCGTAGGCTATTTTTTCAATCTTCGGGTACCGGAGCTCGGCATCCCGGAGCACTTTGCTGACATAGTAAATGGGCCTCTGAGCCCTTTCTTCTTCTCTGACCAAAACTGCGCTGAGTGTCTGTTAGGAAGCTGCAAGGTAGAGGTAGAGTGGTTCGCCTGGTATTGGTTTGCTGAGGAGAGGTGGGTTGACGAGGTAGGCTTTAAGCTGGTCGAAGGAGTCTTGTTGCTGCTGCCCCCACTCGAATCCTTTAGCCCCCCTGAGGGCTTTGAAGAATGGGAGGCATTTCTCCCCGGACTTCGACAGAAAGCGCCCTATGGCGGCTATGCGACCAGTCAATCTCTGAACTTCTTTGACATTTCTAGGTGGGGCCATGTCCAATATGGCTTTGATCTTCTCCGGATTCGCTTCAATTCCTCGTTGGCTAACCATGAAGCCGAGGAACTTGCCGGATGAGACGCCGAACGCACACTTGTTCGGGTTGAGTCTCATATTGTGCTTCCTCAAGACATCAAACGCTTCTTGGAGGTCAGCCACATGATCAACGCCTCGGATGCTTTTCACCAGCATATCATCGACGTACACTTCCATGTTCCGACCGATCTGGGCCCGGAACACCTTGTTGACGAGGCGTTGGTATGTTGCCCCTGCGTTCTTTAGGCCGAATGGCATGACTCTGTAGCAATAAAGGCCTTGATCGGTCACAAAAGATGTCTTAGGGATATCCGGCAGGAACATCCTTATCTGGTTGTAACCCGAGAAAGCGTCCATGAAGCTTAGGAGCTCATGTCCCGAGGTTGCGTCAATCAGAGTGTCGATGCTCGGCAGAGGGAAGGGATCTTTGGGACAGGCCTTGTTGAGGTCGGTGAAATCAATGCAAATTCTCCAAGTCCCATTGGACTTCTTCACCATTACTACGTTTGACAACCATTCTGGATAGTTTACTTCCTGTATGAATCGGGCCTTTAACAATTTGTCTACTTCTTCTTTGATAGCGAGCTGACGCTCGGAGGCGAACTTACGCCTTTTCTGCTGAACCGGTTTGGACCCCGGATCAACGCTGAGGCGGTGGACCAAGAGTTCCTCGGAGATACCAGGCATATCTGCCACGGACCATGCGAAGAGGTCTTGGTTGGTTCGGATGCATTTCACAATATCTGAGTATAGGGCGGACGGAAGGGTCTTGCTTACGAAGAACTTGCGGGTCGGCTCTTGTTCAGAGAAGAGCATCTCCTCCAGTTCATCCACCGGCTCGGAGGTCGGTTTTGCCGTGTCTTGGGGAATTTCCAGAGTCTCTAAGGAGAGGACGGGCCCAAGGGTTGAGGTTATGTAGCACTTCCGGGCCTGCTCCTGATTTCCCCTTACTTCCCCGACCCCGGACCGGGTGGGAAACTTCATCTTCAGATGGTATGCTGAGGGAACAGCTTCTAGAGCTGCGAGGCCTGGCCGACCCAAAATGACGTTGTATGCAGCGGGAACATCCACCACCATGAAGTCCATCGGTTCTGTCCGGGTGGTAGGAGTTTGACTGGCAGTTACATCGAGGGTGATCACCCCTTCAATAGTTACCGGAACCCCCGTGAACCCGTGGAGAGTGTAACCGGCGGGCTTGAGTCTATCTCTGGAGAGCTTTAGGCCTTTAAAAACGGAGAGGAAGAGGATGTTGACGGAGCTGCCATTGTCTACTAAGATTCTCTCCACTTTGAAATTCGCCATGTGGAGGCTAATGACGAGTGCGTCACAATGCGGGGTCCGAATTCCCTCGAGATCTTCGTCGGAGAATGTGACTGGCACTCCGAGTCTTTTGGGAGGAGGGGTGGCTCGGACCGAGTTGACTTCTCTTATAAAGGCTTTCCGAGAGGAGTTCGAGGAGCCCCCCATTGGGCCCCCGTGAATGAGGTGGAGGACTCGTTCTTCCTCGAAATCTGGCGTCTCTTCTCTTTTCGGGCGCTTGTTAGCCCCCCGAGGCGGAGGAGGAAGTTCCGCTTGGTCTTTTCTCACAAACCTGGTTAGTTGCCCTCTCTGGATAAGGGCTTCGATCTCGTTTTTCAGGGCACGGCAATCGTTGGTATCATGACCATGGTCTCGGTGATAGCGGCACCATTTCTCTTTATCTCTTCTCTTTGCCGGGGTGTTCATCCTCGGAGCAGGGGGTAAGACTCCCTCTTTTTCAACTTCCATGAAGATGGTGGAGATGTTAGTAGTGAGGGGAGTGAACTTTTCAAATCTAGGAGGTCGGCGCTGGCCGGCATTATCTTTCTAGAGCTTCCTGGCCCCTTCTTCTTCTTCCGCCCCCTTCCTCTTAAACCCGGAGGTAGAACCCTCCCGGTGGGGTTGTTGCTCGGCCTCTTCGGCCCGGATGTACTTTTCGGTGTGAAGGAGTAGGTCGGAAAAGTCGTGAGGTGGTTTCTTGGCGAGGGAGGAGCGGAGGTTGGAATTGAGGACATTGGATTGAAATGCTACCGTAGCGACCGACTGGTCCAGAGATGCAATGGTTCGGGCTTCAGCTGTGAACCTCTTCACATAATCTCTCAGCTTTTCCCCCTTCTTCTGGTGAAGGTGCAAGAGGGAGATGCTGGTCTTCTCTGCCCTTCGGCTGCTTACGAAGTGCGTGATGAAGAGGGTTTCGAACTGTTCGAAAGAGAATATCGAGGAGGGGGTGAGACGAGAATACCACTCTCGGGCCGGCCCTTTGAGAGTTGCGGGAAAGGTTTTGCAGAGGAGGGCATCGGAAGCCTGGTGAAGGAGCATGAGAGTTTTGAAACTCTCTATGTGGTCAACTGGGTCAGTCTCACCAGTGTAAATCTCGAACTGGGGAGGTTTGAATCCGAACGGCACAGGTGCATCCACTATGGTCCGGGAGAAAGGGGGTCGGCTAGGACGTAAGGTCCTCCCCCTGAGCTCCTCTTCTCGGTTCATCTGACCCAGGTGCCTCTCCACTTCATGAAGACGGCGATTGATGGTGTCATCCCTCCGGCAGTAGTCTGCCGAGCCTCGGGACTCGTCTTCGTAAGAGGGAGAGCGAGGGCTGTGGCGATGGTAACTTCGGGAACGACGAGGACTTGGGGTACGCCGGGAATTGGTAGGCGCAGGTCAAGGAGAGGGGGACCGTCGGCGAGGGCTTCGGACCGGAGGAGGGGATGGGGCCTTCGGCTCATTAGGGTTTTGACGGAGGCTGAGAGCCTGTTGTACCATTGCTTGGAACTGCTGGAACTCGGCACGGGTGATTGGTGCCTCATTGTTCCTAGGCTGCTGCCGACCTGCGGGAGAGTGCCTCCTTCGGTAATGATCGGGGGAGTCCTTCCTCCCTCTTCGGACGGGGGACCTCCTGTGCTCTCGGTGACGGGGGGATCGCTCTTGCTGGCGGGAGGCTTCCCCCCGAGCCCGCTTTTCATCCAGATGACGACGGAGGTCATCATCTTCCGGGCGTTTGGGAGGGGCATTGTGGCGACCAGAGGCTCGGGGATGATGGGAGGCCATGGAGGCACTGAAGGCGTTGTGGATGGAGAGGTTCTCTTGGTGAAGAGGCTGTTTCTGAGGGTTAGGACCCTTTGGATCAGGAGGTGGAGGGTTCCGTTGGAGCGGCTCTTCCATGGTAGGGGGAAGTTGCCCTTGTTGCTGAGCGGGATCAGGAAGGACTTCTTGCTGGTCAGGGTTGGGCACTCGATTAGACCCTCTTGACCTAACCTTGCGAGGCGGCATGGCTGGAGAAGACCTGTTCTTGGGGAAGAGGAGAGGTTTCTATTCGTTAGTTTCCCACAGACGGCGCCAATCTGTTGTCGCTAAATTTGGTGTGGGGGCAAACAGATAGAACTTGTGGATTCTTAGGGAAACTGAATAGAAAACCTGTGTACCTATTCCGTCGGGCATCGATCGTCGTTCCCGCCGTGCACCTGCAAAAAGTGCGAGACACCGGGGTTGTTCCCGGCGATGCACCCACCGACGCTCAAGTCAGTAATCTAGGGAGAATATGAATGAGCGTAAAAACTGGTGAAAGATTGATTACCTCTTAATGGAGATGGATGGGGGGTATTTATAGGCGTCTTAGAGAACAATTTAGGGATGTAATCCGCGTGGCCTGATATAGAATAATCTCCTTGTAAACAGATTAGGAATGTAATCTGATAGGGTATATTCTGGTAATCAGATAAGGAATTTAATCCCCAAATCCCAGTGAAAAGATTGACGTTCATCAGGACCGTTGATCAAGATTGGTCAGGGATCCTGATTTTATCTTGTTGGGTGAGGTGTGTAGCGGGTTAAAACCCGCACCCTCTTGTTAGCGGATCCATTCGTGGGTCATTGGGTCCCCGGGGAGAAGATCCAATACCCATTTTGGACTCTTTTGTAGAGAAATTACCGTTTTACCTTCGGGCTTCAAGATTCGTGCCTGATTTGGACGGCCCCGATTAAACCCCATTTTTAGCCATATCAAGTGCGAAGCCAATAACTAGCCCAATTACCGGTCACTTTAGATTGTCCTCTAGTTTGCTTCCAACTATGAAGTAGGAGGTTCAGAAGAATACCATATGCTAGTGTGATGGGCTAGTTGATGTATGCGTATGTGCAAGACCATATTTAATGTATGTGGTTTGTTTGGTAAATAGGTCATATCAAATCTAGTTAGGGACGTAGCATTCAGAAGTCATGAAGTGGATCTTTCGGTAGCTGAAAGGTTCGACGAATCTTGGGCTTTCGGATTCCAAGTGTTTTGGAGGGTTCATTGACACCATTTATGTCATAGTTTAGATCAATGTAGGTCTCCGGCCAGTTATGTATTCACATAGCGGGGTGACGCTTTCTATTGGAAGTCATCGTTGCATGATATAATTGCTTTGTCAGCTACAGAAGCGTAACACATGGGGGTAGTGGAGGTAGCAAAGGAAGACAAGTGTCCGAGAGGATTGGTTAGTGGGTTTAGGTTCAACAAGATTTGATTTCTGTATTGTGTGACAATCAAAGCACATTTAGTTGGCAATGGACCGTGTGTTTCGAAGCACATTGATGTGAGTTTTCACAAGATAAAGGAGTGGAATGAGAAGGAGATTCAATTGGTAAAGATTGGCACTACGATCAATCCTGCAGACATGCTTGCCAAGCCAATTCATACAGAAAAGTTTTAGGGTGGACTGAAATCCATCCAGGTTCACTTTAGATAATGAGAAGGAAAAGCGGTATGGACAACTGATACTACTACAAGGGGGGAAAGAGGATTGAGTATATAGAAATAAGGTTCAGGCCAGGTGTTCAATCTTAGGTGGAGCTATTGAATACTGTTCAAAATGGAGATTGTTAAAGTGAGGACTAAATTCAAGAAGAAGAAAAAAAAAACAATATAACAACAACAACCACCGGCTGTGAAATTCTAACAGATGACTGTGCTAGAACTAGGGGTGTCCATTGGACGGGTTGAAGTCCGAACCTGCCCAAAACCCAACCCTACCTTTTAGGGTTTTACATTCTTTTAAAACTCGCCTGACATCGATTGGGCTGGCTCCAAATTTTTCCCTTTTCTTTATGGCGGGTTAAATAATAGTAGGTTAAATAATTGTAGAAACCCGCCTAAAGCCGAATCCATACCAGACAACCTGCTACACATATATGCACATTTATATTCATATGTGTATGACACTGTGCTCCATTTCATATAGAAGTTGCTAACACTGAGTTCATTACTTAGAGCATGGATATGTGTTTGCTATTGTTATGATTGTAGAAAAAAGTATCGGTTCATTTATTTTTTAGTAAATAACATAAGTTGGTGAAAACTTTTTGGTGTATTAAATGAGTTTTTTACTACTCAATAATTTTTTGAACTATTTTTTGTTGTAAAACAAAAAGTCACATGCATACTATCGACTATTTTTTCTTCTTTTATGTGTTGTTGATTGTTGTGAGAAAAATTGAAGAAATTGGAGATATTATATTTATTTTAATGACTTATTTTACTTTAAACCTATTAATGTAGGATCAAATCCACCAGCTCACATAAACCTATGCATAACTGAAGCCCGCCCGTGATGGGTTCAAGTTATGGTTCAAGCATCTTGATTATAAGGCTGGTTCATCATCCTAAAAAAACTTGCTTGATGCGAATTAGGATTGAGTTTTACTATAAAATCCGCCCAACTTAGCCCACCAACACCTCTAGCTAGAACATAGGAGAATCAATAGCAGCAAAGGGGGAGGACAATCGACAGTTGACCGAAATTGATCTTTGGAATGAGAACAGTCCATTGTCACTTTGGGCGTAGTCGACCTTTGCTATGCAGTACTGCGGGTTCATGTATTTTAATGGCAATATTTGGGGATCTGATTGAACTTTGTTAAGATATAATTGTAGTTCTCTCAACCCTTCCTACAACTTCAAATTTGTAGTAATAGTGGGGGGGCCTTTCACTTGTACCAGAGCACCATATGTTCGACTCTTGTTGAATGGATTGTATTTAATTATTTATTTCAGAATAAAAAATACTGTATCTACTTTGCACATCCAGTTCTCGGCCCAAATTTGTTGGACATTTGCATCATTTGTTTGGCTCATTAAAAATGAATGCCCAACTTGTGGGGAGTGTGTTAAGGTATAAGTGCAATTCCCTCCACCCTTCATACACTTCTAAGATTTTGGCTCTGTTTGGCATTGCTGTAATGAAAAGTGATTTTGCTGAAATTTGTTATTAATAAAAATGCCATAATAGAGAATTATATAAAGTTCAACGCACCCCTTTAGGAGCTTTGAGAAAAATGTTTAAAATAGTGGTCTTAGAGAAAGTACTTTTGGCTAAACACACTTTTAATTAAGTTTTCCAAACACAGATTTTGAGCCTTAAAGAGCTTTCACACTGAACGCACTCTTCAGTAGCCTTAGTGTAGCGGCATGGTCTATCACATACCCACATGCATGCCACATAATAACTTGCTCATTTACTAAATGAGCAAGTTTCTCATATCCCTTTTACCCATATATATATATATATATATATATATATATATATATATATATATATATATATATATATATATATATGTATATGTATATAGGGTAGCGATCTGGTGAGAACTGTTCTCACGATAAGCATCGTGAGAACTCCACGCCTATCCATCATATGGATAATCTGAACCGTTCACATTGTTTAACATAACTAAATTAGTATAAAAACGTAAAACCAAGTCATTTGATATTCATTTGTCCATGCATCATGTCACTATAAAAAATAACGATTTTACAGCCACACAATTTGTAACACTTCAATGCATGGGGAAACGAATCTCAAATGACTTGATTTCTCATCCATAGATTAATTTAATCGTGTAGATCAAAATGAACGGTTCAGATCTTTCAACTAATATCCCAAACAAAAGTTCTCACGTGGTTTTCACCAAAAGAGTTCTCACTAGATCATTTTCCTATATATATATATATATATATATATATATATATATATATATATATATATATATATATATATAAGGGTTGTGATTTTTCTAGGTTACAAAAATAGAGAGATTCAAGAATAAACCACTAATATGGGGAGATCAAGATCCATGATTTGAGGGAGGGTAGTGGGGTGGATGTTTGGACTGAGAAAGTGAGACGTCTAATGAAGTGTTTAAAAAAATGGGTTCCAAGATAATTTGGGCAGTTTAAGTAGAATAAGAATGAATTAGGAAAACATATCCAAGATTTGGAGAAGGTGAAGAAGACCAGAGATTTGTCAGTATATGAGCATAATGATCCGGCAAGCTCTAGAGCAGAATTATACCATTTTTTCAAAATGGAGGAGTGTTACTGGAAATAATGATCATGGGAACAATGGATAGACGAGGGGGATGCAAACACGACCTATTTTCATAAGATTGCAAATGGCATGAGGAGAACCAATATGATTTTAGGTCTATTTAAGGGGGAAAACTGGATTCCTATTGGCGAACTACACGAACATGTTGATCTGGCTACTACAACCTTCTAGGCAGTCAGAGAGATTTTTGTTGTGCTGTTAAGGAAGATTTCTTGGATTGATGTAAAAGTTCCGATCAGAGGGCTATAGAGGTTGTTTTAGCGAAGATGAGGCTCAACTAGCCATCAAGGAGTTAGGGCATGACAAATCGCCTGAGGCAGGACAAATGACTAGGGCTACATGGCTATCCACTTTTCTTCTATACTAAATTTTTGGATATTTAGAGAGATGGTTTTATGAGGATCATGATGGAATTATTTCAAGGGATGGGTGCCATTCAAAGGCTGAATTTTGCTTCAGTAGTCTTAATATCAAAAAAACAAGGGGTGGAGAGGGTTATTAATCCTAGGCTAATTGGCCTTTTGTACTGCTCTTTTAAGATCATTACAAAGGTATAGACTAATAGACTAGTAAATATTCTATTTGGTAAATGAGACACAAAGTCGGTTTGTTAAGGGTCAAGAAATTTTTGCTAGTGTTGGACTAGCACAGGAGGTAATTTTTCAATGCGAAAAGAAACAAGACGAGGGATTTTTATTAGAGCACGATTTCAAGAAGGACACAATAGAGTGAGATTGTATAGTCAAGATTCTTAGATTAAAGGGTTTTAAGATAGGTGGTTGAAATGGATCACAGTGTGTCTTCGAGGGGGGAAATCGACTATTAGGCTTAACAGAAAACTAGGGAAAAAATTTATGTGCAAACGTGGCTTACGACAAGCTACCCTATTTCTCCAATTTAGTTTTCCTTTGACATGGATGGGTTTGTCGAAGATGGTCCACACATGTCAAAGGGAAGACCTTTTACAAGGAATTAGGAGGGGGAAGGGAGAAAGGATGCAGTGAATATTTTGCAATATGTGAATGACACTTTAGTCTTTGGTAGGGAGACCATTAGAGAGGTTTATCATAAAGGAGATTTTACATTGCTTCGAAAACTGGTCTAGCCTCAAGAACTTTCATAAGAGCAGTTTAATCCCTTTAGGAGGGTGTGAGGTAAGCCTAGAGTATTAGCGGATTGCAAAAGGAAGATTGACTGTCATTAATTGAACAATTTCACAAGAGGTTGTTGTTGGAGCACAAGAACAAAATTAAGGATTATATTTGACAAAATGGATTAAAAAACTAACAAAATTAAGAGAAGTGGGAAAGAGGTATATTTCAAACTCACACCTCAGTTGACGTGATAGATATGACTTGTCAGCCCCTCTAAAGTAGGTAACTACCGCAGACGATTGACGATTGATACTTGTAGAGCTTGTTGTACGTCCATTGGAACGCCCTCCTTCAAGTGATATTTGGCCCACTCCAGTGCAAGGATGACAACCAAACCGCTTCCAGGAATAGCAAAAAGAGAGATGATATGAACCATCATCTCCACTGGGTTGGCAATGAATGCCTCTCCGACAGACATGCTGACCTCTACCTGGGGCAGCACAACAACAGCTACAACGATTGCTAAATTGCATCTCTTTCTTTTGTGAATTATAAGAGGCATTTTTTCTCTTCTTTTTGGGTGTAATTCTAAGTGTTGAATTGCCATTTATTTATAGAGAAATCCAGGCCAGCCCAACACATTTTTAGCCCACTTAATTCACTAATTGATGGCTAGATTAGTAGCAGTCCATCCATTCAATAGGCCCCTTAATGGGTTGACTGTTTCTGACTGTTACAGCAGCCCAACAGTCAATATGGCATTTAATGGCCCGATTGTTATGACTGTTATAACAAGCCCATTAGTTTCTCCATTAATAGCCTTTAATCCTCTTGATGGGAACAACCGTTACAACTTTTTTTTAGCCTAATAGCTAGGAAGCCCTACAGTCATTCTTATTTATTAATCTAGTCCAGCTAAGTGCACACATGCAACCGAATTCCACATACTACTGCCCAAGCCCGTGCATACATATATACATGTACACATGAACTGTAACATGTGCACATGCGTATAGTTTACTAGTAGGGGACTATATCAAAATTAGAATTGAACCCATGACCTTTGGGATTAGCCGAAAAATATAGTTAACCAATTGACCATTAACCATTTTTATAATAAATAAAGATACTTCAATTAACAAACTAGGTTGACATTTTCCCATCAGGTTTTGATAAAAATAAGCGTATTTTCCACACAAAAAAACATTTTATTTAGTCAAATTGCCAAAGATGCATAAATCATTTTAGTTAGGTAAAAGGTCAAAATACACAAAACCTTTAACAATCCCCCACAAATTTCAAACTACACATACATGTTGACCACACATGTCTCTACTAGTAATGAAGATGTCTGAAGATTTGAATCTTCATTTAGACAACTAATTAACCAGTGAGAATGTATGGTGAACCATGTCTTGAACTAAGGTTTCACTTACCTGACTAGCGATCACTTGAGACCGTGTCGAAGTGAGTACACTTAGTGGACATCGCCTTGAACTATTGCATCACCTTCAACTTTGCCAGTTGCATAGAGCAGTATATGGCCTTGCGCATATCCTGGTTTCCACGGAGGCTCTACGAGCTTCAACTCCATTGGAGACGGCCACATCCCCACCACAACATAGGTAAGTTCCTTTAGTACTTGCACCTGCCTGCACCCTGTACACACAATACTTTGGACCAATAAGGCATAATGCAATCCTGTATACACATGAAAGGAATTTAGCATGTTAACACCCATGTGCTAATTTATCTTTTTTCAGTGCACTAGGAGCTACAACTCTACAAGAGGTGGACAAATCTCTACCCAAGCATAGGTGAATTCATCAGTATGCAAAGTGTTTGGAATCATTAAGGCTTTAACGCCAACCTCTAATCTCATACGAGATTTATGCACAAAAAACATACATGGATCTCAAAAATTTATTTTACAGTTCACCGAACACTATTTCTTTCTAATCTTTATAATTTTTGTATAATCTTCCTTTTCTCTATTTCCTTGCAGATCTGAGGCGATTGTCGGTTTTGTTTCCTCTTTCTCTGGGGGTATTTTGCTAGGCTCGATCGAGGGTACAAGTCCCCTGTGGGCTGCCTCTTGTCTTTTGTTAAGTCTATGTTGGTTCCAACTTTCTGGTGGGCTGTTCTTGTTCAGATGGATATTGATCCTTTTTGTGATGTTTTTGTTGACGCTGTTTTCTGTTGTTGGCTTGTTTGCTCTACCGTTGTATTTACTGCTAGCTCTTAGGCCTTGTTTCTGATACTTGTTATTATGTTCTCCCTACCTGTTTCTTGGCTTGGCTTTGCCTTGTGTGTGGATTACAACAGGTCTTTAGCCTTACTTTTGCTTCCCAGGGTCTTCTTTTAATTACCCTAGTATTTTTGGTTCGCTTTGTTTATGAGTGGTTTTGTGTATGGTATTTGATACATTTTTTGAGAGAGGTGTTATTGCTGCTTTTGTTCTTTGGAGGAGTTGCTTCACCTCCTTTTAATCACTTTCCTTTTCTGTGCACCTCCTAGATGCTAATGCGTTCAAGTTTTCTCATGATGTGGCTCCTCTTTGTCTCTTTCTGCGAGCTAGTTTTGCGGTTGTGGCTTATGCGACCCTGGTTGTGTGCTTTTTGTTTTTAATCTCCCCTGCTCAGTGTAAGCAGGGTGCCCCGGCTCTGGACTATGCCCTTCGATTGTTTATTGTGCTTGCTGCCTGTGCCGTCCATTGTGTTGGTCTCGTCAGGTTGTTTCTGATCCCCTTGGCTAGGGTGCAGCTTCGTTCAACTGGCTTTTTAACCCTCATCTTAGTGTCTGTTCCCCTTGGTTCTCCTGGTTATGCTGGTGGCTGTTCTGTTCGGCGTTCTGTCTGTGCTTGTCGTCGTTTGTTTTGGGGCCATGCTGTGCTTAGATTAGAGCGTTCTGAGTTGATGGTTCCCGGAGGTGAGGTGGCTTTTCATAGTTTTTCTCTCTTGTCCCGTGGAATGCCGATCTCTCATCGTCCTTCTTCAGCCTGTCTGTTTCTTCCTCTGCGCTATTGTTTATTTAGGTGGCTTTTGAGTTTTGTAATTATGTTGTTGTTAGTTGGGCAATGTTCTTAATTGCTTGTGAGCTTTTAGTTGTTGCTTTTGTTTATAGTTCCCATTTTTACGTTTGTGTAAAATTTGTTCTCTTTGTATTTCGTCTTATTATTTATATATTGGGCTGGAATCATTTGATTCTATCCTCGTTATCAAAAAAAATATCACAAACATTGTTTATTCATACTTTATTCTTTGAATCGAGAATTTCACTAATCAGTAGACAATGCTTTGAACCTGCTAATGGAATTCAATGGTTGATTCAAATACAAAATAACAAAAAAACTTACACTGATTTGAGACCCATTTCAAAAGAAGTTTTCTCAATGAGCTCACTTTTCAAACCTTCAGTATGGGGATATGTTGAATTTGTTGAAGAAAAAACATCAATCACTGCTATGACTCCATATTTTATCAACTCATTCAAGTAACCATACTTCAGTTGAACATGTTTCTTCTTTTCGTCGAACGAGTTATCAGCAACATCACTTGCAACATGATTATCACAATAGATTGTGATAGTAGGTACTTTCATATTTTCCAAGGGAAGATCAAGTAGGAGATCTCTTAGCCATTCAGCTTCGCCTCCTACAGTAGCTGGAGCAAAAAACTAAGAATCCACTGTTAATTTTGTAATCATAGTCTGCTTCATAAACTTCCATGATATTGTGGCACCACCTAAGGTTAACACATAACCACCGGTAGATCTGTAGTCATCTAATTTAGAGCACAAGCTTGCATCGTAGTATCCCTCGATTTCACATGGATAACCAGAATAAATTAAGCTATAATCTAATGTAGCTTTGTGATACCTCATCAATTGTTGAACTAAGATACCTCAAAGCACTATAAGTTTTTTGTTATTTTGTATTTGAATCAACCATTGAATTCCATTAGCTGGTTCAAAGCCTTGTCTACTAATTAGTGAAATTCTTGGTTCAAAGAATAAAGTATGAATAAACAATGTTTGTGATATACAATGTAAAATAATTTTTTGAGATCCATGTATGTTTTTGTGCATAAATCTCGTATGAGATTAGAGGTTGGTGTTAAAGCCTTAATGATTCCAAACACTTTTCATACTGATGGATTCACCTATGCTTGGGTAGGGATTTGGCCATGTCTTATTGAGTTGTAGCTCCTAGAGCCCTTGCAGAAAGATAAATTAGCACATGGGTTTTAACGTGCTAAATTCCTTTCATGTGTATAAAGGATTGCATTATGCCTTAATAGGTCCAAAGTACTGTGTGTACAGGGTGCAGGCAGGTGAAAGTCCTAAAGGAACTTACCTATATTGAGGTGGGGATGTGTCCGTCTCCAATGGAGTTGAAGCTCGTAGAGCCACCGTAGAAACCAGGATATGCGCATGGCCATATAGTGCGTTATGCAACTGGCAAAGTTGAAGGTGCTGCAATAGTTCAAGGTGATGTCCACTAAGTGTACTCACTTCGACAAATCCTCAAGATCCCGACAGCTGCAAGACCAAGGGCTGTAAAACCCGCCCCGAGCGCATCCTGCTCGACAACACATGAGGTCGCCCATCTGGTGGTGTCCGACAGAAGAAATGTCATCAACAACTGACAGAATGAGGACGACCTCCAAAATCGTCTCAACCGATCCCGGAATAGAAAGGAGCCCTCGAACCAAAATCCATGTTAAAGTCACCACTCCTCTCATGGTTGAGACCGAGAGCGCAACCACTCCCCGAGGGACCGCCGACCCTCGAACAACCGAAGGGACAGAGGTCACGTGACGAGGTTGAAGTTCCATGAGTTCCGAAACGGAAACCTCTGGGCCCTCTGAGGTGGGACCCGAACTGAGCAGGAGGACCCGAGCATGGGAACGACGAGTCCCACGGGTCAACCCATTCCGAGGGATGGGAAGACCTAATCCTCAAGCAACTGCAAGAAATGGAAGGCCGCATCTCTCGGATCGTCGAAGGAAGGAGGTTGTCTGAACAAAGATATCAGCCGAACAGGCCACCATTCTCCTCCCACATCCTTGACGCACCTGTCCCGGGGAGTTTCAAACCTCCAGCCTTTGAAACCTATAACGAAGAAACAGATCCAGTTGATCACATTGAAGGGCTTCAAAATCCTCATGATGATTCACAGTGCCACGAATCCCCTTCTCTGTCGTGCGTTCCTGGCCACCCTGATAGGTCCCGCACGAGAATATTTCACCAAACTCGCCTCTGGTTCAATTTACTCCTTCGACCAGCTCGAGGAGAATTTTCTCGCTCACTTCATGGCCAGCAGAAAGCTGATAAAACGAGCACCACTTTATTGGACCTCAAACAGAAGGAGGAGAATCCCTCAGAGATTTCGTCCAGAGGTTTACGACTGAAGCATGGTCGGTCTCCACTCTCGACGTCGGGGAAGCAGCAAAGGCCTTCCCACACAATGTCCTCCATGATTCATTGAAAGCCCCCCTCGCAAAAAAGCCACCCATCGACTTCCCCGACCTCTTCCCCGACCTCCTCCATAGGAGTGAGAAGTACATCCGGGCCGAAGAGGCAGTCCATCCCGGGGGTAGGGAGGGATCCCCCACTAAAGGAAAGAGGGAGGCCCAGAAAGATGTACAGCTCCGAGCCTCCCAAGAAGGCCCAGAAAGATGCCTCGGGGCAAAGGCGCCTCCCCTTGTATGTAATGCCCCAATTTCCGTAAACTGGAAACTCGTGACATATACCCAGAATCTTTACATCAAACCAGTACATAATACAAAAAAATCACAGGAAGTTAAAACTTTTATTACATTATCATAATGTTTAATGTAGTCTTACAAAAATTTACATCATGAATTACACCAATAAATACATTGTACAAGGAATTATACCCTCCACTTGGATGCTCCATTACTCGAATCTCTTACTCCCACGATCAGTCCTGCAAACTAACCAACTGTGGGCACGTTGGTTGAATGCAACTGACGCAATACAGATGAAAACCGTGATCTCCAAAAATCCTTAACAACAATATTGATGCAACATAAAAAATGTGAAAGTCATACAAACAGAAGTGTCGGTGTATGTCATGAAGTATAATCTAATGCACAACTCAAATGCACATGATGCTCTTATTAAAATGCACACTTGATAGGAAACACATGCATCTCATACTACATACTCCCCCAATCAAGCTGAACGTACTACTAATTATCAGGTTCGATCCCTCGCAATGCAAACCTACACTTGTACTCTTACCTATTTCTGACATTTATTTAGTGACTGGTAGAGTTGCAATACATGTAACGCCCCTGTCCCTAGCTCAGATAATTTATACAATTTATAAGACAAATTAGATACTATGTAGTACAACTGCCCACCACAGGCTGCCTCTCAAAAGTTGGTTAACCGATTAGGTGACTCTTGATCATAGGCTATTATATTTATATATTATTTTATTATAGTATTCTCCCGATATGGGACATTTAGCACTTACCTTCTCCCGTACTCAACCAATACCACGTCATCCTTGGTTGATGGCACAAGTCTCTCCCGTGGGCCTCCCCACTACCATGGTGATGACGTCACCATTTCAAGAAACCAACAACACTTCTGTTTCTTCAATAAACCAGTGGGCCCCCTTCTTATTTAATACTTTTTCACCATATTACATATATTTACCATTTTACCAACAACCAACTTTTTAACCAACACACACACACACACACACACACACACACACACACACACATATATATATATTATATTTTTAACACGGGGTGTTACAGTACATGCAGTCTATTCTACTTCCTGCATCGGATTGGTTGTCTCTATCCACTCCCGAAAGTCGGTGATCACTCTGGTTGATCAGAATCGGTGTTCTTTCTTCACTCCGCTCGGGTCGGCGGTCTTTCCACACTCCCGACATGTCGGGGATCATGCAGCTCTGCTGCAGCTCTACCAGAATTGGTGGTCTTTCTCCACACCCGGACCCTACCAAATGTTATCCGAATCTAAGGTGGATCGAAAGGTCTTTCCTACTCCGCCAAGAGGCGCAGAGTTAAATTCTTGCTTTTTATTTGGATGAATAACATAGAACATAGACGTACCCTTAGGGGTCTATTCCCTAGGTTCCAATAGGAGTTTGCGGTACATATGTCCACCTCCCATTCTTGTCACTAAATCCCAGAAATTAACAGTCGAGACGATACAACACGTGTCCCAGACGAGACAACGCCGCATGTGTCCCCTTGACAGGAGATCACAACACCTATCTAGTGCATGTCCTTACAAACAATAGTCACATGACCTAGAGCTAGCGTACGTCACCGGTCTTATGGAACAACTCCCCTCTACTAGTTTTCTAGAATTTGCCTAGCCTCTAAAACCACCATCCTAGATTGTCTTCCTTGACTCTTATTACGGGTTTACCTCCATCAATGTCTGACTGCAAAATTTGCCTCCTGGACATCTGGTTACAAGTTGCCTCATGGTCATCAGTTGCAAGTTTGCCTTCCTGAACATCCAGTTGCAGGTTTACTTCCTGGACATCCGGTTGCAAGTTTGCCTCCTGGACACCCAGTTGCAAGTTGCAAGATTCAGGGATAAAAACACACACTAGGGTCTGTACGATAACCCAACTCCGATGGGGCACTAAAACGAGTGAATATAGTTGATTCTATAATTACTAGATTGGTTTATTTATTAACTAGCTTTACCCGATTCTAATGGCTCTATTATCACCACTCACCACTTCTAGTTTCTTATCTTGACATTTATATGATTGGTTAATTAAATCGTGTTCCTAGTTCCCACTTTTATATTTCTACAAGTTATCTTAACTAAGTTAACTTAGTTCACTTAATAGTACTGGAACACCAAGTAAATCTAACCTAGTTTCATATGTTAATCAACCGGTTAAATTTGCATCAAGCCTTAACTTGACATAATTAGGGTTCAACCTATCCTTCCAAATCATGCTAAGAGTTGACCCAAACACTCAATGTGCACTATACATCACAACATGTACACATACAATTATGCATATACGATTTACCTACACATGCATAACCGCATCTCCTCAAACACCACATTTCATGCTTATTAAAATTCTTCTCGCACTAGGTTATTTCACACATGTATATGTACTACCTCACATCCACATAATGCTAAATGCCTTAATTTGCAACTTTATTTTCATAGCTTGTTAATTTACTAGACATTTTATTCAATATGCGTATATATTTTTATTTAGACATTTCATCGAACACCTTACATGCAAACTTTTCATTGCATAATTTCCATAACAAAACCCTAATTTAAATATGCATTCTCATACAATTGTTTGTGCATTTATTTACTTATGAAATTTAACGTAGAGTTTATTCTGTCTGTTGGAATCTAGTCACCCACCATGAACTATATATCTTTTCTACTTCATTTTCTTAGTTTCTTTTGCTACTACAAACATGAATTTCAAACATACACTCTATATTAATCTACTTAGTGTATCATGCTATTTCAATACACATACTCATGTTATTTCAAGTACACATACAACAATATCAAGCTATTTCAATGCACATACTCATGCTATTTCAAATACACATATAACAATAATCAATTTATAAAAAGAACATGCATGATTAGGAAAACACCCATCATAAATTCTAGCAATTTCATCTATTGGAAATTTCCATCCACTTAATTTCTTTCATTGCTATGAACATAAACCTAAGCATATAACAATTTCTAGCAAAACATCAGGCTTTTAATTCATGAAGTTAACATACAAGGAATGGAGAACACCCACCTTATGTTTGGAGAGCACAACCCTAGCCTTAGTATCTTCTCCTTCTAGCTTTTTTCTCCTCCTCCTAACTTGCTTGGCTTCTTTTCTTGCTCAATAGCACTTAGAGATAATTAGGAGAATGTTGGAATGATGTTGGAATGGAGGAAGGAATAAAATATAAGCTAGGGTTCTTCATGCCCTCACATATATGTAGGGTGAGGAGGTGGCCATCCAAGGGGTGTGGGGATGTGGGTGTGTGGGTGTGTGTGGAGGGTTCTAGAATTGCTTACTCACCCACTTAATTAATAACCCTCCCTAGGTTTAGGGTTACATATGTGCTAACCCTAGGGTACACATAACCCTCCTAGGGTAAACATATGCAACCCTAGGGTTACACATCATCCAACCCTTCATTCAAGTCAAAATTGTTGACTCCTTTTGTCCATATTTGTAGGTGTAGTTCATTCATGAACAAAATCATTCATGAACAAAATTTTCATGGTTGCGCCTATTGGAATTAGTCCATGTAAATTCAATTGGGTTGTGCCAAACCATATAACTTACTTGTATCATAAAATGGATAATATAATTTATAACAACATACACTATTTGTTGATACCAAATTTATTAACATGTTCAAAAAAGTGCATGTATAAAATTTATAAGAAATAATTGTTAATTATTTTTGGGGATATTACATCACTCCCACCTTAGAATAGTTCCGTCCCCGGAACTACACTAGCGGAGAGGAACAATACACAAGGTATTAATAGAGAATGCATTCCTTAACAGTCTCTAGGTTCCCAAATAGCTCCCTCGATGATCGTCTTTATTCCTTGCACTTCTAGGTAGCCTCGTGATGAAATACCGCGTTGATATTCTTCCTCCACTATCTTGGATTGGATAATGGTCGCCATAATCCTTCGGGCTTCTGGATTTTCGTCTAGATCTTTTGACACGTGAATAACAAGGTCAACAACGTCCTGCTTCGTTCTTGTCCACCAGTAATGCTGCTTCATGCCTCAATACATCTTCTATGAGTCGGTGGCCACTCCCTCCTTAGATAAAGGACAAAGCCAAAAATGCAGCTTCATCCTTCTAGACTCGCTCTTGGACAGCTTCGCCTATGACTGCGCTCTTATAGCTTCTTCAACTCTTCTGCTAAGTATTTAGCATGACCCTCCTCCATCTTCGACATATTTTCCTTATGAACGTGAATCTGGTGGTAGCTTGATTGTGGGTTGATCTTGGAGAAAACAACTGTTCCTCGAAGTTGATCAAACAAGTCATCGATTCGAGGTAATGGATACCTATTTCGAACCGTAACCTTGTTCGACTCGTGATGCTCAATGTTTCTTCTTCCCACATGATTCTTCGACATACTTCCTATGTAGTGAGCATGGGATAAGCCAATCCCTATCTTCATCCTTTAAATATTAATTCCAAGGATTGTATCTACAGCTCCAAGGTCCTTCATGCTAAACTGTATTGAGAAAATCTTTCACAGAAGCTACAACTTCCATGTCAGTTCCAATGATAAGCATATCATCTACATACAAGCATATTATTACATTTTTCTCTTTATCAATCTTACTATATAAGCACTTGTCAGAACCACTAACATGAAATCCATATTCATGAATAACTTTATCGAACTTCTCATGCCATAATCTGGGATCTTGCTTTAAACCATACAATGATTGAATCAACTTACTGACTTTGTTGTCCATACCTTGGACAACAAATCATTCTGGGTGCTTCATGTATATTTCCTATGTTAGGTTGCCATTGAGGAAGGTTGTCTTCACATCAATATGACGTATGACCATCTTTTGAATTGCTGCTAAGACGATGAGGACTTGGATGATTGCAGTCCTACAAATTGGAGCATATGTGTCAAAGAAATGATCCCTTCTTTCGGAGTAAAACCCTTTGCTACCAATCATGCCTTGAACTTCTCAATAGTACCATCTCCACCAAGCTTTCTTTTGAAGATCCACTTACAACCAATTGGATGAGCTCGTTCTAGAAGATCTACAAGTTTCCAAGTATGTTTTTTTGACAAGGGAACTCATCTCATCGTCTACAGCTTCTTTCCAAAAAATTACATCTCGAGACTTCATGGCTTACTCAAATGTTTGTGGATCACACTCAACATTGTAGATGACAAAGTCATCTCCAAACGACTTGGCCTTTCTAGAATGCTTGGGCCTCGGCTCCTTAGGATCATGAATAGAGGTTTCTACTACTTCTGAGATTGCATCAGGAGGGCTGGTAGGAGGGACTTGGACTTCTGGTTCTGTAGTGGTTGGTTCCTCCTTTTGAATATGCTCGGGAAAATCCTTCAAGGATATGTTTTTGTCCTTGCTAAACTTGTCCTTGAAATATTCAACATCACAGTCCTCAATGACTGAATTAGTACTGATGTCAAGGAATCTTCATACATCACTGTCCTTGGTGAAGCCCAAGCACACACATTTTTTTGCTTTTGGTCCCAGCTTTGGTCTCCTTACAATAAGTATTCTAACATAGGACAAACACCCCCACACTTTAGGAATATCTAATGATGCAAGGTATCCCAACCATACCTCATGAGGAGATGACTATGTTTTTGCATAAGATGCTGGGTTGAGAATGAAGTTAGCAGTAGCGCCTCTCCCCAATAGCATTTTGGAAGATCAAAAGTGAGAAGCACAGAGATTACCATTTCTGTCAATGTCTGGTTCTTCCTTTTTGCAATGTCGTTTGACTGAGAAGAGCATGGGGCATTAGTAGTCTCTACAATTGATATGGCTAAAAATGGGGTTAAATCGGAACCGTCCAGATTGGGCGCGAATCTTGAAACTCGGGGGTAAAATGGTAATTTCACATACAAGGTGGATCCAAAGCGGGTACTGGATCTCCTTCGCATGAGGGTCCACACCGATTGGGCACGGGTCCCGACCCGAGGCGAGCCCAGACCAGCAAGAGACAAATCAGGGCCAGTGATTTGACCAAGTCAACGGGCCTGATTTGCTCTCACCGGGAATCAAGGGTTTAGTTTCTTAAACAGACTGTGAGGATTTTTCTCCTAGCAGTTACACTGGGAACCAGGCCTCTAATCACTCCCCTGGCGACTATAAATACCTCCCCTCTGCCACTGTGACCAGGTAATCACTCTTTTTCCACCTTAAGCTCTTTCTTTAATCACCACTGGTTACTGACAAGAGCGTCGAAGGGTGCATCGCCGGGATCAACCCCAGTGTCTCGCACTTCCTTGCAGGTTGCGGCAGGAGCAAGAAGGCTTGGGTCAGCTGTTCAGGTTTTCTCGAGCTCACAAATTCTATCTGTTTACCCCCACACCAAAATCAGCGGTAACAGATTGGCGCCGTCTGTGGGAACAACCACACGAACAGCCTCAACACCTTCCTTGTCGTCCTCTCCAACCATGCCTCCAAAGAAGGTCAGATCTAGAGGGTCCAATCGCGGGACCAATCCCGCCGACCCTACGGAGGAAGCCCCTGTCAATCCTATTCCACAGCCCGAACTTCCTCCTCCGGCCCCGCAGGGCCAACCTCCTCTTCCCAAACAGCAACCCAACAATGGCCCTTCCGGACATAACGGTCGGAGGCAGAAACAGCCCTTCAATCCGGACCATGTCTCGGTCCATAATGAGTCCTCGGACTCAATGGCTTCTCATCACCCCGACCTCCGCAACACGATCCTGAACCACCAGAAAGATGAGGACCTCCGCACCCACCTAGACGAGAGGCGGGCCCGAGAGGGAGCCTCCTGCCAGCATCATGGTGAGCGCTCGCCTCACCACCGAGACGGCAGACGGTCTCCGGACTGAAGGGGCCGAGCGGCATCGCCCGAGCGCCGAAGGAGGAGGCCACATTCCCCCGCGGATCGGCAACATCGCAGGAACAATGACGCACCTATCACTCATGCCGAGTTCCTACAATTTCAAGACACCGTACTGCAGGCCCTCAACCTTCGGCAGAACAACCAAAATGCCCGGAGGGTTCCAACGCCCCCGAGGGCTCCCAGTCCTCGTCGCCGAACCCGAAGTCCTTCCCCGGCTCCCAGCCGCCAGCAGCAGCACTACAGTCCTCGCCGATCCCAGGACTACCGGCGCCGCAGTCCCCGCTCCCCTTCCTATGAAGAAGAGTCCGGGGGATCTTACGATTACCAGCGGAGGGACGATGCCCTCAGCCGCCGTCTCCATAAGGTGGAGAGGCGCATTGGTCGCATGGACAGAGAGGAGGAGTCCCGGGCAGGAACCGTCCGCCCCAGCAGACCCCCTTTCTCTCGGTTGATCATGGAGGCCCACATACCGAGGGGTTTCAAACCTCCGCAGTTTGAAACGTACTCAGGGGAATCCGACCCAGTTGATCACGTCGAAAGCTTCAAGACCCTGATGCTGATCCATCAAGCCTCCGACGCCGTGCTCTGCAGGACCTTCCCCGCCACCCTCAGGGGGTCGGCTCGGGAATGGTATTCCAGACTCGCTCCCTCCTCCATCTTCTCGTTCGAGCAGTTTGAAACACTGTTCATAACTCACTTCGTGAGTAGCAGGCGAGCTGAGAAGACAAGCCTCTCCCTACTGAACCTGCGGCAGGAAAGGGAAGAGAAGCTGCGGGACTATGTGAAGAGATTCACCGCAGAGGTCAGGTCTATCGCCTCCTTAGACCAGTCAGTGGCGACCGTGGCGTTCCAGTCGAAAGTCCTCAACGCCAACCTCCGATCGTCCCTAGCCAAGAAGCCCCCGCATAACTTTGCCGACCTCCTCCTGAGGTGCGAGAAGTATATCCGAGCAGAGGAGGCTGAATCCCTCCCGAGCTTCGGGGGGCCCTCCTCCGGGTCGAAGAGGAAGGCGACGGGGGAAGAAGGGTCCAAGAAAGCACAGAAGGACAACGGCGGTCAGCGCCGTCCTCCCCCCAGGTTCGAGAAGTTCACTCCCCTCACCACTAACGTCTCCACCATCCTAATGGAAGTGGAGAAGGAGGGAGTCATCCCTCCAGCTCCGAGGATGAACACCCCGGCAAAGAGGAGGAACAAAGATAAATGGTGTCGTTACCATCGGGACCACGGCCACGACACGAATGACTGCCGGGCATTAAGAGATGAGATAGAAGCCCTCATCCGGAGGGGGCAGTTGGCCAAATTCGTAAAGGCTAACGATCGGGCGGATCGCAACACTCCTCCGCCTCGGGGGGCTAACAAGCGCTTCGAGCGACGCGAGGAGACACCCGAGTTCGAGGAAGAATGGGTTCTGCACCTGATCCACGGAAGCCCCAGGGGAGGCTCCTCTAATTCCTCTCGGAAGGCCTTCGTCCGAGAGGTCAACTCGGTTCACAGCGCCCCTCCTCCCAAAGGTCTCGGCGTCCCTGTGTCTTTCTCCGATGAAGACCTCGAAGGGGTCCGAACCCCCCACTGTGACACCCTCGTCATCGACCTCCGCATGGCCAACTTCAAGGTGCAGAGGATATTAGTAGACAATGAGAGTTCGGTCAATATCCTCTTCCTCTCGGCCTTCCGAGGCCTGCAGCTGTCCCGGGACCGTCTCAAGCCGGCCGGTTACACACTCCACGGGTTCACGGGGGTCCCAGTAACCGTCGAGGGGGTGATAACCCTAGACGTAACCGCTGGAAGCACCCCTACTACCCGGACCGAGCCGATGGACTTCATGGTCGTTGATGTTGAATTTGCAAGTGTACAAAATTGCACAAGTAATATAGATAGATGAGTAGAGTGTCGAACCCACAGAGACTAGATATTTTACTGAGTACCGATATCACTAGATGAATCACTATTTGGAAGATCGAATTTTATAAATAGTGAAATAACTAAATTACTCTAATCTAATTTAATCTAACTAAATTGGTGAAGAGGGAGAGGACTGTTAAACAATGAAGCACTTGTACTTTGTTTAATGGTAAAAATTTGTTCTAGGGCTCTTGGTTCACCTCGTTTATCACACACACAAATTATAATTTCTTATAAATAAAAAAAAAAATTATCTTTCCCAAATTGTCAACCAAAATCCTAAAGATATTAACCACTATATCAACGTAGTCTAAAAATTATTCTCAATTAATCATTCGTCTATCCACCAAATTATTAATTGAAAAATTGGATTTCTTAACGGTCACGTCCTCCAATATACGGTCTTAATTTTTATTAATCACAAATCACCTGTTCGGTCTCTTTATGATTTGAAAAGTCATACAAATGTCTATCCACCATGTTGTACGCATAAATAATAGAAATTAAAACACAACCAGGAAAAATAGAATAATAATAAGGATTTAAAAATTTGTGTTCTACAAAACTTGGCTACACCTTAGCCTCTAGAACAATAAATTCAGTTCATATTTGTTCGGGATTGCATCAAAAAATATAGAGAAGAAGAGATACAAAGAGATTAAAAATTTAATGCAAACCCCTTCTCTGTCTGAACCCAAAAAAAATATCTGCGTCGCCTCGAAATCTGTGCGAAAGTTTAACGTCAGCGTCTCAGGTCTCTCACACCTGCGCTGTCTTGTCGCATGGGATTCCGCGCCGGTCAGATCTGTGAGCTGTCGCTTCGCCTGTTGGTCCCGTGCGCTGCAAACCGAAGAAGAAGCCAGGTCAGCACGTTGCACACGTCGCCTGTCACACAAACGTGCACCCAGATGTGCGTCCCTGCTGCTTCTCTCTCTTTCTCGAGTTTTGTGCCGCACCAATGAGAAGAAGAGAAGAGAGAGAACGTCTGTGTCTCTCTCTCTCCTTTGTTACTTTTCTGTTTTTTTATTTGTATTTTTTATTAACAAGTATGATTAGCCGTCACCTCCTACCTTTCTCCTCTCTCCTTTGTTTGCATTTATAGAGTACGGGAAGAGAGCTAGGGTTTTCACTTTTTGCAGAAAGGTCCACGCTCTTTCTTTATTTCCTTCCTTTAATTGATCTGAATTTATTTATTTCTCTTTCTTTCTTTTCTGCCTTTTCTGCCCACCACGTGCTTCTGCATACACAAAATAATATCTGAAATTAGTATTTTTAAATAAAATAAATTTAATTAGTTTAAAATTAATTAAACTAACTATATATCATATTAGCGTATAAAAATCCTTATAAACATTATTTGTCGCACTTTTAACTCAACAAAACAATAAAAATTTATAAATCAATTATTTCACTTTGTTTGTTGATTTTTTCCACAATTCTTTACTTTTTGCATCAAAAATATTATTTCTTCAAAAATAATTAATTAAAAGAAATCATATAGAAATAAGGTGAATTATAGACAATATCAGCGAAAACAAGTCATTTTAATAGATAAATGTGTACAAATATTTGTATATATATCCGACACATCAAATACCCCCAAACTTAAGATTTTGCTTGTCCTCGAGCAAAAAGTAGAATCATGAACAAGGGAATAATAATAGTGGACTCAACCCATCACACCAAGAAATCTTATCATGCAAGCATCAAAATTACAATTAAAAATATAAACAATTGAAAATAAAGTCAACCTAAGCATACCCACTTTCTCCAGTGCAATTATTTATTCATAACTCCCAACCCAATCGCATTTGTCATGCAATTAATGTAATTATATTATGCAACAACTCAATCTGTGATTATCCCTTCTCTCTACTACAAACCGAGTAGCAAACTAGAGTTTTTTTTTTTTTTTTTTTTTTTTTTTTTTTTTTTTTTTTTTTTTAAGTCCCTTCTTTAAGTTGTCACTTGCCTTTTTACGCGAATGCAAATCATTTGTGATGAATTCACCCGGTTACTCAACAAGTCACAAACTTAAAGTGCTTTGCATACTCATATTTCAAGTTGCTGTTCTACGTAAGTGTAGACATTTGTGATGAATACCCCTAGTTACTAAGCAACTCAAAACATTGGAGTAGATTGACTTTATTCAATTTTTTTTTTTTTTTTTTTTGTCATTATTACTCTATTTACTTAAACCCTGTTTAGGACTAGATCAAAGGGGATAATCACAAGAAAAAGCATCACATTTGTCTTTTATGTATAATAGCATGACCCACACAATTTTGTAAGGAATTTTGAAACTCAATAATCCTAAAGTAAATAAGTATGCTTAATATTGCTTTATAAAAAAATTGTTTATACCAAAAAAATTGTCTTTTATGCTTATCACCATAAAGAACTCAAAAGTGTAATGGTGAGCCCAATTATAATCCTTTTGTTTTGTTTTTCTTTTCAAAAATAATAAAAATAAAAATAAATTTGTAAACCTTCCCCCCAAACTTAAATATCACATTGTCCCCAATGGGAAAGAAAAAGAAAAACAAAAAGAATGCAAGAAGTTTAGAATATCTCCCCTGATTCGTCTTTAAATTTCTGCGCGCGCAGCCTTCAGTATTTTGGCGATATCTGGAGCTGTAGATGTCGAAATGGGCTGAATTGTTTTTTGCTGGAAAGCTAAGACAATTGTCTACAACTTCTCTTTGAATCACTTTTCCAGATTCTGACTTCATACTGCTCAAAAACAGCCATCAATGCAGGTGTTCAAAACAGCTCCGCCCGGCGACTTTCAAAATTGATGCAATCCTACAAAATAAAATCAAAAATTAAAATAAAATAAATTAAAAGATAAATGAAAACTGAATGCGATAAAAGAAAACATGGGTTGCCTCCCAAGAAGCGCTAAGTTTTAAGTCTTCAGCCAGACATGGGGGTGAGATGATTATGTAACGCCAAGATCCAACAACATTAAAACATCCTTTCTAATTTTTCTATTCTTGTGTGGATCGGGTTCAAGTTCCAGTTTGAGGCGTTTCCTTTTAGATGATGATGTCTTTGATTCCCCCACCTCTTTAAATTTATGCTGCAAAAATGAATAAATAGAAGGTTCAGCATCCAAATACATGACATGTTCAAAAATATTTTCTTTCTTAGTTTCAAAAATTTCTGAATTTATTGGACATACTTCGATTGGTGATTTTTCAAATTTAGCCTTATGTTTCTCGCCCACAATTAAATCAGTTTTACTTACTTGAATAGATGACTGTTCTTCAGGAGGAAAATTTATGGAATTAAAAACATCATACATTACTTGCTCATGCTGAATTTGTTCCTCCACAATTTGTTCTATCTCACTTTGCTTTTCAACCACCTTTTGTTTGGCAATTTTTTCTTGTGGTTGCTCAATTGTCCTCCCGCTTCCTAGTGTTATAGCCTCGACATGCTCCTTGGGATTGACAACTGTGTTGCTTTGCAATATTCCTGCAGTTTTTTCATTAAGAATATTTGAAATTTGACTAATTTGTACCTCAAGATTGTGAATGGAAGCCGAAGTTGAATTTGCAACATTTTGGATTGCCAAATCTGTCTTTTGCATGTAGTGCATAAACATGTCTTCAAGTGTCGGCTTCTTTTCCTGCAGTGAAAAATTTTGAGGTTGTATAACTGCTCCTTGATTGTTGTTCCAAAAAAAATTGGGGGTGTTTCTCCATTCCTGATTGTATGTGTTTGCATAATGATTATTTTGCATTTGAAAGTTTGACACAAAATTTTCATGTTCGGCATTTGATGGAGCAAAAGGGTTTCCCACTTGACAATCTGAACTTGCATGATTTCCTGCACAAAGATCACAAATCATATTAGATTGCATAACATTAAAATTTATATTTTCTACTTGTTTATATAAAATATCATTTTTTGCATTTAAAGTAGAAAAAGGATCAAGTTCAAAAACTTCAGCCACTTTTCTTGACATCGTTCTCTCTGAAGACCACTGGTAATGATTTGATGCCATCTCCTCTAAAAGATCATAGGCTGCTTGGTAAGTTTTGCTCATCAGCGCACCACCTGCTGCTGCGTCAACCATAGATCTATGTATAACTCCCAAACCATTATAGAATGTTTGCATTTGCAGCCATTTTGGTAGTTCATGATTAGGACACTTTCTCAATAACTCTTTGTACCTTTCCCATGCATCATACAAAGACTCGATCTCAAATTGAGTAAATGTGCAAATGTCATTTCTTAGCCTTGCGGTCTTTGCTGGTGGAAAATACTTGGCTAGAAACTTTTGTGCAAGTCCCTCCCAAGTAGTAATACTACTGGGTGGTAGATAATGTAGCCAAGCCTTCGCCTTATCTCGTAGGGAAAAAGAAAAGAGTCTCAGTCTAATTGCATCGTCTGATACACCGTTGTGCTTGAAAGTGTCACAAATTTCTAAAAAATCTGCAATGTGAGCGTAAGGATCCTCGTGTGGTAGTCCCCAAAATTGAACAGTCTGTTGAATCATTAGAATCATCGCCGGTTTAATTTTAAAATCGTTAGCTTCAATAATCGGCTTCTTTATGCTTGACTCATAAGTTGAGGACATAGCATAGTCTCTCAAAGGCCTATTTTCATCGTTCGCCATGATAATGCACTGTATGTCCTGAAATGGAAGTATCGAAAAAGAAAAAGAAGAAAAAAAAAAAAATAGAAAAACTAAAAAAAACTAAAATAAGAAAAATAAAATAAAAAAAAGTAAAAGTTAGTCAAAGGAAAATAAAGATGTGAAATGATAATAAAATAAAAATAATTACAAAAAAAATCCAAATTAGCAATAATCTAGCAATTGTCAATATCAATAAAAGAATAACTAGTCCCCGGCAACGGCGCCAAAAACTTGATGTTGAATTTGCAAGTGTACAAAATCGCACAAGTAATATAGATAGATGAGTAGAGTGTCGAACCCACAGAGACTAGATATTTTACTGAGTACCGATATCACTAGATGAATCACTATTTGGAAGATCGAATTTTATAAATAGTGAAATAACTAAATTACTCTAATCTAATTTAATCTAACTAAATTGGTGAAGAGGGAGAGGACTGTTAAACAATGAAGCACTTGTACTTTGTTTAATGGTAAAAATTTGTTCTAGGGCTCTTGGTTCACCTCGTTTATCACACACACAAATTATAATTTCTTATAAATAAATAAAAAAATTATCTTTCCCAAATTGTCGACCAAAATCCTAAAGATATTAACCACTCTATCAACGTAGTCTAAAAATTATTCTCAATTAATCATTCGTCTATCCACCAAATTATTAATTGAAAAATTAGATTTCTTAACGGTCACGTCCTCCAATATACGGTCTTAATTTTTATTAATCACAAATCACCTGTTCGGTCTCTTTATGATTTGAAAAGTCATACAAATGTCTATCCACCATGTTGTACGCATAAATAATAGAAATTAAAACACAACCAGGAAAAATAGAATAATAATAAGGATTTAAAAATTTGTGTTCTACAAAACTTGGCTACACCTTAGCCTCTAGAATAATAAATTCAGTTCATATTTGTTCGGGATTGCATCAAAAAATATAGAGAAGAAGAGATACAAAGAGATTAAAAATTTAATGCAAACCCCTTCTCTGTCTGAACCCAAAAAAAATATCTGCGTCGCCTCGAAATCTGTGCGAAAGTTTAACGTCAGCGTCTCAGGTCTCTCACACCTGCGCTGTCTTGTCGCATGGGATTCCGCGCCGGTCAGATCTGTGAGCTGTCGCTTCGCCGTTGGTCCCGTGCGCTGCAAACCGAAGAAGAAGCCAGGTCAGCACGTTGCACACGTCGCCTGTCACACAAACGTGCACCCAGATGTGCGTCCCTGCTGCTTCTCTCTCTTTCTCGAGTTTTGTGCCGCACCAATGAGAAGAAGAGAAGAGAGAGAACGTCTGTGTCTCTCTCTCTCCTTTGTTACTTTTCTGTTTTTTTATTTGTATTTTTTATTAACAAGTATGATTAGCCGTCACCTCCTACCTTTCTCCTCTCTCCTTTGTTTGCATTTATAGAGTACGGGAAGAGAGCTAGGGTTTTCACTTTTTGCAGAAAGGTCCACGCTCTTTCTTTATTTCCTTCCTTTAATTGATCTGAATTTATTTATTTCTCTTTCTTTCTTTTCTGCCTTTTCTGCCCACCACGTGCTTCTGCATACACAAAATAATATCTGAAATTAGTATTTTTAAATAAAATAAATTTAATTAGTTTAAAATTAATTAAACTAACTATATATCATATTAGCGTATAAAAATCCTTATAAACATTATTTGTCGCACTTTTAACTCAACAAAACAATAAAAATTTATAAATCAATTATTTCACTTTGTTTGTTGATTTTTTCCACAATTCTTTACTTTTTGCATCAAAAATATTATTTCTTCAAAAATAATTAATTAAAAGAAATCATATAGAAATAAGGTGAATTATAGACAATATCAGCGAAAACAAGTCATTTTAATAGATAAATGTGTACAAATATTTGTATATAAATCCGACACATCAGTCGTCGACGTCCCGGCAGCGTATAATGTCATTTTGGGCCGACCCGGCCTAGCCGCCTTGGAAGCTGTCCCCTCGACGTACCATCTTAAAATGAAGTTCCTCACTCGGTCAGGGAGTGGGGGAAGTCAGGGGAAGCCAAGAGATGGCTCGGAAGTGCTACATGACTTCCACAGGGGGACCGGTGCTCTCCCTCGAGACACTAGAAATCCCCGAGCCGAAAATCCGACCCACGTCTGAGCCGGCGGACGAGCTAGAAGAAGTGCTCTTCTCGGACGAGGACCCGAGCCACAAGTTCCTTATCAGCAAGTCCTTGCCGACCGCGCTATGCTCTGACCTGATTAAATGCATCCGGGATAACCGTGACCTGTTTGCATGGTCGGCCGCGGACATGCCCGGCATTTCCGAGGAGTTGCTCGTCCACTGCCTAAGTGTCGAACCGGGGTGCAAACCGGTTCAGCAGAAGAGACGAAAGTTCGCTCCCGAGCGACAGCAGGCCATCAAGGAGGAGGTGGATAAACTGCTGAAGGCCAAGTTCATACAGGAGGTAAACTACCCCGAGTGGCTCTCCAATGTTGTAATGGTCAGAAAGTCCAACGGCTCCTGGAGAATATGCATTGACTTCACCGACCTGAATAAGGCGTGTCCGAAGGACCCATTCCCGCTTCCGAACATCGACACCCTCATTGACCCCACTTCGGGCCATGAGCTCCTCAGCTTCATGGATGCCGTCTCAGGCTATAATCAAATCCGAATGTTCCCTCCGGACATTCCGAAGACCTCCTTCATCACCGATTAAGGCCTCTACTGCTACCGGGTCATGCCGTTCGGGTTGAAGAACGCGGGCGCCACCTACCAGCGCCTCGTCAACAAGGTCTTCCAGAGCCAGATAGGCCGGAACATGGAGGTGTACGTTGACGACATGCTCGTCAAAAGCGTCCGAGGCACTGATCACGTGGCCGACCTCCAGGAGGCCTTCGGCGTGTTGAGAAGGCACATCATGCGGCTGAACCCGAACAAGTGTGCGTTCGGGGTCTCCTCGGGAAAATTCCTCGGCTTCATGGTAAGCCAACGAGGAATCGAAGCTAATCCCGAGAAGATTAAGGCCATATTAGACATGGCCCCGCCTCGGAACATCAAGGAGGTGCAGAAGCTCACTGGTCGGCTCGCCGCTATCGGTCGGTTCCTCTCGAAGTCGGGGAAAAAGTGCCTCCCCTTCTTCAAAGCACTCAGGGGGGACTAAGGGTTTTGAATGGGGCCAACCACAACAGGAATCGTTCGACCAACTGAAGGCCTACTTGGTGAACCCCCCTCTGCTCAGCAAACCGGTCCCGGGCGAGACTCTCTTCGTCTATTTGGCTGCTTCCGAGCAGACCCTAAGTGCTGTCTTGGTGAGAGAGGAGGACCGGGCCCAAAGGCCTATCTACTACGTGAGCAAGGTGCTTCGGGACGCCGAGCTCCGCTATCCGAGGATAGAGAAGATGGCCTACGCTCTGGTCATGGCAGCGAGGAAGCTTCGGCCGTACTTTCAATTCCACTCGGTCGTTGTCCTCACCGACCAACCCCTAAAGCAGATCCTCCACAAGCCTGAGACCTCGGGCCGGCTGATGAAGTGGTCCATAGAGCTGAGTCAGCATGACATCTCTTACCAGCCTCGGACGGCAATTAAGGCACAGGCCCTCGCCGACTTCATCGTAGAGTCCACCATCCCTGAAGTCAGCCACGTACCGAATGGACCCCCCATTTGGACAGTCTTCGTGGACGGCTCCTCCTGCAGCGAGGGAAGCGGCGCCGGAATCATTCTGAACGGCCCTGACGACTTCGTCCTCCAGTACGCGATCCGTATGAACTTCAAGGCCTCGAACAATGAGGCAGAGTACGAGGCACTCATTGCTGGTCTCGGACTTGCACGAAGTGCTGGGGCGCAGCGCCTCCGAATCCACAGCGATTCCCAGCTTATCGTGAACCAAGTCTTGGGCGAGTACGAGGCCCGAGACGAGCGGATGGCGAAGTACCTCGCTAAGGTCCGGGCTCTCATGAGTCGGTTCGAGGAGGCGATCATCCAGCGGGTCCCTCGTGAAGAGAACTCACAGGCCGATGCCCTCTCCAAATTGGCCTCGTCCTCCCTACAAGGTCTCGAACAGACCGTACTGATCGAAGTCCTCTTTAGGCCGAGCATAGAAGACGAGACACCCGGCTCGGTGGAGTCATTGCCGGTCATGTTGCAGGATAATTAGATGAAGCCATTGGTGGAATTCTTGAGGGACGGGGTTCTGCCCGAGGATCCCAAGGAAGCACGCCGAGTCAGAACTCGGGCCGAGCGCTATGTCTTGATCGAGGGTATCTTATACAAACGCTCCTTCTTTCAAATAGACGGCCGACCATACCTAAGGTGCCTCTCTCCAGAATAGGCCGGCTATGCCCTACAAGAGCTCCACGAAGGCATCGGCGGGGCACACTCAGGATCCAGGTCCTTGGCCCGGAAAGCTTTGAATTACGGATACTTCTGGCCGACCCTCCTTCAAGATGCCGAGCGACATGTTCGGCAATGTAGCTCTTGTCAGAGACACTCCAGCATCCGTCGCCTCCCTCAGGCCAACCTCGCCTCCCTATCAAGTCCTATCCCCTTCGCAATGTGGGGGATGGATTTACTAGGGCCTTTTCCTCCGGCTCCGGGTCAATTCAAGTTCTTGGTCGTAGCCATCGACTACTTCTCGAAGTGGGTCGAGGCCGAGCCCCTCGCCACTATAACCAAGAACAAGGTGGTACAGTTCTTCTGGAAGAGCATCATCTGCAGGTTCGGCGTCCCCCGTGTCCTCGTGACGGACAACGGGACTCAGTTCACTGGCGCAGCATTCCGAGCTCTGTGCGACGACCTTGCCATCCAGCAGCGCTTCTCGTCCGTCTCCCACCCTCAGTCGAACGGACAGGCAGAGAACGCTAATCGGCAGATCCTCGCAGGCATCAAGAAAAGGCTGGACAAAAGTTCCAAAGGCTTATGGGTCGACCAACTCCCCAACGTCCTATGGAACTACCGCACGAGCAAGCGGACCCCCACAGGCGAGTCCCCTTTCAACCTCACCTATGGGTCCGAGGCCGTGATACCTCTCGAGGTCGGAATACCTTCCCCTCGGCTCACAGCCTATGATGAAGAATAGAATGCCAGGGACCTTAGAGCAGACTTGGACCTGATAGATGAGCTGAAGGAAAGAGCGTCGATTCGGCAGCAGAATTACCGAAGAAGGGTTGAACTGGCGTACAACAAGAAGGTCCGACCCACCAACCTTAAGCAAGGGGATTTAGTCTTGAGAAAATCGGCCATATCCTTCCCCAATCAGAAGAGCAAGCTGGCTCCGAACTGGGAAGGGCCATACAGGATCAGGAGGGTAGTTCGGCCCGGAGCATATCGTCTCGAAGATCTAGACGGCAAGGAGATTCCGAGGACCTGGAATGCCGACCACCTCCTAAAATACCAAGAAAGTGCCCCGGCGCCACTCTAAGTATCATAGGATGTCGAGCCATTCCTCTCCTCTAACTTGTAACCTATTTTTCATGAATTGTACTATGTAAAACGGTTCACCGTCGATTATCAATAAAGGAAGCTCTTTTCGTACTTATGAATTTGTATGCTTCTCTCCGCTCTTATCATATGTTTTCTAAATTTTGATTTCAACCAATGGTTCGGAGTCCACGTCCGACTCGACTTCACCTCCTCGGTTCGCCTCCGGACGAGCCAGGGGTAGATCGCCGTTCGGAACTGCTCCCACAACCGTTGAACTACACCGATGGTTCGGAGTCCAACACTCGGCTCGACTTTACCTCCTCGGCTCGCCTCCGGACGAGCCAGGGGTAGATCGCCGTTCGGAATTGCTCCCACAACCGTTGAACTACACCGATGGTTCGGAGTCCAAAACTCGGCTCGACTTTACCTCCTCGGCTCGCCTCCGGACGAGCCAGGGATAGATCGCCGTTCGGAATTGCTCCCACAACCGTTGAACTACACCGATGGTTCGGAGTCCAACACTCGGCTCGACTTTACCTCCTTGGCTCGCCTTCGAATGAGACAGGGGTAGATCGCCGTTCGGAATTGCTCCCACAACCGTCGAACTACAACGATGGTCCCAGAGTCCAACACTTGGCTCCCAGTCCCCCCAAGCTTGCTACGCAGCAGACTAGGAGTGATCCACCCCTCAGCTTCGCCAGTGGAGGGATACCGAAGCTACGTTTGGCCGCATAATCCGAGCAATCTTGCCTAGCAGCCGAAGCCCGAAGCCCTACGCCTTCGGTCGGCTACCGAGCAAGTGCCTTTCCAACCCCGCAAACGGAGAAAACTCACTTTCTCCTCAACTTTCGTGCATGATCTCGATCAGACGGCCCAGATCTTGCCACCGACGCTAAACGACAGGATAGCGTTTTCTTGGAGACTGAGCCGCCTCGAGATTCGTGCCCACATCAGACGGCCCAGATCTTGCCACCGACGACAAGATAGCATTTTCTTGGGAACTGAGCCGCCTCGAGATTTGTGCCAACATCAGACGGCCCAGATCTTGTCAGAATCGCTAAACGACAAGATAACGCCCCGTCAAGAGCTCGTTCGCTTCGAGACTCTCGCCGACGGCACCATGTGCCCAGCTCCAAGACCTCGGCACGGCCCACACACTCACAAGCAAAATAAGTACGCAGAGCAACAAAGAGAATTTTATTAATGATCGGGACACAATACAAAGCTGTCTTTCCACAGTTACAAAGTATCAAAAAAAAAATAAAAAATACAGCGCCGACCCATTACACTTAGTCTTCAAACAGAAATATCCTCACTGGTCTGTTCAGGTCGCCTGCCCATCCACTTCGGCCAATAGCTCCTCCACCTCTTTCCGAAGCTTCGCCTCCACGGTCTGCAAGTGATGGATCTCATAGACCAAATCGTCTCGCTCGGTTATTATCTTCGACTGATTGTGCCGAATACATTGGACCCGAAAAGCATTGCTAAAAGCAGACTGCGAGTCTTCATCCTCCCCTACGGGAGTCACCTCGACGATCCTGCCCTCCAGGCACTGGATCTCGGCGTCCCGTTGGCCAAGGACGGACTGAAGGTGGGCCCGCTCGCTCTGAGCCCGGCGCAACTTCAGCTCCACCCCACGAAGCCGCTCTCGGCACTTCAATGAGCTGAGCTTCTTCGCCCCTGAAATCACCTCGGTCTCAGCGTCCTCGTTCGTGCTGTCGGAATCCGAGTCATGGACTGCCACCACGGGCTGAAAAGAAGGGAAAACGAATAGCAAAATTTCAATATACTGCCAGAGTCCAACACTTGGAAATTTTCTAAAGAAACTTTCAGATTCGCATTCAGATATAACAGTGTTACAGACGGCCGAACCGACTCTACATTTAGGTTTTACAACAACCAACAAAAATGAAAAACGACATGATTAGGGCCTCTTCGGAAGGGGAACGCTTCGGTTTAGGGAAACACGAGGACGACGAGGCCTGCTCTCCGAGCTCAATCCTAAACCAACGAAGCACGACCCCCCTTCGCTGCTGGCTCTAACTGCGGCGCCGACCGAGGCTCCGCTCGACGAGACGGCCACACTACTCTGAGCGTCGGCTGGACTCCGCCTGGTCATAGGCAAGCGTGTCGCAAGTTCGTAAAATGTAATCCCTCTCTCGCTCTCTTCGCGGGTACACGATGTGCTCCGGACGTTGGCTCTCTCGGACAGGGGCTTGAGTGACGCGACCTCCTCCTCCAGTTCGATGATTCTATCCCTCAAAGCATCGTCCTTTGCCAACTTCTTCAGTCGAGGGAGCCTCGACGAGCCCGAGGCGTTGGCACTATCGGTCGCAAGCCGTCGGTAATGGGTGGCCTCAATCCCCCTATCTATAGTAATCCTCCTAAGCTTGTCGACCTCTGAGGACTCTCCCAAAATTGGACTTGAACCTCGTATATTTGTCCGATACGATGCTGACAGGAACTCCATGCAGTTTCACAACTTCCTGTATGTACTTCTCGGCCAGGCTCTCTGTGGACTGACCCACTCTAAACGGGATGAAATGGGCACTCTTCGTTACACAGTCTGCAATTATCCAAATAGCATTGTGACCCATGGGACTTCTTGGCAATGCTGTCACAAAATCCAGAGAAATGTTCTCTAATTTTCCACTCCGGGATTGGAAGAGGCTGAAGGAGTCCAGCGGTCCTCTGATGCTCTGCTTTCACTTGCTAGCAAATTAAAAACTGAGACACAAATCCCGCCACTACACTCTTCATATCGTGCCACCAAAAGTTTTGCTTCAGATCTCTGTACATCTTTGTGCCTCCATGGTGAATTGAATAGGGTGAGCAATAACCTTCCGCAAGTAGCTTTTGTCTGAATTCTCCCTTAGGTACACATAATCTGGTCCCAAAGTAGAGTGAACCGTCTGTATGAATGATCATGTCGGTTCTTAAGGCTGCTTCCACTTCGCTTCAAAATTTCTGTAACTGCTGATCACTTGCTTGGGCTTCTTTGATCTGTTCTACCAATGAAGACTGCAACTACAGCATCATACACTATTGTGCTGTACCGGGAAAAATCACATCCAATTCCAGTCTTCATATATCGTCCAATATTTCCTTCTACTCGGTAAGGAACATGGCAGCGGGTTTCCTGCTCAAGGCATCGGGTACCGAGTTCACTTTGCCGAGGTGGTACTGCAAGTTGATGTCATAATCTGGTATTGGCTCCAACCATCTTCTCTGCCTCTTGTTCACCTCCTTCTGTGTAAATACATATTTGAGACTCTTGTGATCTGTGAAAATCTCAACTCTATCCCAAAGCAGATAATGTTGGTGTATGCCCTAGAGGTCAGTTGTGTATTGACATTATTAGTTTATATTGTATCATGATATTTATTTCATATACGAGGCATTTAATTTATTGTGTTGTTTATTGTGATTAAATGAACATAATAAAGTCCTCAGAATAGTAGGTTCAATACTATAGGATATCAAGTGCATGACTTGATTGTGAGATCCTATTGGTTGTAATTAGAATACTATTGTTTAATGTCCCTGGTCAAGTATTATTGTGAATTAGGACAACAATAATACATAGAAACTAGTATGTGCATAAACTGATGACCATATCTCACGGGTCATGGATATGAGATAACAAGTCTTCACATGGGTATATATTGGAGTAATAATGTGCTGGACTGATCCACCATGAGAACGCTGCATGGATCGTTACGTGAGTGTCACAAGCGGTTCTCACAGTGACCATGGTGTATGTAGTCGTTTAACTTGAAGCCACTACATTTCCCTACATGAGAAGTTATATATTTTAATGTCGTCAAATGTTGTCGTAATAAAGTGATTATAAAGTCGACTACTGGATATACTACAAATCATGCAGAGGGATGTAAGTGACTTAGATACGATTTGTCCCTCTTACATAACAGGAGCGATATCTATGGGCCCCATGATTGAGTGAGACTGCAAAATGCATGGTCATGCTCAAATGAGTCAATATGAGATATTGAGCTCATTTATTTTAGTAATTCTACTCGGACATCAAGAAACCAAAGATTGAACTATACAAAGGTGACACGCTCTATGCCTTGTGGTCAATTAAGGTATCTGGACAAAGAGACTAGACTACATAGTAACATTGGTCATGGATAGGTTATGTCTAATTATTGACATTCCCGTTACTTGAGTAGCAGTGATGTATTTCTAGATACCGCTAACTATTTGTAATACTAGAATATGATTTTAGTATTACTGTCAACGAAGCGGGAATCTACAGAGTCACACACTTAGAATGGATCGAAATTGGAATTTAAATTCATAAGATGAATTTAATTGGGGATCCAAATAAGACTTGTACTCCTGACATTAGTTGGACATTAAATTAGATTAAATGGGCTGACTAAAGTTCAATGGCCCACACACGATTCTTAACCAGGTCAGATTATGAGTCCAACAGCCTCATTACTCTCTTAGGGTTGATTTTTTGCAGCTATATATATGATACGTATCTGTGGAAAAGTGTCACATGAGAAAATCCTAGCCGTCACAGAAATTGTGAGAGAGAAACCCAACATACTCCAATTCAACCATACAACAATTATTCAAACCCTAATAGTAAATTTTGAATTTTAAAAAAATTAAAAACAACGAATAAACATGAAAAATCCCAACTTTAAGATCAATCAAAATGAATTTAATAGCATACAATAAATTTTAATTATCTCCACAAATCCCCATCATCTACAAGTTAAATCCAAGATTATCAATCAATTTTATAGACCCCAAATTAGATATTTGTTAATTAAAAATTTGTATTTTTATGTTCATGAAATTCTCTAAGTCATAATATTAAAACCCAATATTTAATACACAACCCATCATCATATAACCATCAAAACTCTAGAATCTAAAACATGAAATTAATTCTAATTAAAACAACGATTTCTCTTATAAAAATCGCAACTTTTTAATCGATCAAGCAATGAATTTGTGTGTATTCATTGGTTTATAAATCTTAATAACAAATACCTATCAACTATTATAAACTCCATGATCATACACGTATTTTTTTGTAATTCAAAATAAGTTCTTTTATGCATCACCAATCTCTATCAATAAACAATTTATACATGATAATCACATCTAAATTTGGGATCTTATTCATGAAGAAGTTATTTGACTACTTATTCATTGAGATTTATATATCTACATCAAATTTTATAATCATGCAAGCTCTTAATATATACCACATACTTGATCAATCATCTTCATATTCTACAAGCATATAACAAAACAAGAGATGAGAAGTACCACCCACCTCAAAGAAGATCAATGAAAAACAATAACAATCAAGAAAGAAGACTGCTCATCCTGCTTGCGAAAGTCCAAAAATCAAAGCTTCAAAACTCCAAGAATAATAAAGAAAAATAATATATATATATATATATATATATATATATATATATATATATATATATGTAAATATTTATTTGTGAGGATTTTATGACAAATTTTGCAAAAACATTGTTATTTGTGAGGATTTTATGACAAATTTTGCAAAAACATCCCTCACAAATAAATATATATTTTACATATATATATATATATATATATATATATATATATATATATATATATATATATATATATATCTTCTAAATTAAGTAGTTAATTAAAAGAATAAGAATTATCTCACCCCTATAACAACCAATCTAGCCAGCCCTATGTGTAACCCCAAAGCCGAAATCTGGAAATTTCCATCCCAAGCGGCAAATTTTACACAAAAGTCCTTCATTTTGAAATATTTGCAAATATGCCATATATTATTCATAAAAGTTCAGGAAATTTAGAATTACTATCCAATAATAAATATTATATTTTCCAAATAAATTTTCTCACTTTTTATTCCCCAAGAAAAATATTCGTAATAAAGTCCCCCACAATCCCAAAATTGCATTTATACATATTTATTCCATTAAATCAATTAAAATCAAAAAAATATGGATAAAGTCTAATTTATTAGAGCATTATACTTAATAGCCCTAAATGCTTTCCATAAATTTTTAGTTCAAATTTCACATCCAAACAACTTTGCACAAAACCCCTTTTCTAATCAAAGTATTTACCAAAGTAATTTTTCTCATTCAGAAAAATCCAAAAAATTCAAATATATCTAATTATGAATAATAGAATTTATTTGGAAACTCAAAATTCTATTTTTGGAAAATATTTGCACGTATTTTGCACGGGCAAAAAAAACCATTTCACAGAAATATAAATAAATAAATTCATTTAAAAATTATTTATTAATTCAAAATATTGTATTTAAAATTACGAAGTGTTACATCAGTCCCCCCCATAGAATAGTTATGCCCTCATAACTATCCTAAGTTGGAGGAAAACAAGAATGCAAAACTTACACAACAATTTCAGAAAATCATTCTATCTTTATTTTCTAATTACATTGGGTTGCTAACTAAAGAAAATAACGCATAATAAGAACAGTAAATTAAACATGACACCCGACAGAGCAACAAGTATAGGCAAAAAAAAAAAAAAAATCCATGAAGCATAAAACTAATCCCAAGAAGATATATAAAATTGTAAAAAAAAAAAAAAAAAAACTATGCAATAACTTATCGAAAGCGACTAGATAATCAATTAAAGCATACGAATTTCTACAACATAATTATCATAACCAAAATAAATAAGTCAATAATACCTTAAAGCACAGAAGGGGATCAAAAGCTTCCATAAAACTTGAATACACTGTAAACACGAGGCACTATGAATTTAAGAATTAATGAAAAAAGAGAAACGTACGTAACACAAAACTTAGACAAGCATACGAGGAAAAGAAAACCATCTAAAGTAACAAATAACTATAAGTTTAGTCAGTAAAATAAAATATTAAGCACTCCAAAGGTCGTTAAAATATTTGTCTAAAACATTAAAATGCCAAAATAGATAAATGAACTGATCAACCCGAAAAATGATTACTGATCAAGTAACATCGTAAAAGATCATTATAGTGAAAAACATTAATAGGGCCAACCACACAAAATAAGAAGCCAACAGAAAAAGTTAAGAACATGAAGAATGACAAAAGTAAACAATAATAAAAGTAATGCAAAGAATACAAACTTAAAGATGATAAAAAAAATATATATATAGAATAGTCAATCAGGACACGTCGCAATACCAACAAATTTAGCTAAGACAAAATAATAATAATAATGATAATAATAATCTGAAAAATAGAATATAAATGAAAACAAAAACCTGAGTGTCGAATTTTGTTAAAAAAAGTATAAGATAAGTGTAATAGTAAAAATAATGATGTATATAAAACACACAAAAAATTTCATTTGTAAAAGCAATATAATAACCATATATGCGATTTAAAATTAAATATATAGAATACTAATTAGTATATCAAAATATTTGTGAATTGTCAAGTATAGTAAGAAAATTAACTTAGGATATTATATATACAAATGAATGTTTGTAATATATGATAAAATGAACAATACTATAATATAAAAATTGTAAGTAGTTGTAGTAGTAAAACAAGTATAATAATAGTAAATGAAATAATACCATAACATTGGAATAATATATAATATTAATTATATAGAAATAAAATGAAAATAATAAATAACTATGAATAATAAAATTCATATTATTTAAGTAGCAAACAAATATAAGATAAGCCAGGAAAAATGAAATGGTATGAAAGTACAAAAATACTAACATATGTAAAGATAAAGTATACATACATACATACATACATATATATATATATATATATATATATATATAGAGAGAGAGAGAGAGAGAGAGAGAGAGAGAGAGAGTAAGTCTATTAAGAGCTGGGAAGCTGGGCTCCTTATCGGGAGCTGGAGATCTCAGCCATCCGATCGATCTTGATCGCGATCGGACGACTGAGATCTATTGCCGCTTATCTTCAGATAAGGTGAGGGATAAAAGTGGTATACTCAATCGATTGAGTATACCCCTTATCTCTTATCTTCGAGAGCTCTCTTCTCTCCCGCTCTCTATCGTTCCAAACCCTAATAAGACTGCCTCTTATCTTCTCTCGCTCTTTCTCCCACTCTCGAAGATCGCCCCACTCTCTTCACAACCCTAATCGCTATCTCTTCTCTTCTCACGCTCTCAGTCCCGATCTCCATCTTCGAAACCCTAATCCACCTCTCTTCGAAACCCTAATCGAAGATAGCGAAGTCGAGCTCTTCTCTCCCGCTCTCTTTCTTCGTCACCTGTGTAAACCCAACTCCACGATCGACCGGATCTCCAGTCGCTTATCTTCAGATCTGTCGAGGGGTAAAAGGGGTATAATCGATCAGCCCCCATCGGCGATAAGGGTTTCGATTTCTCGGCTCATTGGGTTCTGCCTCTCTCAGATTCCGGAGGGAAGTGTTTGACTCTCATAAATGCTTTTATGATTTCTGTTTAATTTCTTGCATTTTTATTTGGTTTTGTTTGTAGGCAATGATGAGATTGATTTTGATATAAGTTGGTTACAAAATTTTTAGGCATTGAAATTATTGTTTTTAAGGGTATTTGGTTGTGTGCCATGATAATTATTCAAAGTTGAATACACATCTGGGATATGAGCGGGAGAGTAGATGGTGAAGAAATGAAAGTGTGATGTTTGAATGTCCAATGCCCTCAACACTTACCTTACATTTATGAGATTTGAGACTAGCTCAATTCACCAAATTTTTGGGCACCGATGACTCACAATGGTTTAGGCAGTGATGCAAAACACTTTATGATCTGAATAATTATTTCAATCCTGTTTTAAGTATTCTTGATTATATATCTATCATATCCTAGTTGGCGCGGCACTCCAATGCAGCCCTACTTATGAATAGTGTTTTCTGAGCCTACTGGTTTTCTTTAGTCTATATATATTCATGAGTAAGTCTATTATGTGTGCTTGCTCGATTGAGTGTGAGAAGATAAGAGATAGGGATTTTTGATTTTACCCCTTTTACCCCTTTTACCCCCAAACATTCTGAAGATAAGCGGTATCAAATATGAGTCGTTCCATCGCGATCAATCGCGAATGAATGGCTAAAAACCCCCGCTCTGGATAAGGATTTCAGGTCCCAAACTCTTAATAGACTTACTCTATATATATAACATAGTTGATGATAAGCTCCGAACAACACAAACAGAACATGAAGTATCAAATTTTGTCAGCTCAGAACAAACACAAACAGATCATGACACTATACAAAAAACTATATATTAGGCAGTGATGCAAAACACTTTATGATCTGAATAATTATTTCAATTTGTTGTATTTATTCTTGATTATATATCTATCATATCCTAGTTGGCACGGCACCCCAATGCAGCCCTAGTTATGAATAGTGTGTTCTGAGCCTAATGGTTTAAAACCCCGGTTCATGATAAGGATTTCAGCTCCCAAACTCTTAACAGACTTACTCTATTTATATAAGACAATTAATAATAAGCTCAAAACAACAGGAACAGAGCATGAAGTCTCAAAAATTTGTAAGCTCCAAACAACAGAAAACTAGATTTTATAGTAACTGACATTGGATGCATATGTGTTGGGTACTCATCTAAGCCTTTTGGTCTTTGATTCTCTCCAACTGTTTGTTGGTGTAGGCCGTGATGCAAAACACTTTATGATCTGAATAATTATTTCAAGCTTGTTGTAATTATTCTTGATTATATATCTATCATATCTTAGTTGGTGCGGCACCCCAATGCAGCCCTAGTTATGAATAGTGTGTTCTGAGCCTACTGGTTTTATTTAAACCACATGTTCAGTGTCTGTTGTTCTGTTTGTGTTAGTTCTGAGCTTACAAATTTTGCATACTTCATGCTCTGTTTGTGTTGGTTCTGGACTGGCAAAATTGGCATACTTCAAACCTCTGTTTGTGTTAGCTCTGGACTGGCAAAATTTGATACTTCATGTTCTGTTTGTGATATTTCTGAGCATGCAAAATTTTCATACTTCATGCTCTGTTTGTGTTGGTTCTGAGCTTACAAAATTTGTATACTTCATGCTATGTTTGTGTAAGTTCTGAGCTGGCAAAATTTGATACTTCATGATCTGTTTGTGTTAGTTCTGAGTTTACAAAATTTGACTGTGTTATTTATGAGCTTACAAAATTTCCATAGTTCATGCTCTGATTCCGTTGGTTCTGAGCGAGGGCAAAATTTGGCACTTCGTGATCTGTTAGTGTTAGTTCTGACCTGGCAAAATTTTCATACTTCATGATCTGTTTGTGTTAGTTCTGAGCTTACAAAATTTTGATACTACATGATCTGTTTGTGTTAGTTCTGAGCGCTTGACAAAATTTGACACTTCATGATCAGTTAGTGTTAGTTCTGAGCTGGCAAAATTTGATACTTCTTGCTATTTTTGTGTTGGTTCTGAGTGAGGGCAAAATTTAACACTTCATGATCTGTTTGTGTTAGTTCTGAGCTTACAAACTTTGAAAATTCATGCTCTGTCTCTATTTGTTACGAGCTTACAAACATTTAATACTTCACTATTGATGTGTCGAATTTATATGCAAATATTTGTACTCATTTACCTATTAAAATGGCTTGTTTTCGCTGATATTGTCTATAATTCATCTTATTTCTATACGATTTCATTTAATTAATTATTTTTGAAGAAATAATATTTTTGATGCAAAAAGTAAAGAATTGGTAAAAAAATCAACAAACAAAGTTAAACAATTGATTTATCGATTTTATTGTTTTGTTGAGTTAAAATTGTGATAAATAAATTTTAAAAGGATTTTTATACGCTAATATGATATATAGTTAGTTTAATTAATTTTAAACTAATTAAATTTATTTTATTTAAAAATCCTAATTTCAGGTATTATTTTGTATATGCAGAAGCACGTGGTGGGCAGAAAAGGCAGAAAAGAAAGAAAGAGAAATAAATAAATTCAGATCAATTAAAGGAAGGAAATAAAGAATGAGTGTGGACTTTTCTGCAAAAAAGTGAAAACCCTAACTCTATTTCCGTGCTCTATAAATGCAAACCAAAGGGAGAGAGGAGAAAGTAAGAGGTGACGGCTACTTTTCAGAAATAAATAAAATAAAATAAAAAAATAATAAAAGAGAGAGAGAGACAGCAGCTCTGTCTCTCGTGTGCCGATCGAAGAGAAAAAAAGAGAGAGACGAAGTCCAGAGACAGCACGTGACATCAGCGCTGGGTCCCACGCACTACAGGACGAAACCACAGGTTGACAGCGACTTTGGCTGCTTCGTTTTCTTCTCTGAACGCTGACTGCGACAGCTGCTGTCGGGTGACGTGGCAGCAATCTGACGGGCTCAGTTTCCAAGGCGACAGCGTGGCAGGTGGATAGACTGCTGTGTTGTTTTCGAGGCGACAGATCTGACGCACGACTCTGGATTTGGGACACGCGGCCCGACAACGGCAGTGTGATAGACTGATACGTTGATTGACGGCGCGTGACAGCAACACTTTTAGCTCCGACTTTAGAGACAGAAAAGGGGTTTGAATTAAATTTTATATTCTTTTGTATCTTTTTCTTCTCTATATTTTTTTGATGCAATCCCAAAACAAATATGAACTGAATTTAAATGTTCTAGAGGCTAAGATGTAGCCAAGTTTTGAACACAGATTTTAATTCCTTGTTATCACTCTATTTTTCCTGATTGTGTTTTAATTTTTATTATTTATGCATACAACATGGTGGATAGACATTTGTATGATCGTTTAAATCATAAAGAGACCTAATAGGTGATTTGTGATTAATAAAAATTAAGACCGTATATTGGAGGACGTGACCGTTAAGAAATCCAATTTTTCAATTAATAATTTGGTGGATAGACGAATGATTAATTGTGAATAATTTTTAGACTACGTTGATAGAGTGGTTAATATCTTTAGGATTTTGGTCGACAATTGGGGAAGATAATATTTTTATTTATAAGGAATTATAATTTGTGTGTGTGATAAACGAGGTGAACCAAGAGCCCTAGAACAAATTTTACCATTAAACAAAGTACAAGAGCTTCATCGTTTCACAGCCCTCTCCCTCTTCACCAATTTAGTTAGTTAATTAGATTAATTTAATTTAGTTGCTTTATCCTTATTTAAATTCGATCTTCCAAATAGTGATTCATCTAGTGATATCGGTACTCAGTAAAATATCTAGTCTCTGTGGGTTCGACACTCTACTCATCTATCTATATTACTTGTGCGATTTTGTACACTTACAAATATCAACATCAAGTTTTTGGCGCCGTTGCCGGGGATTAGTTATTCTTTTATTGATATTGACAATTGCTAGATTATTGCTAATTTGGATTTTCGTAATTATTTTTATTTTATTATCATTTTACATCTTTATTTTCTTTTGACTAACTTTAACTTTTTTTTATTTTTCTTATTTTAGTTTTTTTTAGTTTCTCTATTTTTTTTTCCTTTCTTTTTCGATACTTATATTGCAGGACATACACGTACATTATCATGGCGAACGATGAAAATAGGCCTTTGAGAGACTATGCTATGCCCTTAATTTATGAGTCAAGCATAAAGAAGCCGATTATTGAAGCTAACGATTTTAAAATTAAACCGACGATGATTCTAATGATTCAACAGACTGTTCAATTTTGGGGACTACCACACGAGGATCCTTACGCTCACATTGCAGATTTTTTAGAAATTTGTGACACTTTCAAGCGCAATGGAGTATCAGACGATGCAATTAGACTGAGACTCTTTTCTTTTTCCCTACGAGATAAGGCGAAGGCTTGGCTACATTATCTACCACCCGGTAGTATTACTACTTGGGAGGGACTTGTACAAAAGTTTCTAGCCAAGTATTTTCCACCAGCAAAGACCGCAAGGCTAAGAAATGATATTTGCACATTTACTCAATTTGAGACCGAGTCTTTGTATGATGCATGGGAAAGGTTTAAAGAGTTATTGAGAAAGTGTCCTAATCATGAACTACCGAATTGGCTGCAAATGCAAACATTCTATAATGGTTTGGGAGTTACACATAGATCTATCGTTGACGCAGCAGCTGGTGGTGCACTTATGAGCAAAACTTACACAGCAGCCTATGATCTTTTAGAGGAGATGGCATCAAATCATTACCAGTGGTCTTCAGCGAGAGCAATGCCAAGAAAAGTGGCTGAAATTTTTGAACTTGATCCTTTTTCTACTTTAAATGCAAAAAATGATATTTTTTCTAAACAAGTAGAAAATATGAATTTTAATGCTATTCATTCTAATATGATTTGTGATCTTTGTGCAGGAAATCATTCAAGTTCAGATTGTCAAGTGGGGAACCCTTTTGCTCCATCAAATGCCGAACATGAAAATTTTGTGTCAAACTTTCAAATGCAAAACAATCATTATGAAAACAAATACAATTCAGGATGGAGAAACACCCCCAATTTTTCAAGGAACAACAATCAAGAAGCAGTTATACACCCTCAAAATTTTTCACAGGAAGAAAAGAAGCCGACACTTGAAGACATGCTTATGCACTACATGCAAAAGGCAGATTTGGCAATCCAAAATGTTGCAAATTCAACTTCGGCTTCCATTCACAATCTTGAGGTACAAATTGGTCAATTTTTAAATATTATTAATGAAAAAACTGCAGGAACATTGCAAAACAATACAATTGTCAATCCCAAGGAGCATGTCGAGGCTATAACACTAGGAAGCGAGAGGACAATTGAGAAACCACAAGAAGAAAATGGCGAACAGAATGTGGTTGAAAAGCAAAGTGCGATTGAACAAAGTGTGGAGGAACAAATTCAGCATGAGCAAGTAATGTATAATATTTTTAATTCCACAAATTTTCCTCCTGAAGAACAGTCATCCATTCAAGTAAGTGAAACTCATTTAATTGTGGGCGAGGAACATAAGGCTAAATTTGAAAAATCACCTATAGAAGTATGTCCAACAAATTCAGCAATTTTTGAAACCGTTAAAGAAAATATTTTTGAAAATGTTATGTACTTGGATGCTGAACCTTCAATTTATTCATTTTTGCAGCATAAATTCAAAGAGGTGGGGAAATCAAAGACATCATCATCTAGAAGGAAACGCCTCAAATTGGAGCTTGAACCTGATCCACACAAGAATAGAAAAATTAGAAATGATGTTTTAATGTTGTTGGATCTTGGCGTTACTTAACCATCTCACCCCCATGTCTGGCTGAAGACTTAAAACTTAGCGCTTCTTGGGAGGCAACCCATGTTTTTTTTTATTGCATTTAGTTTTGATTTATCTTTTAGTTTATTTTATTTTAATTTTTGATTTTATCTTGTAGGATTGCACAAATTTTGAAAGTCGCCGGGCGGAGCTGTTTTGAACACCTGGATTGATGGCTGTTTTCGAGCAGTTTAGAGTCAAAATCTGGAAAACTAATTCAAAGAGAAGTTGTAGACAATTGTCTTAGCTTTCCAGCAAAAAAAAAATTCAGCCCATTTCGACATCTACAGCTCCAGATATCGCCAAAATACTGAACACTGCGCGTGCAGAAATTTAAAGACGAATCAGGGGAGATATTCTAAACTTTTTGCATTCTTTTTGTTTTTCTTTTTCTTTCCCATTGAGGACAATGTGACATTTAAGTTTGGGGGGAAGGTTTACAAATTTATTTTTATTTTTATTTATTTTTGAAAAGAAAAACAAAATTTTAAAAAGGATTTCAATTAGGCTTACCTTTACACTGTTGAGTTTCTTATTGTGATAAGCATAAAAGACAATTTTTTTGGCATAAACAATTTTTTTTTATAAAGCAATATTAAGCATACTTATTTACTTTAGGATTATTGAGTTTCAAAATTCCTTACAAAATTGTGTGGGTCATGCTATTATATAAAAAAAAAACAAATGTGATGCTTTTTCTTGTGATTATCCCCTTTGATCTAGTCCTAAACAGGGTTTAAGTAAATAGAGTAATAATGAAAAAAAAAAAAAAATTTGAATAAAGTCAATCTACTCCAATGTTTTGAGTTGCTTAGTAACTAGGGGTATTCATCACAAATGTTTACTTTTACGTAAAACGGCAACTTGAAATACGAGTATGCAAAGCACTTTATGTTTGTGACTTGTTGAGTAACCGGGTGAATTCATCACAAATGATTTGCATTCGCGTAAAAAGGCAAGTGACAACTTAAAGAAGGAACTCTAAAAAAATAAAAAATATAAAAAATATATATAAAAAAAAAAAAAAACTCTAGTTTGCTACTCGGTTTGTAGTAGAGAGAAGGGATAATCACAGATTGAGTTGTTGCATACTATAATTACATTAATTGCATGACAAATGCGATTTTTTTTTGGGAATTATGAATAAATAATTGCACTGGAGAAAGTGGGTATGCTTAGTTTTACTTTATTTGCAATTGTTTATATTTTTAATTGAAATTTTGATGCTTGCATGATAAGATCTCTTGGTGTGATGGGTTGAGCCTACTATTATTATTCCCTTGTTTATTATTCTACTTTTTGCTCGAGGACAAGCAAAATCTTAAGTTTGGGGGTATTTGATGTGTCGAATTTATATGCAAATATTTGTACTCATTTACCTATTAAAATGGCTTGTTTTCGCTGATATTGTCTATAATTCATCTTATTTCTATACGATTTCATTTAATTAATTTTTTTTGAAGAAATAATATTTTTGATGCAAAAAGTAAAGAATTGGTAAAAAAATCAACAAACAAAGTTAAACAATTGATTTATCGATTTTATTGTTTTGTTGAGTTAAAATTGTGATAAATAAATTTTAAAAGGATTTTTATACGCTAATATGATATATAGTTAGTTTAATTAATTTTAAACTAATTAAATTTATTTTATTTAAAAATCCTAATTTCAGGTATTATTTTGTATATGCAGAAGCACGTGGTGGGCAGAAAAGGCAGAAAAGAAAGAAAGAGAAATAAATAAATTCAGATCAATTAAAGGAAGGAAATAAAGAATGAGTGTGGACTTTTCTGCAAAAAAGTGAAAACCCTAACTCTATTTCCGTGCTCTATAAATGCAAACCAAAGGGAGAGAGGAGAAAGTAAGAGGTGACGGCTACTTTTCAGAAATAAATAAAATAAAATAAAAAAATAATAAAAGAGAGAGAGAGACAGCAGCTCTGTCTCTCGTGTGCCGATCGAAGAGAAAAAAAGAGAGAGACGAAGTCCAGAGACAGCACGTGACATCAGCGCTGGGTCCCACGCACTACAGGACGAAACCACAGGTTGACAGCGACTTTGGCTGCTTCGTTTTCTTCTCTGAACGCTGACTGCGACAGCTGCTGTCGGGTGACGTGGCAGCAATCTGACGGGCTCAGTTTCCAAGGCGACAGCGTGGCAGGTGGATAGACTGCTGTGTTGTTTTCGAGGCGACAGATCTGACGCACGACTCTGGATTTGGGACACGCGGCCCGACAACGGCAGTGTGATAGACTGATACGTTGATTGACGGCACGTGACAGCAACACTTTTAGCTCCGACTTTAGAGACAGAAAAGGGGTTTGAATTAAATTTTATATTCTTTTGTATCTTTTTCTTCTCTATATTTTTTTGATGCAATCCCAAAACAAATATGAACTGAATTTAAATGTTCTAGAGGCTAAGATGTAGCCAAGTTTTGAACACAGATTTTAATTCCTTGTTATCACTCTATTTTTCCTGATTGTGTTTTAATTTTTATTATTTATGCATACAACATGGTGGATAGACATTTGTATGATCGTTTAAATCATAAAGAGACCTAATAGGTGATTTGTGATTAATAAAAATTAAGACCGTATATTGGAGGACGTGACCGTTAAGAAATCCAATTTTTCAATTAATAATTTGGTGGATAGACGAATGATTAATTGTGAATAATTTTTAGACTACGTTGATAGAGTGGTTAATATCTTTAGGATTTTGGTCGACAATTGGGGAAGATAATATTTTTATTTATAAGGAATTATAATTTGTGTGTGTGATAAACGAGGTGAACCAAGAGCCCTAGAACAAATTTTACCATTAAACAAAGTACAAGAGCTTCATCGTTTCACAGCCCTCTCCCTCTTCACCAATTTAGTTAGTTAATTAGATTAATTTAATTTAGTTGCTTTATCCTTATTTAAATTCGATCTTCCAAATAGTGATTCATCTAGTGATATCGGTACTCAGTAAAATATCTAGTCTCTGTGGGTTCGACACTCTACTCATCTATCTATATTACTTGTGCGATTTTGTACACTTGCAAATATCAACATCAACTATCTGTTTCTATTTGCTCCCAAGCTACTTGTTTCTTAGTTTTGTTTTTTGCTGAGCCAACAAATTTTGAATTTGTCATGTTCAGTCGCTGTTTTTCCGAGCCTACCATATTTATTTCATGATTTTTTGTGTTCTGAGCCGACTATATTTTGTAATTATTTTGTATTTTCCAGGTTTAATGAGCAATGTTTAATTTTGATTTCAGGTTGATTTCAGCATGAAGTGCTTCTTGGAGCTATTGAATACTGGACTACGCGAAAAGTTGATATTTGGAGCAAACTTAAATTGTGTTTTTGTTGACACTATACAAAACAAAATATGTATTAGGAGCAACAATAAGTTGTATACTTTCAGTATTTGTAAATTTTTTCATGTACCTGTACGTTAATAAACATTGTACTACGCTGTAAAGTATTTGTTAAGTTTCAGTTCTTTGTAAAAGTGTCAGATGTCAAGTACATTTGTTATGATGTAAAGTTTTTGTAAAGTATTACCTTGCAATTCTATGAAGATCGAATTTCTTCCACATATTCAGTTCATTATTGTTTTGGTGTCATGATTGAAATTCTGTGATTGTTTTGGTGTATTACGCAGCATGGCGCTCCCAATTTATTTTCATGCTCAGAACTAACACAAACCGAGCATGAAGTACCAAAATTTTGTAAGCTCTGAACTAACACAAACAGAGCATGAAGTCACAAATTTTGTAAGCTCAGAACTAACACAAACACAGCATGTAGTATGAAAATTTTGTATGCACAGAACCAACACAAACAGGGCATGGAGTATGAAAAACATGTAAGCTCAGAACTAACACAAACAGATCATGAAGTATTAAATTTTGACCGTCCAGAACTAACACACACAGAGCATGTAGTATACAGACCAAGAAGTATCAAATTTGTAAGCTCAGAACTAACACAAACAGACCAAGAAGTATCAAATTTTGTAAGCGCAGAACTAACACAAACAGATCATGAAGTATCAAATTTTGTCAAGTGCTCAGAACTAACACAAACAGATCATGTAGTGTCAAAATTTTGTAAGCTCAGAACTAACACAAACAGATCATGAAGTATGAAAATTTCACCAGCTCAGAACTAACACTAACAGATCACGAAGTGCCAAATTTTGCCCTCGCTCAAAACCAACACAAACAGAGCATGAAGTATGAAAATTTTGTATGCTCAGAAATATCACAAACAGAACATGAAGTATCAAATTTTGCCAGTCCAGAGCTAACACAAAACAAAGCATGAAGTATACCAATTTTGCCAGTCCAGAACCAACACAAACAGAGCATGAAGTATGCAAAATTTGTAAGCTCAGAACTAACACAAACAGAACATGAAGAATCAAATTTTGCCAGTCCAGAGCCAACACAAACAGAGCATGAAGTGTACAAATTTTGTAAGCTCAGAACCAACACAAACAGAGCCTGAAGTATGCAAAATTTGTAAGCTCAGAACTAACACAAACAGATCATGAAGTATCAAATTTTGCCAGCTTAGAACTAACACAAACATAGCATGAAGTATACAAATTTTGTAAGCTCAGAACCAACACAAACAGAGTATGAAGTATGAAAAATTTGTAAGCTCAGAAATATCACAAACAGAACATGAAGTATCAAATTTTGCCAGTCCAGAGCTAACACAAACAGAGCATGAAGTATACAAATTTTGCCAGTCCAGAACCAACACAAACAGAGCATGAAGTATGCAAAATTTGTAAGCTCAGAACTAGCACTAAACAACTCATGAAGTATCAAATTTTGTAAGCCCAGAATTTACAGAAACAGACCATGAATTATCAAAATTTTGTAAGCTCAGAACTATCACAGACAAATCATGAAGTATCAAATTTTGTAATCTCAAAACAAACAGAAACAGAACTTGAAGTATCCAATTTTGTTACCTCAAAAAAATCATGATACAAACAGAGACAGCGTATGACACATCAACATCTGTTTCAACTATTTTCATCATTGCCTAAACTACAGTGGTTACACAATAAGCCACTTCCATTTGTTGGAGAGCTACACGGAAGGTATCTCCGGTTCTTCGCTAACGACCTTCTCGTTCTTTCTCTTGAATTCCTGCACAAAATGATTCATCAAATAGAAAAAAATGCAAGTACGTATGTGGCATGTTCCTGGAGAGTGTATGTTGAACATGGTTAGAACTTGTAGGCTCAGAACAAGTGCAACAAAAAACATAAAATAGTAGACTCGGATGAAAAAATCATGCCGGCTCAGAAAAACACCACCATCAACCTCAATAACTTGTAAAACCATTGTTACAAATGCATTCTCAAAATGAATTTCAAAAAGGGTAAGCTCAGAACAACTTAGTTTGAACAAAAGGATGAAGTGTCAAATAATTTCAGCTTCCCGGCTCAAAACAAACCCAAAATGAACATGAAGTTGAACACCATCCAATAATCATGAAGTATCAAATCATGCATAAACTTTTCATCACTGCCGCATATTAAATCAAGTATAACTGAGTCAAATGTGGAATTTTGAATTTGTCACTAGAGCTTCTTTAATAAGCCACACCGACTAGTGGTCAAGAACAAAATTCATGTATGCATAAACTTTTCATCATTGCCTACTAACTTGGAATTATAAACTATAAACCCAATTTTTTTTACCAACTTTTCGGGAACTAAATTTCTTATCGAGCATCAATTTTTTTCCATCAATATTTTACCTGCACACAAAGCATGAAGTAAGGGTTAATTTAATAAATGTGCTGTAATGGATTAAAGAACAACAACGACAGATATGGGTAAGAAATTATTTTAATTCATGTATGACACGTACCTTGCAAAATCCACAGAAATAAACCAACAAAGTTCATGCAATATTCGGAGCCTCCTCTGTTATAGGTTCCATTGTTGAAAATGTAGTAGAAGCTTGTGACTCATTTATAGTAGAGCTACACGATTAATATTCACAAAATGAAATTAAGATTATACTATATATAAAGAAAATAAACTATAAACTTTATATTTAATTACTAACATTTCCTTTAAAGGACAGGTACGACTGTCATGATTAACAAGCTTCTTGCACAAATGTTGTGCAATCTAGATATCTAAATAAATAGATAAACTAGACACAAATTAAAACCTCGTAAGTGTACGAATCATTTGAAGAAGCGTAGCGGCAAGCAAGGGTCGATCCCACAGAGATTGTAGATTCTAACTTACTAATCAATAAAATAGAAAACAGAATCTTAAAGAGTTGATCTAAAAGTCTAAGGAAATAAAAGGATAAAAATTTAAATTAAATAGCATCACAAGTTGAGTCACAAATCTCTATTAAAGTAGTTGGGTTTTGATCTCCACCAATAGTCAGTAATGCTGAGTCATATACTACATCCATTACTCATGTCTGTTCTCTTTAAGGGCATGGTATCTACTCCTTAAAGTCAATATTTCCCTAGGCCAAGAATTAGGCATGGTATCTACTCTAATTCGTTTCTTTCCTTAAGTATTTAGCATGGTATCTACTAAGTTGCACTTAAAGAAAACATAAGAACAGTGGAAACGAACAAATACTCAAGGTCCTAGAAATTGGTATCAGATCTAGATCCCTCAAGTTGATTAAACCAAGAACCCCTAAAGATTCCCTTGTTACAAGTTATGAACATGAGATACGGGTCATCTCAATATGCTCATATAACAGATTCAGATCTATACTACACAAACTTATAATCCCAGATTCGGACCAGTCGACTGGCTGTCACTTCAGTCGACTGCCCTTAAGATTCTGAACTAGTTTGATTATTATAAATCTATTCCAATTCACTCAGGTTTAATCAATAAGTAAGAGAGTAGCAAGCATTACATAACTATGGTCTCAATCTACCCAACTATGAAAGTTAGTTCCACATAATAAAACTTTTATTGATTAATATAATGAAGTTCATGACTACAATAGAAATAAGACTTAAAGGAAGAACAGAAGAACACTGATTTTTATGATGTTGATGTTGAGCCCAATCAGTAGTCGTCTTGTTCTCCGTCTTGATGCTTGCTGTCGACGATCGGTTCTTGATGATGGATCCGGCCTCCTCGAGAGAGTTTTTTTCGCTTCTTTCTTGATTGGTATTTATAGAACAAGAGAAGAGAATTAGGGTTTGTACTTTTTGCAGAGAAGTCTTCTTCTTTTGTTATTTCTTTCCTTATCTTGATCTGCGTTTTTATGTCTTTCTCTTTTTTTCTTCTTTCCTTCCTTATCTGCTCACCACGTGCTCTTGCTTTGATTGTTTGAGAAGTTGTTATTCGCAGAAAACACCTGGGTTTGGATAACTTAATTTTGATTCGGATTTGGATGAGGATGCATCTGTTCTTATCTTCTGACTCACCGCGTACCAGTCGACTGGTGTTGGAGTAAGTCGACTGTGTCGAGACATCTGGAGATTCATAGTTAAGCAGTCCAGTCGACTGTCTTTGAGATAAGTCGACTGTCATGAGCAGCTCTGTGGAAATCAACTCCTCTGTCCAGTCGCCTGTTGTGGGGGAACCAGTCGACTGATGTCTGCAGTATTCTGTGTGTCATCCTCAAAGTCTGTGTTAGTCTGGAATCTGCTTCGTTTGGCTGTTTTAAGCTGTTTCCTATGGAAAAAGAGAAAAGATGCGTGAATACCACATATAGAGCATTTAAATGTCTAATTGCCTTAAGATTATTGCTCCTAAAAGTGAATAATATTTGGTTCATCGAATACCCCCAAACTTAGCTTTTGCTTGTCCTCAAGCAACCTAAAATTATGAACAAGGGGAAAATAATAGTATTCAACCACCAAGAATTTTTATTATGCAAGCATCAAAATAAACAATTGCAAATAAAGTAAAAACAAGTATACCCACTTTCTCCAGTGCAATTGTTTAGTCATAATCCCCACTCAATCATACTTGTCATGCAATTAATTATAGTTATAGTATGTAACTCTCCATCTATGATTATCCCCTTTTCTCTACTACAAACCGAGTAGCAAACTAGAGTTTTTTTTTTTTTTTTTTTTTTTTTTTTTTTTTTAGTCTCTTCTCTAATGTTGTCACTTGCCTTTTTACGCGAATGCAAAACATTTGTGATGAATCCACCCGGTTACTCAACAAGTCACAAACTTCAAAGTGCTTTGCATACTCATATTCCAAGTTGCCGTTTGACGTAAAGGTAAACATTGGTGATGAATACCCCTAGTTACTAAGCACTCAAAACATTGGAGTAGATTGACTTTATTCAAATATATATATATATATATATATATATATATATATATATATATATTATCACTCTATTTACTTAAACTCAATTTAGGACTAGATCTAAAGGGAATAATCAACAGAAAAAGCATTACATTTGTTTTTTTTATGTATAATCGCATGACTCTTACAATTTTGTAGGGAATTATGAAACTCAACAATCCTAAAGTAAATAAGTATTCTTAGTCTTACTTTATAAGAAATTGTTTATCCTAAAAAAATTTTCAAAAGACTCTAAATATAACTAACTAATACCCCCAAACTTAGATGGAACATTGTCCTCAATGTTCGCGCAAAGCTTAAAATATGGGCATGTGTTACCATCTAGTAAGAAGGAGAGACTAAAAATAAAAAGATGAATAACGAAAAGAAAATGAAAGGAAAGTGCAAATACTCCCCTGAAAATTGGGTTGCCTCCCAATAAGCGTTGTGTTTCTTGTCTTCAGCTAGACATGATGAGTTTGTGCAATGTATTGAATGGGTTGCGGCTCACAACTCATCTTCTTATAAGGTTTCCCCCTTTGCCCATTCATCTTGAACGTTTGATTTTTTTCTCGAACGCTCTATGTGGGGAAACCTCTTGCAACAATTTATGGACCGTACCATCTTGACATCAGTTTATCAGCAATGGTCCATCTTAATGCACCATTGTGCTCTTGCAAGACTCCCTGCAGCCTTGCTTCTTCATTCATCCTGAATTTTGCAGAAACTGTCACAGGTGATGTCTGATTGTCCCCTAAATATTCATGTATTGGCTTCAGCTCCTCATCTGGTTGCCTGGTAGCAGTCGACTTATTCCATTCACCAGTCGACTCAGCCTGTTCACCAGTCGACTTGGCTTGATCACCAGTCGACTTATCCTTGAAAACACAAGTGTTATCAGACACAACATTTTCAAATGCAGGTGCAAGCTTACCTGAATGTACTGTCTCTGCAATTCTCCAGTCATAGTCTTCCTGTTCAACATGGGATAATATTGGAGGGTGTGTAATTGTTTCTTGTGCTGGATCAACACTATTTTCCTGAAATGTTTGGTCACAAATTTCCTGAACCACATCAACATTATAACATTCATGATCATCGTGTGGAAATTGTGGTGCATCAAACATTTTAAACTCAATTTCTTCCTCTAGTGTTGTCCTTGATTGGAGCTGTTCTTGTCCTCTAGGGTTGGGGATAGTTTGTGATGGGAATTCTCCTACCTTTCTTTCACTTAATTCCGTAGCAATTTGACCAATTTGAAATTCCAATTTTTGAATGACCTGTCCTTGTTGATCGCTTGTTTGCTGTTGCTGTTGGAGTAGTTGAAGAATGGTGGTTTCGAAATCCAACTTATTCTTTTCTTGTGCTGGCCTATCATACCCATTCCCACCCTGGAATTGCTACGTATGCCCTGGTGTGATTGATTGCTTTGATGGTTTAGCCACCCTGGGTTATACGGGTTTGAAAAAAAATTGTTCTGGGGTGGGTACATTCCTTGTTCTTCGTAGTTTGTGTGCTCCTAATCTGCGGAAGAAAACATGGGACATGAATTAGTTGTATGGTTAGATTGAAAACAATTTGCACAAATTTCTTTTGGTTGGTTTTTTATGCCACCCAACGTTGAATTTACAAGCATATCAATCTTTTTGTTCATGGTTTCCATTTCTAATTGCATGTTTCCATTATGAGAAATTTCGTAAACTCCCTGTTTTCTCAAAAGACCCCTCCTTGTGGAGAATTGTTGTGAGTTCTTGCTGAGTTCTTCAAATAACTCTATGACCTCCTCAGCACTCTTCCTCATCAACATTCCATTGCAGCCTGCATCTACAATTGCTTTGTTAGCGTCATTTAAACCCTCATAAAATGATTGTACCTGATCATCCTTGGGTATGTTGTGCGTAGGACACTTGAGAAGCTTGTTCTTAAAGTCCTTCCATGCCTCGAAAAACAAATCATCATCCTTTTGTTGGAAGAGTAGAATCTCCCTTTTTAGTTGTCTAGTTTTCTGGGCTGGAAAGAACTCTTTCAAGAATTTTGTTGCCAATTGCTCCCATGAATTAATTGATCCTGGTTCCAAGGAATTATACCACAACTTAGCATTAAGTTTTAAAGAAAAAGGAAACAAGATTAACCTGATTTGTTCAGGGGTAAGCCCTTGGATGCTTTGTGTCCTGCAAAGATCAAAGAAGTCTTGTAGATGTAGATGCGGATCTTCGTCTGTTCTGCCAAAGAAATGGGGCACCATGCTGAGCAATTGAGGAGATAAATGCATATTCCCTGTGACTTTGGGTTGAAAAGCTATGCAAGACGGTTGCTCAATATTCTTTGGAATGAATTTGTCTTGCATTGGTACTCGATTCAATATTCTTTCACCCATTGTTGCTTTTGGAATTCTTCGCTGTGCAGTCGACTGGTCCTTGAAGACAGTCGACTGGTCTGACCCTGTTTGTACAGAAAGTAAACTAAAAGAAAATGTTTAGAAAAGAAAAAGAAGAAATAAAATAAAATAAACAGAAAAAGATTTTTACTGATTTGTAAGTTAAAATACTAAATAATCCCCGGCAACGACGCCAAAAACTTGTTGTGTAATCTAGATATCTAAATAAATAGATAAACTAGACACAAATTAAAACCTCGCAAGTGTACGAATCGTTTGAAGAAGCGTAGCGGCAAGCAAGGGTCGATCCCACAGAGATTGTAGATTCTAACTTACTAATCAATAAAATAGAAAACAGAATCTTAAAGTGTTGATCTAAAAGTCTAAGGAAATAAAAGGATAAAAATTTAAATTAAATAGCATCACAAGTTGAGTCACAAATCTCTATTAAAGTAGTTGGGTTTTGATCTCCACCAATAGTCAGTAATGCTGAGTCATATACTACATCCATTACTCATGTCTGTTCTCTTTAAGGGCATGGTATCTACTCCTTAAAGTCAATGTTTCCCTAGGCCAAGAATTAGGCATGGTATCTACTCTAATTCGTTTCTTTCCTTAAGTATTTAGCATGGTATCTACTAAGTTGCACTTAAAGAAAATATAAGAACAGTGGAAACGAACAAACACTCAAGGTCCTAGAAATTGGTATCAGATCTAGATCCCTCAAGTTGATTAAACCAAGAACCCCTAAAGATTCCCTTGTTACAAGTTATGAACACGAGATACGGGTTGTCTCAATATACTCATATAACAGATTCAGATCTATACTACACAAACTTATAATCCCAGATTCGGACCAGTCGACTGGCTGTCACTTCAGTTGACTGCCCTTAAGATTCTGAACTAGTTTGATTATTATAAATCTATTCCAATCCACTCAGGTTTAATCAATAAGTAAGAGAGTAGCAAGCATTACATAACTATGGTCTCAATCTACCCAACTATAAAAGTTAGTTCCACATAATAAAACTTTTATTGATTAATATAATGGAGTTCATGACTACAATAGAAATAAGACTTAAAGGAAGAACAGAAGAACACTGATTTTTATGATGTTGACGTTGAGCCCAATCAGTAGTCGTCTTGTTCTCCATCTTGATGCTTGCTGTCGACGATCGGTTCTTGATGATGGATCCGGCCTCCTCGAGAGAGTTTTTTTCGCTTCTTTCTTGATTGGTATTTATAGAACAAGAGAAGAGAATTAGGGTTTGTACTTTTTGCAGAGAAGTCTTCTTCTTTTGTTATTTCTTTCCTTATCTTGATCTGCGTTTTTATGTCTTTCTCTTTTTTCTTCTTTCCTTCCTTATCTGCTCACCACGTGCTCTTGCTTTGATTGTTTGAGAAGTTGTTATTCGCAGAAAACACCTGGGTTTGAATAACTTAATTTTGATTCGGATTTGGATGAGGATGCATCTGTTCTTATCTTCTGACTCACCGCGTACCAGTCGACTGGTGTTGGAGTAAGTCGACTGTGTCGAGACATCTGGAGATTCATAGTTAAGCAGTCCAGTCGACTGTCTTTGAGATAAGTCGACTGTCATGAGCAGCTCTGTGGAAATCAACTCCTCTGTCCAGTCGCCTGTTGTGGGGGAACCAGTCGACTGATGTCTGCAGTATTCTGTGTGTCATCCTCAAAGTCTGTGTTAGTCTGGAATCTGCTTCGTTTGGCTGTTTTAAGCTGTTTCCTATGGAAAAAGAGAAAAGAAGCGTAAATACCACATATAGAGCATTTAAATGTCTAATTGCCTTAAGATTATTGCTCCTAAAAGTGAATAATATTTGGTTCATCAACAAACGACACTTTCTTAGTGGTTTCGCAGCCTTCTCCAATGCTTTCTCCTTACCCCCTTTAATGCGCTTCCCACTACCTTTGGTTTTTGCAATATCCGGTACATGAATATGGACTGTTCTAGGTAGTGAAGTAGTTGTTGCTTGTTGTAATTCTTGGGGCATATTTTGTTGCAATTCTGCAACAACACCAACTAGTAATGTTTTAGCCTTCTGGCGCATCTCCTTTGATGAGCGAGCGATCCTTATCACTTTGTTGATTTCATTTGACAATTCCACCATATCCAAATCTTGTGGACTACCGTAGCTACCGATGATTTCTTCACCAACATCATCATATACAATCTCGGTAGTTACCGAAGCGGTCCACCTCTTTAAAATATAAGATTGAGGCAGGAAATCAACAAACTCATTCCTCAATACCACAAGGATGTGTCTATAATGAATTCCCTCCACTTCAAATTTACTACAAGTGCAAGTCCCAGCATTATCCATTCCCTTGTAGAACACATCTCTTGTTTTATCAGATTGTACCGACTTTCCCATTCTCCTGAAAATATAGTGTCGCACACTACCATCGTCAGCTTTCATTAAAGAGGCATAATTCAAGCTTTCAACTAGTTCAGGTTGAAATACATGAAATTTCGCTCTAGTGTACAGTTCAGACATTTGGGACTCAATTTCAAAATCTGTTTGCAGCTTTGGTTTTGTATGCAGAGTGGTGTAGTCAGCTGCTAACTGATTTTGTCTTTGTTTCCTTATTGCCCTTTCAAACCTCGTCATAAATTCATGTAAAGAATTTTTGCTATTAACATATTTATATACAAAAGCATTCATGCTTTCTGATCTCTGAGTTGTGCGAATTCCAGCAGTAAAAATATGCTTAGCATAAGCTGGTATCTACTTCTCACGAAGCAAATAAATGTCAGAAAGCCAAGGATTACCTGTTATTGTAATATGTATCAAGTACTAATAGTACAACAAAATGTTCAAACATAACTATAATTTATTGAAACAAGTAATACCTGCAATTTGCACATTAGTGTTCATTACGTCATTCCATCTCATCTCAAACTCTTCCAGGGTCTCTGATTCCCAGATGCAACTATAGAATGGAATGCTAAAATCACTATTCAGGCCCGGGCCACCAAGCTTATCGGGAAGCTTTTTAAGAATGTGCCACATGCAAAGCCTGTGGCTCGAACCAGGAAAACACATGCGAATTGCATTATCCATTGTAGGATCTTGATCTGTGATGATCACTTTTGGTGGAGACCCACCCATTGTTTCACCCCATTTTTGAAACAACCAAACAAAAGAGTCGGTGGTCTCTTTATTTATAAAAGCCGCACCAAAATTGACAGATTGGCCATGATGATTAACTCCAGTAAATGGAGCAAAAACCAATTTGTATTCATTGGTATCATATGTGGTATCAAAAATTAGCACTTCACCAAAATGCTTGTAAGCCTTCCTGGCAATAGCATCAACCCATAACACATGAGTTAATTTGTTGTCTTCATCAACCTTGTAATGAAAACAGAAAGAAGGATTCATCTCTTTTTCCTCTTGCAAGTGCTCCAGCAATATATCAACATCATAAGCTCTCATACCATCCTTCTCTCTTTGCAACGAATTTCTAATGTCTTTTTTAGTATAATTAATATTACTGAAACCTTCATTTTCTATTTCCATGAAGGACATAAACTCTGAAGTTCTTATGTTAGCCTCTTTGAAAGAACTAAGTAAACTTTTTTGCGCTTCAGAGACAGTTCTATTACATCTTAAAAATTGTTGCTTTCTAGGTGTGACACAAATATGGGTGTGCTCTTCAACAAACCTACAGATTGACCATCTCCCGTCATCATCCCTTTGCATTCGTATTTGAGCCATACACCCTTCTTTCGTCACAGCCCTTCTCCTTCTCTTGATCAAATTTGAAGAAGACGATTCTTCATTATTGGCAACATTCACAACAGTTGTATCAACCGGCTTGCCTTGCTTTGAGCAAACAAATTGTTATGAATATCTCTCCTTTGTGGTAGTGTCAACCATCATTGCAAACTTGCGTACTGAAAAACCAACTAATTTTGCATATGTTTTATAAAATTCATATCCGTCGTCTAATGTTGCAAATACTAAACCAACAAATGGTTTAGAAGCATCATCAACGTCCCTCCAACTGGACTGAACATCTTGGCTTAGTAATTCTTCATTTTCAACCTCCATCCTTCATAGGATAATGAGACAACAAACATAAAAAAAAGCTACAACTTTAAATTAACACAAACGAAAAAGTCTAACAGACTACATTCTTGATCTACAAGTAATAAAGTGTTCATACTGAGGGAATATGAAACTTAGTGTTTGAAGAATTTAAGTATGTACAGATTTTAGACAGTTAAATTTTTTTCTTTTTGGGGAGAAACATCCATAGTTAAATGGCAAGCAACCTTCAGCTTCTTACATGGATTTTACATGGAATTTGGGTGCTTATATGCATGTGTCATGTCCTATTAGCAGTGATTGAAGCAAATCTCGAAAGAAACAAAAACTAGACTGCATATTACATGGATTTTGTGAGCTTATATGCATGTGTCATGTCCTATTATCAGTGATTGAAGCAAATCTCGAAAGAAACAAAAACTAGACTGCATATTACATGGATTTTGTGTGCTTATATGCATGTGTCATGTCCACATCTTAAAATTCCATATACTAGTACGAATATTATTTGCTATTCTAAATGTACTAGTACGAATACTAGTGCGAATATTATCAAAGCATAATTTAAGCGCTAAAAATATAACAACAAACTAGAAGCATTTATAAAGGAAATAAAATTTGAAAATGAGCCAAGAAATCGAAACCCTTGTCGCAGTTTGGGTTTTCCGTCGGAGAGAGAGAACGAACTTGTAAGTGCTCTTCTTTGGTGCTGCGACGATAAGGCCGATGGGGGCTGATCGATTATACCCCTTTTACCCCTCGACAGATCTGAAGATAAGCGATTGGAGATCTGGTCGATCGTGGAGTTGGGTTTACACAGGTGACGAAGAAAGAGAGCGGGAGAGAAGAGCTCGACTTCGCTATCTTCAATTAGGGTTTCGAAGAGAGGTGGATTAGGGTTTCGAAGATGGAGATCGGGACTGAGAGCGTGAGAAGAGAAGAAATAGCAATTAGGGTTGTGAAGAGAGCGGGGCGATCTTTGAGAGCGGGAGAAGATAAGAGGCAGTCTTATTAGGGTTTGGAACGATAGAGAGCGGGAGAGAAGAGAGCTCTCGAAGATAAGAGATAAGGGGTACACTCAATCGATTGAGTATACCACTTTTACCCCTCACCTTATCTGAAGATAAGCGGTAATAGATCTCAGCCGTCCGATCGCGATCAAGATCGATCGAATGGCTGAGATCTCCAGCTCCCGATAAGGAGCCCAGCTTCCCAGCTCTTAATAGACTTACTCTCTCTCTCTCTCTCTCTCTCTCTCTCTCTCTATATATATATATATATATATATATATATATATATATATATATATATATATATAGGGAAGGATCGGTTGAGCACTCCTCTAGTGCTCACCGCGTGAACACTAGGCCTTCGGGCGTTCATATCAAAAATCCGAACCATTCATATTGATCAACACATCTAAATTAGTCTAAATATGTAAAATCAAATCATTTGAAATTCATTTGCCCATTCATTGAAGTGTTACAAAATTGTATGGCTGAAAATCATTGTTTTTATAATCACATGATGGATGGGCAAATGAATTTTAAATGATTTGATTTTACATATTTAGAATAATTTAGATGTGTAGATCAATGTGAACGGTTCGGATTTTCGATATGAATGCCCGAAGGCCTAGTGTTCACGCGGTGAGCACTAGAGGAGTACTCAACCGATCCTTTCCATATATATATATATATGTATATATATATGTATATGTATATATATATACACAATGATAGTACTTGTAGCGCCCCGAATCCCTATACTGGCGATTCGTGACACCAACCAGAATATTTCCTTCAAACCTTCACAATACAGGAAAAAAATACAGGAAAATATTTACAAAAATTTATTCCATAATGTTTACAAGTCTTAAGTGATACAATATACAATGTTCCAAAAGTTACAACTTAGAGTTTACAAAAATGTCAATAATGAACACTTGATACAATCACTTGGTCGCACCATCTGGTTTGAGTTCTCCTGTATCTCACAGATCGGCATATAGCACCTAAAAGAGTGGGCACGTCAGTACATATACTGACCCAATGCTGATAATAGAAGCGATCTCCAAACTAAAAAAATAAAGATTTGATGCACAAGGAAAGTGTGACTAAAAATAGGAAAAGTGTAATTGGGTTAAGGTGTATGTGTATGACATGACCTAGTAGTCTTATGCACAGGTCAAAGATGCACTTACTCTAATGCAAGCGAGACTTTGGAAACGCATGCATCCCATACTACATACGCCCCAAGTCAAGCCGTTGTCTCCAAGTTCAAGGTTTGAACCATCGCCATGCATCCTACTCGTGTACTCGTCCTGTTACTGATAGATACAATGTGGTTGATGAGGTTGAAGATTAATTGGTCCAATCCATTACTGCAGTTACTTAGTGGTGTCCCCGTTTGCCACTAGTACCCGACGTCCGGACCTTACTCGAAAGTCGTGACGAACTTATAGATACACCACAGCATATCTATGGCGCCGAAGATTCACAGGACCACAGCCCCATGATCCGTTCGTGTCCACCAAAATATAACTTGATGGTAGTGTAAGCTCTACCTCCCTAACTCCAACAGGAAACTCCTTCTGTTCTTACCGTGGTTCTTCAGGAATCAACAGAGCGAGATACGCACCACAGCACATACCCCTATGACAGGGGAGTACAACACCCGACTAATGCTTGCTAGAAACTATTGCAATTTATAGGTATCTCTAACTAATATTTTGAGCCTACCCTAGATGTGTTATAAGGGTATGGTTCCAACAAGACTTAACCACCTTACTAGGTCAATCCTAGTCTTATGGGATTTACCAAAATCTCTAGCTCCCGTCTATCAACCCGTGACTCTGGCGACGCGATCACCTTGCTCGCCACTTCCCCTATCTTGGATTTGCTCACTACTTCGTCCCGCAATCATTCTCTATGATCCCATCGGTGCATGAGAATTGACCGTCCAAACTTGAGGCGGAAGTCTCAATCCTAGCCTAAGGGTTGATAGCTATAGGGTATAACTTCCCTAGGCCTACTCAAAGACTCAAAACAATGATCAACCCCCACCCATGCCTTGACAACTTAAGACATGAAAAAGAAAAGCATTTAGATTAGAAATACCACTAACTCTCAATCCAAGACTTAGAAGTTGAAAATAATCACATACATGCCAAAAATGACAACCTCCACTAAGACTGGATCTGTCCAGATCTTAAAAAATTCATGTCTATTACTCTACAACTTGGAATTACATGATTCTAGACTTTTGGAAAGCTAAGTGTCTCTACTCCAAATCACTAGTTAATCATTTTTGCATATTCTAAACACATCAATCCAAAAAAACACAAGTTCATAGACTATCTAATCTGAGCTAAAAATTGAACATAGTCTAGTCAAAATTCAAAATCAATTCAACCAAAAGTCCAATACTTATGAAATTTTAGATTCGGTAACTAGACATATATAATCCTAACATATTCAAAAATTGCATTCAGATTCATAACACAGAGAGTTATATCCTTTTAAACTTAGCATAAAAATTCCTTCTGTTTTCAGACAGGGTGCCTACCTCCTTTTACAAACTATTTTTAAAACCCCATCAAATGTTATCTAACAATTTTGAAATTTTAGAAACATGATATAGACTCCCCACATACTAAAGAAAAATTTCATTGCAAGATTATTCACCAATAAGTAGTTATGAATTATTGCTCTTCAATTCCAAAACAGAGCAGAATCAGCTTTTGGTTTTGGACCAGTTGCCAACTTATATTTTTTTTAAAGCATCAAATGAACTCAGAAATATGTGAAATTTGGATCTATGTTTGTTAACACATTCAAGAACTCCTAGAAAAAATTTGGGCTTAAAATACCCTACCAATTCAGAGATATGGGTTGCATTTGGTCTGTTGTTTTGAAAACAATTTTTTGAAAGCAGTTTTCTGAAAACAGTTTTCTGAAAATGAGAGTGTAAAAGCTGTTTGGTAATAATTTTTTATGAAAATAGTTTTTTGAAAATGAGAGTATAATGTATGCATAGGTTTAGTTGTATGTATATACTGTATACATTATATATACGCTGATACATACATGTTGTATACATATACATACATACTCATATATAATAATATAAAATATTTTATTATAATAAGCATATTTAATAATATACATATATATAATAATATATAATAATTATAATAATATATATGTAATAATAATATATTCAAATTATATATTAAAAAATTTAATATAATAATAATAAATTATATAATAATTATATAATAATACATAATAGTAATTTATAATAATAATAATATATATTATAATAATAATAGATTATTATAATAGTATATATAAAATAGTATATGTGAAATAATAGTATATTTAAAGTAGTATATATAAAATAATAATATAATATAATATATATATAATAATAATATTATATAATAATAGTATATATAATAATAGTATATATAATAATAATATAATATAATAATAGTATATATAAAATAGTATATATAAAATAATAATATATTATAATAATTTCATATTATATAATAATATAAAATAATTTATTATGATAAACATATATAATAATATACATATATATAATAACATATAATAATTATAATAATATATATGTAATAATAATCTATTATAATTATAAATTAAACAATTTATTACAATAATAATAAATTATATAATAAGATATATAATAATATATAATAGTAATTGATATGGCTAAAAATGGGGTTAAATCGGAACCGTCCAAATCGGACACGAATCTTGAAGCCCAGGGGTAAAACGGTAATTTCACCTACCCATGGGTCTGAGATGGGTACTGGATCTCTTCGTCAAAGATCCAATAACCCGCGAACAGATCCACCTCAATCGGGTGCGGGTCTCAACCAGCGGAAAGCCCGATCCAGAGGGATAGAATTAGGGTTTCTGATTAAATCCTAATCAACGGCCCTGATTCATGCCTATCCTTCCACTGGGAATTAGGAATTACATTCCTAATCTGTTTACAAGGAGTATATTCCTTATCAGATCACGGGGATTACATTCCTAATCTGATCCCTAAGACGCCTATAAATACCCCCCCATCCATCTCCATTAAGGGGTAATCAATCTTTTGCCAGTTTTCACGCTCTTTCTTAATCATCCCTGATTACTGACTTGAGCATCGGAGGGTGCGTCGCCGGGAACAATCCCGGTGTCTCGCACTTTTTGCAGGTGCACGTTAGGAGTCAGCATCAAACTCCGACGGAACAGGTATACAGGTTTGCTATTCAGTTTTCCTAAGAATCCACAAATACTATCTGTTTGCCCCCACACCAAATTTAGCGGCAACAGATGGGCGCCGTCTGTGGGAAACTAACGAATAGCAACCTCCCCTCTTCCCGTTGGTCAGATCTTCTCCAGCCATGCCTCCTAGGAAAGTCAGATCCAGAGGGTCCAACCGAGGACCCAACCCTGATCAGTAACAGGAAGTTCTCCCTCAGCCCGCTCAACAGCAGGGGCAACTTCTTCCTCAAGCGGAGGGCCCACTCCAACAGGACCAACCTGCTCCTCAGAACCAACAACCTCCTAAGGGTCCCAATCCGCAGAAATAGCCCCTCCATCCGGACCACGTCTCCATCCACAACGCCTCCTCGGACTCTATGGCCTCCCATCATCCCCGAGCTTCCGATCTCCGCAACACCGTCCTCAATCGGCAGAAGGATGAGGATCTTCGCCGCCGTCTAGATGAAAAGCGGGCCCGAGAGGGAACCTCCCGCCAACACCGTCCAGATGAGCGATCCCCTCACCGCCGAGAATACAGAAGGTCCCCTACCCGAAGGAGGCGAAGAGAGTCCCCTGAGCATTACAGAAGAAGGCCACACTCCCCTGCAGGTCGGCAACAGCCTAGGAACGATGAGGCACCCATCACCCGTGCCGAGTTCCAGTAGTTCCAAGCGACCGTCCTACAAGCTCTCAATCTCCGTCCTAATACCAATGCTCCAAAGATCCCCTCTCCTCCTCCGGTCCGAAGTCCTCGCCGACGGTCCCCAACTCCTCCTTCCGCACCTAGCAGCTCCGGGCATATGCAAAGTCCTCGCCGCTCCAGGAGCTACCGTCGTCGTAGCCCCCGCTCTCCCTCGTACGAAGATGAGTCTAAAGGCTCGGCTGATTACCGTCGAAGGGACGATGCTGTATACCGCCGTCTCCATGAGATGGAGAGGCGCTTGGGTCAGTTAGACCGAGAAGAAGAGTTAGAGGAAGGACTCTTCGTCCTAGCAGACCTCCTTTTTCCCGAACCATAATGGATGCACCCGTACCAATCGGCTTCAAGCCTCCTCAATTTGAGACCTACTCCGGGGAGACTGACCCCGTCGATCACATCGAGAGCTTCAAAACCCTCATGCACATCCATCAAGCTTCTGATGCTCTGCTCTGTAAAACCTTCCCTGCAACTCTCAAGGGTCCGGCTCGAGAATGGTACTCTCGCCTTGCCCCATCCTCAATATTCTCCTTCGAGCAATTCGAGACCCTCTTCGTCACCCATTTTGTAAGTAGCCGTAGAACTGAGAAGACCAGCATCTCGCTACTGTACCTCCACCAGAAGAAGGGTGAGAAGTTGAGAGACTATATGAAGAGGTTCACGGCTGAAGCCAGGTCCATAGCATCCCTCGACCAGTCGGTCGCTTCGGCAGCTTTTCAATCTAATGTCCTCAACTCCAACCTTCGCTCCTCCATCGCCAAGAAACCCCCACAGAACTTCTCTGACCTCCTCCTCCGGAGCGAAAAGTATATTCGGGCCGAAGAAGCTGAGCACCGCCCCAACTTGGAGGGGTCTTCCTCCGGGTTTAAGAGAAAAGGAACAGAAGAGGAAGGAGCCAAGAAGCTCCAGAAGGATAATGCCGGCCAGCGCCGACCTCCCCCCAGGTTTGAAAAATTTACTCCCCTTAACGCCAATATCTCCACAATTCTCATGGAAGTTGAGAAGGAGGGGGTGATACCTTCTGCACCAAAAATGAATACCCCTGGTAAGAAGAGGGATAAAGAGAAGTGGTACCGTTATCATCGGGACCACGGCCACGACACCAACGATTGTCGGGCCTTGAAGAATGATATAGAAGCCCTCATCTAGAGGGGGCAGCTGACCAGATTCGTGAGGAAGGACCGAGCCGACCTTCCTCCCCCGCCTCGGGGGGCTAAACGCGATGAAACACCCGACTTCAAAGAGGAGCGTGTCCTACACCTCATTCATAGGGGCCTAATGGGAGGCTCTTCAAACTCCTCTCGAAAGGCATTTATAAGATCAGTCAATTCGGTTCGCGCCACCCCTCCTCCCAAAGGCATCGGAGTGCCCGTCACATTCTCAGACGAAGATCTTGAAGGTGTCCGCACCCCTCATTGTGACGCACTCGTCATCAGTCTCCACATGGCGAACTTCAAAGTGTAGAGGATCCTAGTGGACAGTGGCAGCTCTGTTAACATCCTCTTCCTCGCCGCTTTTAAAGGCCTAAAGCTCTCTCGAGACAGACTCAAGCCCGTCGGCTACACGCTCCATGGGTTCACGGGAGTGCCAGTGACTATTGAAGGGGTGATCACCCTCGACGTAACCGCTGGCAAAACTACTACTACCCGAACGGAGTCGATGGACTTCATGGTCGTAGATGTCCCCGCAGCCTACAATGTCATTCTGGGTCGGCCCGGCCCGGCCGCCCTTGAAGCCGTCCCTTCCGCCTATCACCTCATAATGAAGTTCCCCACCTGGGCAGGAGTAGGGAAGGAAAAGGCAATCAGGAAACGGCCCGCAAGTGCTACATGACCTCTACCCTCGGTCCGGTCCTCTCCCTAGAAACCCTGGAAATCCCCCAAGATGCTGCTCGACCGATGTCCGAGCCGGTGGATGAATTGGAGGAAGTGCTCTTCTCAGAGCAGGATCGAACTCGAAAGTTCTTTGTTAGCAAGACCCTCCCGTCCGCCCTATGCTCGGACATTGTACAGTGCATCCGAAGGAACCGAGACCTCTTTGCTTGGTCAGCTGCAGACATGCCCGGAATTTCCGAAGAGCTTTGTCCACCACCTCAGCGTTGTTCCGGGGTCCAAACCGGTTCAACAGAAGAGGCGCAAGTTCGCCCCCGAGCGCCAGCTAGCCATAAAAGAGGAGGTGGACAAGCTCTTGAAGGCCCGGTTCATACAAGAGGTGGACTATCCCGAGTGGTTGTCGAATGTAGTAATGGTGAAGAAGTCCAATGGGACTTGGAGGATTTGTATCGATTTTACTGATCTCAACAAGGCTTGCCCCAAGGATCCCTTCCCTCTTCCGAGTATTGACACTCTGATTGATGCCACCTCGGGACATGAGCTCCTCAGCTTCATGGACGCCTTCTCCGGCTACAACCAGATTCGGATGTTTTCTCCGGATATCCCGAAGACCTCGTTTGTGACCGATCAGGGCCTCTACTGCTATAGGGTTATGCCCTTGGTTTGAAGAATGCAGGTGCAACATACCAACGCCTCGTCAACAAGGTTTTCCAAGCTCAAATCGGCCGGAATATGGAGGTGTATGTTGACGACATGTTTGTAAAAAGCATCCGAGGAGCCGATCATATGACTGACTTACAGGAGGCGTTCGATGTTTTGAGAAAGCACAATATGAGACTCAATCCGAACAAGTGTGCGTTCGGTGTCTCGTCAGGAAAGTTCCTTGGCTTCATGGTCAGCCAACGAGAAATTGAAGCAAATCCTGAGAAAATCAAGGCCATATTAGACATGGCCCCACCCAAGAATGTTAAGAAAGTTCAAAGGCTAACAGGCCACCTAGCCGCCATAGGGCATTTTCTCTCGAAGTCCGGGGAGAAATGCCTCCCCTTCTTCAAGGCCCTCAGGGGGGTTAAAGGTTTCGAATGGGGACAGCAGCAACAGGAGTCGTTCGAACAGCTCAAGGCTTACTTTGTCAACCCTCCTCTCCTCAGCAAACCCATTCCTGGTGATCCCCTTTACCTCTACCTGGCAGCCTCCGAGCAGACCCCTCAGCACCGTTTTAGTAAGGGAAGAAGACCGGGCTCAAAAGCCTATCTACTATGTGATCAAAGTACTTCGGGATGCCGAGCTCCGCTACCCGAAGATAGAAAAGATGGCTTATGCCCTGGTGATGGCCGTGAGAAAGCTTCGCCCGTACTTTCAGTCCCATTCGGTGGTCGTTCTTACCGACCAACCGCTGAAGCAAGTGCTCCACAAGCCGGAGACCTCCGGTCGTCTTATGAAGTGGTCTATCGAGCTGAGCCAGCACGATATAACTTATCAGCCTCGGACCGCGATCAAGGCTCAGGCCTTAGCAGAATTCATAGTTGAAAGTACCATCCCCGAGTCTAGCCAAACAGTGAAGGGACCACCCGTCTGGTCAGTTTATGTGGATGGATCCTCCTGCAATGAGGGAAGCGGGGTAGGGGTCATTCTGGCAGGCCCAGATGATTTCATCCTCCAATACTCCCTCCGTATCAACTTCAAGGCCTCTAATAACGAAGCAGAATACGAGGCACTCATAGCCGGCCTTGGAATGGCTCGCAACGCAGGGGCGCAACGCCTCAGGATCTTTTGCGACTCTCAGCTAGTCGTGAATCAGGTCCTCGGTGAATATGAAGCACGTGATGACAGGATGGTTAAATACTTAGCCAAGGTCAGGAGCCTCATGGCACTGTTTGAAGAAGCCCTCATCCAACGAATACCCCGGGAAGAAAATGCTCAGGCCGACGCCCTCTCCAAACTAGCCTCTTCCTCCCTTCAAGGTCTCGAGCAGACCGTCTTGATAGAGATCCTTCTGAAGCCAAGTAAAGAGGACGAAACTCCTGACTCTATGGAGTCGTTGCCTATCCTGCTTGAAGATAACTGGATGAAACCCCTTGTTGAATTCTTGAGGGACGGGCTCCTCCCCGAAGATCCTAAGGAAGCTCGAAGAGTGAGAACCCAAGCCGAGCGTTACACACTAATCGGAGGTATCCTATATAAACGCTCTTTCACACAGGTAGACGGCAGCCCGTACCTGAGATGCCTCTTGTAATACCCTGATTTTTCAATTAATGAAAAATTATTTTATTTTGCACGTAGTGTGCACGTGCAATATTTTGATTGAATTAAATTTTATAATTATTTTATTGTGATATATGTTTTCAAACAAATTTTTACACAAAAGCCTTTTTCTTTAAATAAATAGAAAGCCTTATTTTAAAGCCTTTTCTTAAAAGCCCAAAATGTGATTTATTTATTTTATTTAAAATAAATATTTTGGCCCAAAACTAAAGCCCATGGATTAATCTATTTTTATTTAAACTTGTCATGTAGAAGACTATTTTAATACTATTTTATTTTTTTTGTACAAATTAAAATGTACAATTTTGGTCCTAGTTGCATGCACGTGCACTACACGTACACGTGCAAGGCACACTTCTCCATGGGGCCGAGATTGCTTCTTTTGGAGGGAGATTCAAAAAGTTGAGTGGTGATCATGGAGGTGGTTGTATAGTTGTGGGTAGTTTTTATAACTCCTACTCTAATCTTGGCCCTCCATCCTACAACCAACTAGTCAATCCTAGCCCTCCATTTCACTTGATTTCTAGTATAAATACCCCCTCCCATGGTTATATTCATATGCAATTATATCTTTTCAAACCTATAGTCTAATTTAGTAATAGTTGTGAGTTGAAAAGATTGAGAGATTGTGTGGGATTGCTCGCATTTTTCCAAGGAGGTCGGCATCATTCCAAGGAGAGGAGCATTCGGTTTGCTTGGTGTTCGTGGAGCTTGTGCGCGCATCGTCTAGGAAGAGGTGCATCTTGTTGCAAGGATTTGTTGCGTTTGTGTTTGTTTCTCTCCACACAAGGTGGGTAACCTTTCATATTTCTAATATAGGGATCCATGCTAGATTTAACTATCAAAACGATGCATGAAAAATATTGATAAGAACACACTTTAATTGAGAAGTTAGTGTATGAATTGATTGAAATGTTGTGATTAACTTGTATGTGGTTCTAGTATTAATTTGAGTTGTGGGATAATTCTCCCTATTTTCTAATTAGGAATATGCTAGTGTTTTATTAAACCATGAAGTATGAAAATGATTAATAAGCATGCACTTTAAACTTGGGAAATGACCCCTAATTGATTGAATTGTCGACATGGAATTAGTATGTAGTTCTATTGTTAAAATTATAAGTTGCATGTGTAATCGATTATGATTATAGATTGATGAAAGAAAATGCATTTATTACCATCACAAATTGTATGTAAAAGTTAGTACTTTGTTAATGCTAATGTATGTTTGGAAGAGATCTTTTGAATTATTGTGGAAATGGATAAATTCAAAATAGATGTGTTTGTTGAATAAAAGATTAATAACAGTAGATTAATATAAGAAAATTGTGAATAAAAAGATTAGAAAGCCAATTGTTAAACAATGTCAAAAAAATGAGAAGTGTAGTAGTTGTAATGAATAATTCATTGATTTGTGTGAAAAATATATTTTTATTAGTACAAAAATTATTTTAATCATACTGATATGAAAATCATGTGAGGGGAAGTAAATTTGGAGTTTTTCTGTAACTTCTATAAAAGCAATATGAAACAAAGATTGATTGAACATCGAGATGTTTTTAACCACAGTGGCAATTGATTTCAAAAGGGTTTTTAAATGGTACTGTGACAGCCTGAGCATATGGCTCAAGTGGTCACTGTGTGCGGCTGTGTTCTCTTGGGTGACTGGTTCGAACCCCTGCGGCATACAATTGTTTTCATCTTTTTTTAAAACTTGAGAATCAGTGACAGAGAGTAATAAATACTCTCTGTCTCCTCTTCTAATCGCTAGCACAAACCGGCCTAGCGGTCTGTGCTGTTGGCTGTGTTCTCTGGGGTGCGGGTTCGAATCTTGCTATCGGCAAGATTGAAAAAAATTATTTTTTTGGGTTTTTAAGTGTTCAAAAAATGTGAAAAAAAATATGGTTATTCTCATAAAAATTTAAGGGACTTTCTAAAAATGGTTTGGGGATTATTTGAATGAAATTAGCTATGATTTGGAGTTAAAATACATAAATAGAAATGTGGCTCTATATGTGTTATTGATGTGAAAGTATAACTTAAAAGAATAAGTGAAATGAAGGATTAGAAATTGATGTGGCAAAAAGAAACTTGGTTGTGTGACTTAATGCAATTTATTTCTCATTTGTGGAACAATATGAAGTATGCATATTTGGTAATAAAGTGGAATTTGATTCGTTGTGATAATTGATAAAGTGCATGAAATTTATATACAGTTATGGACTTGTGAACAAATTAGGAATCATGAATTGAAAAGAGAATATACATGTGAGTATGAGAACTCAACATGGAAAAATTTATGAGTTGAAGATTGTGAAATGAAAATTGAAATAGAGTAGCTAAGTCTCCCCCAGCATTGAGAAATGAAATGAAATGAAATTAGACCAAGGTTGGTCACGTTGAAATGAATGAATAAGTCCGGTTTAGTGGAGAGGCTAACTTTAGAGATTTAATTTTTGTTCATGATTTTTAATAAGATTAAGGACTAGTACATAGTGGAGATGTGATGAAAGTAGAAGAAAAACATGAGTATGGGGGCCATTGGATAGCAGTGTGAGAGCGATCCACAGGCTGCCTGCTTGATGCGTCAAGACATGGCGTGGGCGCTACTCCAGAATTATCGTCCCGGTGGCGACGCTCGTGGGATGTTCGAGTGGCTATGGGTGGTGCCATTGTTCCATGGCGGAGGCTGAATTGTCCATAGGTTGCCTGCTCGATGCGTCGTGTCAGTGCGTGGGATTCCCCTCCAGGCTGCCTGGACATGGGCTCATAGATCATAGGACATCTAAGACACTACCGTAATTACAGTAGTAGATTAAGACATAACGAGGGATTGAACCCTACAAATATGAAGAACGAATAAGGGCTTACCCTCGGACCTATGTAGTATGGGATGCATAGAATCCGAACAGGTGCGCATTAGTGTCATGTTATATAAACAAATGCATTAAGGACTAAGTGCACAATCACAACACGACATCAATAGGGTAGTCCCTTTAGTTTGAAATGTGACAAGTTTGTGTTTGCTAAATATGGAAAGGTGAGTTATACTATTTCCGGCATAGAGAGGATGGCCGTGTATAATGTTCGTCGGTTGAATAAACTGACGTACCCACAATCTTATATGCAGGTAAATGGCTTGTTAAAGGTTAAAGAGGAATGGACGCTTAAAGATTATACCATGTTGTTGTACATTTATTTAATTGTTGTAAATTTTACTTCCGCTGTGCAAATGTAATGTGTAATATTGATGTAAGCTCTGATGTAAAGTGAAAAGTTTTAATTTTCCTGTAAAATTGTACTAAAGAAAGTGAAAAGATCCTGTAGAACATCTCGAATTCAGTGTATTTGGGATTCGGGGCGTTATACCTCTCCCCCGGGCAAGCCGACTACGCCCTGCAAGAACTTCATGAGGGCATCGGCGGGGCACATTCGGGGTCCAGAGCTCTAGCCCGCAAAGTGTTGAATTACGGATATTTCTGGCCCACTCTCCTACGAGACGCCGAACGACACGTTCGGCAATGCAGCTCCTGCCAGAAGTACTCCGACATTCGATGCCTCCCACAAGCTCCACTCACTTCCTATCAAGTCCAATCTCCTTTGCAATGTGGGGGATGGATTTACTAGGGCCGTTTCCACCAGCTCCCGGTTAGTTTCAAATTCCTAGTCGTGGCAATCGACTACTTCTCAAAATGGATGGAAGCCGAGTCCTTGGCCACGATCACCGAGAACAAGGTTGTTCAGTTCTTTTGGAAGAGCGTGATCTGCTGATTCGGCGTCCCTCAGGGTCCTCATAACAGACAACGGAACCCTAGTTCATGGGGGCCGCCTTCCAAGCTCTATGTGAAGACCTCGCCATCCAACACCGATTCTCCTCCGTTTCCCATCCCCAGTCGAATGGCCAAGTCGAGAATGATAACCGACAGATCCTCTCCGACATTAAGAGGAGGTTGGATAAATGTTCCAAAGGCTTGTGGGTCGATCAGCTCCCCAACGTGCTGTGGAACTATCGCACCACAAAACGGACCCCCACAGGCGAGTTCCCATTCAACCTCACCTATGGGTCCGAAGCTATGATCCCCCTAGAGGTCAGAATACCTTCTCCCCGTCTAATGGCTTATGAAGAAGAACAAAATGCCAGAGAGCTCCGAGCAAATCTAGACCTGATAGATGAGATCCGAAAAAGAGCCGCCATTCGTCAACAAAGATACCGAAGAAGGATCGAGTTGGCATACAACAAGAGAGTCCGCCCTACGGACCTCAAAGAAGGGGACCTGGTCCTCAGAAAGTTAGCCATCTCATTCCCAGGTCAGAAGAGCAAGTTGGCCCCAAATTGGGAGGGACCTTACAAGATCACCAAAGTAAACCGCCGCGGGACATACAGACTAGAAGACCTCGAAGGCAGAGAGATCCCTAGGACCTGGAATGCCGACCATCTTTTAAAATACCAAGAGAGAGCACCAACGCCTCTCTAAGTATTTCTAAGATGTCGAACCATTCCTCTCCTATTACTTATACTGTTTTTCTTTTATTTCTCTCTTGTAATGACGGCTTGCAACTTTAGAAGCAGCCGATCACTAGTCATCAATAAAGAAAGCTTTTTCATGTTTTACTTGAAGAAATTGTTTACATCTCTCTGCTTTTACTCTTTACTCTAACGATGGTTCGGAGTCCAACACTTGGCTCGATTCTACTTCGCAAGTTCGCTTCTAAGCGAGCTAGAAGTAGTTCGCCATTCGGAATTGCTCCCACAACCGTTGAACTACTCTAACGATGGTTCGGAGTCCAACACTTGGCTCGATTCTACTTCGCAAGTTCGCTTCTAAGCGAGCTAGAAGTAGTTCGCCATTCGGAATTGCTCCCACAACTGTTGAACTACTCTAACGATGGTTCGGAGTCCAACACTTGGCTCGATTCTACTTTGCAAGTTCGCTTCTAAGCGAGCTAGAAGTAGTTCGCCATTCGGAATTGCTCTCACAACCGTTGAACTACTCTAACGATGGTTCGGAGTCCAACACTTGGCTCGATTCTACATCGCAAGTTCGCTTCTAAGCGAGCTAGAGGTAGTTCGCCATTCAGAATTGCTCCAACAACCGTTGAACTACTCTAACGATGGTTCGGAGTCCAACACTTGGCTCGATTCTACTTCGCAAGTTCGCTTCTAAGCGAGCTAGAAGTAGTTCGCCATTCGGAATTGCTCCCACAACCATTGAACTACTCTAACGATGGTTCGGAGTCCAACACTTGGCTTGATTCTACTTCGCAAGTTCGCTTCTAAGCGAGCTAGAAGTAGTTCGCCATTCGGAATTGCTCCCACAACCGTTGAACTACTCTAACGATGGTTCGGAGTCCAACACTTGGCTCGATTCTACTTCGCAAGTTCGCTTCTAAGCGAGCTAGAAGTAGTTCGCCATTCGGAATTGCTCCCACAACCGTTGAACTACTCTAACGATGGTTCGGGGTCCAACACATGGCTCGACTGCGCTCTGCGAGCTCACTGTCGAGCGAAGCCCGACTCATCTCGCAAGTTCGCAAGATGGAGTGACCGAAGCGCAGCTCGGCACCACCGGCTGAACGCTCATGTCGCCGACCCCCACACGAGCAAAAGACCAGCTCAGGGACCTCGACACGACGAACACAGTCACAAACAAAACAACTACACAAAGCTACAAAGAACATGCAAGCCAGAGAAAGAAATGTTATTAAGAATTGGGACGCAGTACAACGTGCCTCTTCCATACAACAAGATTACACGGCAAAAATTACAATGCCGACTTGCTATACTTAGGCTAAATACAGAGACTTCAAAAAAAAAAAAAGAGAGATCTTCAACGCCTCCGTGGCGCAGGGATGTTCCGCTTCAAGGACACTTGAGGGCGGCGACGTTTACCTCTAGAGCTCGACCCCAAACCAGCGAATTGGGACGTATCCTCGGCACTGCCCCTAGCAGCCGCACCGACGGATGCCCCGCTCGATGAAATGGCCACCGAGCTTTGCGCATCCCCCGGGCTAGGATGGCCGATAGGTGGACGGGTCGCGAGCTCATAAAACGTGATGCCCCGATCGCTCTCCGCGTGAGTACACGAAGTGCTCCTGGCGTTGATTGGCCCCGAGTGCGGTTTGAGGTGAGCCACCTCCGCCTCTAGCTCTGAGATCCGCTCCCTCAGAGAGTCATCTTTGACATCGATCTCGAAGCGAGGAGGTATCGTGGAGCTCGGGACGCCGGAGCGACTCGTGATAAGACGACGAAGATGAGTGACTTCGATGCTCTTGTCTACCGTGGCTCTCTTTAGTGCGTCAACCTCGGCCGTCAGTTCGTCCCGTTCGGTCGTCAGTTTGGCCACCTCGGCCGTCAGTCCCTCTCCCTCCGTCCGAAGCTCCGCCTCTACAGTTTGCAGGTGGCGGATCTCAGAAAGCAGATCGTCCCTCTCCGCTGTTATTTTGGATAAGGTGTGGCGAATGCACTTGATCCGAAGGCCATAGCTTAATGCAGTAGACGAACCCTCATCCTCTCCTAAAGGGGTCATCTCGGCGATCCTGCTCTCCAGTCGCCGGATCTCGATGTCTCGCCGACCCAAGATGAGTTGAAGATGGTTCCGCTCGCTTTCGGCCCTGCGCAATCCCAGCTCGACTTTGTAGAGCCGCTCCCGGCACCTCGCCAAGCACAACCTCGTCGCTCCTAAGCCGACCTCGGGACGAGCATTGTCCCCCGAGCTAGTAGGCTCGACGGCCTGAGTCACCACCACAAGCTGAAAAGAAGTCGAAGAAAACAACAAATTCTCAAATACAGTGCCGAACTCCTACACTTAGCCAAATTTCAAAAATTCTTGAGAAAAGATAGAGAGACACAGTCGAGCCCAAAAAGACGTTTCATTCATTACAAAAAGCGGTGGCCAGTCCGCGATTAGGCGTTACAAAAAAAAAGAAGAACAGAAGAAAAGAAAAAGCGAGCGGAGTCACGGCGCGACCTCTTTCCCAGGGCGGTGAGAGCGGGTGGGGGTCGACGTCTCTGAAGGGGGCACCACCGCCAGCGGGGTTACCACTGACTCCGGGGCCTCGGCGATGACTTCGACTTTAGTCTCGACCTCGTCCTCCCCTTCCTCTTCTTCCCCCTCGGATTCGGGGTCGAAGCCCTCGACGTGGCCCGGGAACAGTCTCCATCCCGAGCAGTCCACGTCAGGGTACGCCTTCGTCACCCGGGCAATGGCTTCAGCGTAGGCCCTGGCCATATTTTGGGCGAGGAAACCCTGCGCCTTCTCCATCGTCGCGTCCTCCGCTGCCTTCACAGCGGCAGCCTTGGCCTTCGCCGCCTCGGCCAATTGCTTGGTCGCCTCCTCCTTTTGGCGAAGAAGATCGCCCTCCAGTCTCGCGACCTGAGCTTCGAGGGACTCGACCCTCGCCTTCTTCCCTTCGAACTCGAACGTGAGCTTGTCGAGCTCGTTCCCCATCCGAGCCTTCTCTTTCCGAGCTTGGTCGGACTCTTGCTTCAGCTCCTTCTCCAGAGCCGTCAACCTCTCCGTAAGGTGACCAAAATGGACGATGATCTACAACAGGGGACGAGGCATTAAAGGAGTTAGTAAAATTAGGCCTACGAAGAATTAGTGAACAGCAAAAGTTCAATACTTATCGAGACGGCCGAGCGAGCAATCTCGATGACGTCATCGCCTTCTTGCCCGGCCTCCATGGCGGCGCGATCCTTCGGCGTCGCCAGATGCTTGACGGCCTGCATACTCGCTAAGGAGTTGCCAAGGAATCCATCATGCTTCCAAACTTGCCAGTCCGGAACATGGATCCTTTTGTGCTCCTCGGTCAGGAGCTCCTCGGCCGCCACGGACAATGGGGGGGTCATCATCCCTAGGGCTGCAGCGATGGGGAACTCGCCGACCCCAGTTGATGCCGAGGCACCTGCACCGGCAATGACCGGGCTACTAAGGGTCTCCACCTCCTCGACCGCCTCCGTGACCCGCGAAGTCTTCGGGGTCGGAAACTTGGTGGCCACCCTCTTGCGCTTCTTCGGCGCCTTACTGGCGAGGCCTGCTCTCAAAGCTAGCACCGCGTCGTAGTCCATCGCCTTTGCATTAAAGACAAAGTTCATTAGCACTATACAACTCATGCAAAATAAAGTATGAAGAACAAGGCGCAAAAAAAAAGAAAAGAAACCACGTACTGGGATCTACGCGGCAGAGCCCTCCCCTGAACAAGACATCCTCGGTCAGCTCCTTCCAATCATACTTCGGTCGATCGAGAAGTGTCCGAACTGCCTCTTCTTCTTCAGGGCGAAGCTTGGGCAGCGCCTTCAACCTCTTCGGCACCTCCTCCACCCAATTGGAAGGGATGGACCAGGCCTCCGCACTCCGCACTATCAAGAACTTTTCGCGCCAGTGCTTGATGGAGTCGGGGCATATGACGAGCCTACCGCCATGCCTCGGAGCCAAATAGTACCGGAACTCCGACCGGTTCCCTTGATGAAGCCGATAGATCGTTCGAATTACATTCAGCTCATGCTCGATCCCAGAAGCTTGGCAGTGAAGTACGAAGCCCTTTATGACTCTCCATGCGTTCGGCATAAGTTGGAGGGGCTGACCCCAAACCACCTCAGAACGAGGATAGCGAACGGATGGAGAGGTAGCCGAGCCCCGGCGATAAAGGCATCAACCGGCCAGCAACACATGGTCACTGGCAGCGGCGAGTTGGCCCTAACCCCGAGACCCGGCAGCATAAGCTCGTACTCCTCCGGATGTGGAAACAGCCCCAGATCACTCCCAAGTCTTCTTCGCGGAGGATCGACACCGTCTCATCCGCCTCGGTCGTCTCCCTCGCCGCATTCTCCTCGAAACTCCTTCCCCTCCCGTGAACAATTTGCTCGGCATGCTCCTCCGGAAGCTCCCGAACTCTATGAAGCTCGGTCAGTGGCCCTGGCAACCTGCCGAACTTCCCCATGCATTTCGGGTCCTCCACTATTGTGTCCCGGCCCGATACCTTCTTGCCCTTATCTGGGCGACTCGGAGTCTGGGCTTTGGCCACTTCAAGGGAGGGCTCGGACCAAGAAGAAGATGACTCGAAGACAGAGAGAAGAGACATATTTATACTTGGAAAAAGACTAAGTATAAATTACCTTAAAAAACGTGTTGTTGGAGAATTCACCGGAAAACTAACGACGATCACCAGAATGACTCGCTTAGCACAAATAACCGCCTGGGTAAAAGAGAAGAGAAGTGAAAAATGAGAGAGGGGGTAGGGTTTTATAGAGCGAGGCATGCAAAACGAGGTTAATGGGCCCATATTGCCGGCCCATTCACACAAAACGACAAAAGCAACCTCAATCGTCACCTTGTTTGCTACGCCAAGCCGTACATCGCATTAATTACTGTCCCATCTGGCAGAAGCTCAAAGGTCCCCTGCATTAAATGAGCGTCTCATCCGTCAGAGCAGTCAGAAGTTCAGAAGACATCACATTTAATGACTGCCACGTCTGCCAGGAGCGCAAAAGCCACCAACACAGCAATTCATTCTCCAACAGAAAGTGACAAAGTCAAGGACTTCGGCACCAGCTGTTGAGCGTTCTTGACACCGACCATGTTAGAGGGAAAGTTGGGGGTTCGGCACCAGCTGCCGAGCATTCTTGACACCGACTGTGTTACATGGAAAGTTGGGGGTTCGGCACCAGCTGCCGAGCGCTCTTGACACCGACCGTGATACATGAAAAGTTGGGGTTTGGCACCAGCTGCCGAGCGCTCTTGACACCGACCGTGTTACATGGAAAGTTGGGGTTCGGCACCAGCTGCCGAGCGCTCTTGACACCGACCGTGTTACATGAAAAGTTGGGGGTTCGGCACCAGTAGCCGAGCGCTCTTGACACCGACCATGTTACATGAAAAGTTGGGGGTTCGGTACCAGCCGCCGAGCGTTCTTGACACCGACCGTGTTACATGGAAAGGGTGGGGGTTCGGCACCAGCTGCCGAGCGTTCTTGACACCGACCGTGTTACATGGAATGTTGGGGTTCGGCACCAGCTGCCGAGCGTTCTTGACACCGACCATGTTACATCGAAAGTTGGGGGTTCTGTACCAGCTGCCGAGCGTTCTTGACACCGACCGTGTTACATGGAAAGTTGGGGTTCGGCACCAGCTGCCGAGCGCTCTTGACACCGATCCTGTTATAGGGAAAAATTGGGGTTCGGTACCAGCTGCCGAGCGCTCTTGATACCGACCCTGTTACAGGAAAAAATTAGGGGTTCGGCATTAGCTGCCGAGCGCTCTTGACACCGACCGTGTTACATGGAAAGTTGGGGTTCGGCACAAGCCGCCGAGCGCTCTTGACACTGACCGTGTTACATGGAAGGTTGGGGTTCGGCACCAGCTGCCGAGCGCTCTTGACACTGACCCTGTTACAGGGAAAAATTGGGGTTCGGCACCAGCTGCCGAGCGCTCTTGACACCGACCCTGTTACAGGAAAAAATTGGGGTTCGGCACCAGCCGCCGAGTGCTCTTGACACCGACCCCGTTACATGGAAAAATTGGGGTTCAGCACCAGCTACCGAGTGCTCTTGACACCGACCATGTTACATGGAAAGTTGGGATTCGGCACTAGCTACCGAGCGTTCTTGACACCGACCATGTTACATGGAAAGTTGGGATTCGGCACTAGCTGCCGAGCGTTCTTGACACCGACCATGTTACATAGAAAGTTGAACCTCGGACCTCGCCGAACTCCCTCTCAGCACTCACAACCTAGCTGAGGTCCCTCTCTTCTTCGGAAGAAGGTGCCGAACCACCTACGGACCTCGGCCTCCTGGGCAGCGAGCGCTGGAAGGGGTCGGAAGTGTGAAACAAGCATGTAGGCCACACAACGAAGGAAAACGGCCGAGCCATCCACCAAGAGATCGCGAAAAAAAAATTAAAAATTCAGGAAGTTAAGGAAGAACTCCTGGAAAGCAATTGTAAAGTTGGGGAAGCATTTCCTAGTCCCCAAACAAGCAATTATTACTAAGAACAATCTTCTAAGACCCCCGAACGACGAATTGACACGTCGCAAAGGTGAACGAGAACACCACATGATCCGGAAAACTCAGGAACAACTCAAAGTACAACCAACTTGAAAAATTACCACACTCCCTCCTTCAAGATTCAAAACCTCCCATATTGGACTCCGACACAACTCCACTAGCCATTAAAACAGTTAAACTACTCCTCAAAGGCTGATCAAACTCAGTCTTTAGGAGTGGGGGGCTCATGATATGGCTAAAAATGCGGTTAAATCAGAACTGTCCAAATCGGGCACGAATCTTGAAGCCCAGGGGTAAAACGGTAATTTCACCTACCTATGGGTCTGAGATGGGTACTGGATCTCTTCGTCAAAGATCCAATAACCCGTGAACAGATCCACCTCAATCGGCTGCGGGTCTCAACCAGCGGAAAGCCCGATCCAGAGGGATAGAATTAGGGTTTCTGATTAAATCCTAATCAACGGCCCTGATTCATGCCTATCCTTCTACTAGGAATTAGGGATTACATTCCTAATCTGTTTACAAGGAGTATATTCCTTATCAGATCACGGGGATTACATTCCTAATCTGATCCCTAAGATGCCTATAAATACCCCCCATCCATCCCCATTAAGGGGTAATCAATCTTTTGCCAGTTTTCACGCTCTTTCTTAATCATCCCTGATTACTGACATGAGCGTCGGAGGGTGCGTCATCGGGAACAACCCCGATGTCTCGCACTTTTTGCAGGTGAACGATAGGAGTCAGCGTCAAACTCTGACGAAACAGGTATACAGGTTTGCTATTCAGTTTTCCTAAGAATCCACAAATACTATCTGTTTGCCCCCACACCAAATTTAGCGGCAACAGTAATATATAATAATAATAATATATATTATAATAATAATAGATTATTATAATAGTATATATAAAATAGTATACATGAAATAATAATATAGATTATAATAATAGTGTGTGTGTGTATATATATATATATATATATTATTATTATTATTATTATTATTAAAAATAAATAATAATAATAATAATAATAATAATAATAATAATAATAATAATAATAATAATAATAATAATAATATATATGTATATATATATATATATATATATATATATATATATATATATACATATATATATATATATATATAGAGAGAGAGAGAGAGAGAGAGAGAGAGAGAGAGAGAGAGAGAGGAAAGTGAGCCTCATATAGAGTATGAGGAAATTTTCCTCATACAAAGTGATTATACTCATTTAGTGGGGTCCTTATGGAAGATCCACTCCGTCCATCATGTTTATCATACTAATGGATGTATGTGTAGAAAAAATCAAGTGGTTTGGAAGTCATTCATCCATGCATCATGTGTTTGAAAAATGAACGATTTCAACAGTAATACAAATTGAACCACAAATTAGACCCACATGATACATTGGTGAATGACCTCCAAACCACTTGATTTTTTCTACACATGCATCTATTAGCATGATAAAAATAATGGACGGACTGGATCTTCCATAAGGGCCCCACTAAGTGAGTATAATCACTTTGTATGAGGCAAATTTCCTCAAACAAATATGAGGCTCACATTACTCATATATATATATATATATATATATATATATATATATTATTATTATTATTTATTTTATATATATATATTTTAAAAATAAATAATAATAATAATAATAATAATAATATAATAATAATAATAAATAATAATAATAATAATAATAATAATAATAATAATAATAATAATAATAATAATAATAATAATAATAATAATAATATATATATATATATATATATATATATATATATATATATATATATATATATATATATATATATATATATATATATATAGGATGTGAAAAAACAGAAAATAGTTGAAGTGGAGTTTTGTGAAAACTGTTTTCACAAAACAACCTAACCAAACGGGTTTTGGGGTTTTGGAAAACAAAAAAAAGAAAAAAACAACAAACCAAACAGACCCATGATTTTTGGAAGAGCACACCAGTTTTCATAAACACAGCAATTCCTACTACTCACTGCCCGAAAATAAAATAATTGTTTGAGCTACTAAATGAACCCAAAATATTATGAAAAAATTAAGTATGCTCTAGACTCATAGTAGAACATACCCTAAAAATTTTGATTTATGATTCTAAGTCATTTGTAAGATAGAAAATTCTGAACTTACAACATCACATACATGTTCTTTCATAGCATCTAGGCATAAAAATGTACTCAATAATCAAACTCATGATGTGAAATTCAATAAATATTCATGCATGTCATCAAGCTACTATCTTTTTAATCCTACTCAAGAGAATCATATAAGAAAATAATAAAAATAGAGTTTAGATAACCCCCACCCTTCCAAAAGAGAAGATGATCTTAGTCTTCAAGATTGCTTCCTCCTCCAAGCTTGCGTCCTCTTGAACTTGAGTTCTTACAACAAATAGTAGATTTTCTTGCCTAATATTCACTCTCTTTTCCTTCTCCTACTTTTTTTTTCTTTTTTGATCTAAGAAGGCATGAGAAGAACAAATGGAGAATGGGTGAAGTAAATGGGGCTTTATAGGAAATGGGAGTGAGGGATTAGGGTTTGGCCGACCAACAATGATGGAGGGTGAGGATTAGATGGTGAGGGTGAGTTTGATGAGTGGTGGAGATGAGAGCCAACACACCCAAGCCCTAGAACATTCTTGGTCCTTCTCATTCTTACAAGAATATCAACACGCGGGTGAAAATTAAACCTTGGATCTCATCAATTTTCATCCCTACACTAATCATGAGGTAGTGTTCGTAACCCTAGGTCAACAAACCCCAACCCTAACCCTAATTCAAAATCATGCATGGTTATTTTCAATCCAAACAATCATCCACTAATTTAATTCAAGTATCTACATAGTTCATTAAACAATATTTATAAATAATTTATTTTATTCTGGGGTATTACAATACTCCCTCTTTAGAGTAGTTTTGTTTCCAGAACTATACTTAGTCGAGAGAAAAGAAAACATTAAACCTGAAATAGTTCAAGAAAGGAAGTTTGCATGCAGTTCTCTGGCTCTTAGGTGGCCTCTTCCACGAACTGATTCTTCCAGAGAACCTTCACCATTGGAATGCTCTTGTTCCTCAACATATTTTCCTACAGATTGATGATCTTGACTGGCTGTTCCTTGTATGAGAGGTTTACCTTGCAAGTCCTTGGGAATCTCTGGCAGCTGGTCACTCGGATCCGGCACATATTTCCTTAACATGGAGAAGTGGAACACGTCGTGCACTCGGGATAACTCTGCCGGTAATTCCAACTTATATGCCATCCTGCCAATTCTTTACAAAATCTTGTATGGCCCAATATATCTTGGTGCTAATTTTCCACCCTTTCCAAATCTAATAACGCCTTTCGTCGGTGATACTTTGAGAAATACGGAATCACCTTCCTCAAATTTTAATTCTCTCCGACGATTGTCAGCGTAGCTTTTCTATCTACTCTGTGCTCCTTGCAACCTTTTCTGAATAAGCTCGATCTTTGCTGAGGTCTGCTGCATGATCTCTAGTCCAAACATCTGCCGCTCTCCTACTTCGTACCAGCACAAGGGCGTCCTGCACCTTCTCCCATATAAAGCTTCATACAGAGCCATACCAATGCTTGCCTAATAGCTATTATTATAAGCAAATTCTACTAAGGCTAAGTATCTTTCCCAGTATAGCGCCCTAGATCCCCGTTACCGGACATCCATCACACAACCAGAATCTTTGCCTTCAAATGCAACTCAACACAGTAATAACACGGAAATTTAAAAAAAAAATTATTGCCAAATAAGTCATTACATCATCAATTACAACCAATATCTTGTTCTTGAACAAGAATAAAAATTACATCATTACAACTTATCACAAAAAATTTACAGACCCCACTTGCAAAGCTATAAGCTGTCTTCCAGAATGGTAATTGATTGATCACTGCCGAAACTCCACTAAGTGGTCAATCTGCTTCCTCGGGACTTGCCCCTAGGCTTGATTCTTCCGCTGCACGACTCTGATATTTCTGCACCTGCTTGTATGGTGGGACCGGTACCTAAAAGGTGGGGAATGTCAGTAATTCTAATGACGCAATGCTGATAATAACATCGATCTCCAAACTGGCAACCACAATCAATAATTTATGCAAAAGAGAAAAGTGATGTGAAAACAAGGGATTAATGAGTTCGGGTTATAGTGTTGTTGTATGCCATCATCTAACAATTAAATGTATTAGTCATAGGCCTTATTCTAATGCAAGCAAGATTTTGGAAACGCATGCATCCCATACTACATACACCCCAAATCTAGCCGTCTTTCTCCAATCTTAGGGATTCGAACCCCCGCCATGCATCCTACTCTTGTACTCATCATGTTCCCGATAGATTTACCGTGTCTGAGGAGGTTGCAGTTAATCGGTCCACCCGTTACTGCAGTCCTATAGTGGTTATCGTGTTTGCCACTTAGTACCCGCGCACGGACATCACTTCAAAAAGCCGTGACAAACCTTCTGGTACAACCATGTACCCATGACGTTAAAATATTATATATATATATATATATAAACTCACGTTCATAAGAACATGAAAGCCTCGAGGGTCAAATCCCTCTATCCGACAAGAGTTTATCCCCGGCTCTTTACCCCGACTCTTCGGGACTAATAGATCGAGAACGAGACTCGCGATCTCAAAATCTGAGAACACAATCCGTATCCCTATGCCAGGAAAAGTACAACACCCGACTAATGTCCACTAGTACTAATGCAATTTATAGACATCTAACACATCACTCTAATCCAAGACTCGCTTCAACTATTCAGGTGATAAAGTTGCTTTCAAATTCTGTCTATCCGACCCGTGGCTCCGGCGACACATTCCCTGCTCGCCACTTCCCCTAGCTTGGATTTCGTCCATCACCAAGGCCTAGGTTCACCTTCCTGGCATGAGTTCGATTGCACCAATCAGACGTCCAACGCCTCGGCAGAAGTTTCCAATCTTAGGGTCGATAGCCGTAGGGTATCACTCTACCCTAGTGACTAACTCAAGTCACAACGTCCTCATCAGAAGTTAAACACCATAAGTCCAGTAACATCACCAATTATCCCCAATAGTAAATCTATTAACTCTTAATCACAAGAGGGGAAAATGTACTCCAACACATAGTCAAAAATCAAGACTAACCTAACTATGTTGTTTCTGCCTGAAACTTAGAAAGGTCATAACTCCCATAATACAACTCGAATTTGGGTGTTCTATCTCATTCTGGAAAGCTATGATTCTAGTCTACAACTCTCTAGTTCACCATTACATCAGATTCATCCATCTAGTTGCCCTAAAAGGCCTCATTATCATCAGCCTGTGTACTTCCTGTACACTGGCTGCACCTTACTGATAGCATGAAAACCTACTCGCTCTTCGGAATGACACAAATTCCGGTTCTATGGAAAACTGAGAATGTCTTATACAACTCACTAGTTGATCACAAGTCCCAATTATTTCATTTATCATAAAACATTCATCTTTCTCAGGTGTATAGAACCATATATAATGTACTACACAAACAGAGCCTATAGCTCAAAATCTGGTTTCCGTTCCATCTTACAAAAATCATATCTATTACTCTACTTACAGGAATTTCTTGACATAAGGCTTTTTGGAAAGCTTAGGATGTCCACTACAATTTTCTAGTTGTACACTTCCTCAAATTCTACTCATACAGAGCCATAAGGTTACAATTTCATCAGGGTGTCAATTCTGACTAAATTCTATACAGTACTCGCTTTAAATCTCATAATAAATCACATGCATAACCAATGACCGTAAAACTTGTATTTTCAGAAACTAGACATCATCATGTATAGCATGCACAAAAGATCTCATCCTGATTCCAAGTATTCAATGAGCTCTACTTATTAAAATCATGTACAAAAGTTCTACTGTTCACCAGTCACTGTCATGAACACTCTTACTTAAACAATTTTGAACATGCATCAAATGTCATCAAAATAATTTCAATCTTTTTCTGTAGGGTCTAGATTCATACATGATACTACATTAAAATTTCAGAGATAGATCATGCATCAATTAATTCTACAAGTTCCTTCAAGTTCAGGTTCTATAAAAGACAAAACCAGTCTTTGCCTTACGACCCAGTCATCAAAATTGATTTTATTAAAATACCAAATAATGTCAGAAAAATTCGAAATAATTCATGTAGCCTCTAGACATGCATAAGATCATTCTGTAAAAGTTTCATGATCAGATATATATATATATATATTGCTCTCTGGAAATTTGGGAATACAACATGCAATTTGTGTTTTCTGTTTTCAATTTTAGATTCTGAACAACTTTCTCTAACCATCAAACTGAAGATACTATTACTGATCTCATGCAAGAATAAAATAAGAAAAACAATAAACTAGAGTTTAGAGAACTCCCCACCTTTAGTGAAGTTTGAGAAGAGTGTGTAGCTAAGCCTCCTTCCTCTAGTTCCTCCTCCAAGAAGCTTTTGATCACCTCCTTTTTCCTTCTTCTTTCACTCTCTCCTTCTCTCTTTCTCTAAAAAAATTCCAGAAATCTGAAATGAGAGTAAAGAGAGGGGGTTTTATGAAGTGAGGAGAGATGGGGGGTGTGCATAAGGGGTGGCCGACAAGTGGGGTAAGGGGGGTGAGGTGGAAATAATGTGGCATGGAGGTTTTCTCAAAACAAGTCCTCATGCCGATGGTTTTGAGATATTGTGTCATGCTCATTTCTATCCATTAGATCCTTGATGAGATGATATGAATGGCTAGATGTGAGTGCATGCAAAGAGAGAAAATATATTTATAGTGTAGTATCATACAATTTGACAATTGCATATGTACCACACGTATATACTACTATGTGTACTAGTGTCGATGCTCTCATTCTCGTGCACCATCACGAACGCAACCATTCACATGTATAGTCAAGTAATTATCATTAGAAAAATATATAATCGCATGCAAATCTCAATTGTGCACGGATTATGTTGCAAAATAGCTATATGCTATTTTGCGGGTATTATACCCAGCTTCCTCCGAAATCCATAATACATGCCCTTAGCATATCCTCGAGGATCCTATTGACTCTTTCGGTTTGTCCGTTAGTCTGAGGATGAAAGTCGTGCTAAAATCTGTTCTGGTCCCCAAAGCTGACTGCAGACTCTGCCAAAAACGAGATGTAAACCTTGCATCCCTATTAGAAGCTATCGACACTGGTACTCCATGTAGCTTCCATGCTTTCAATGTAGACTTCTGCTAATTTCTCAAGTGACCAGGTCATCTTTACTGTTAGAAAATGTGCGAACTTTGTTAGTCGATCTACAATGACCCAAATTGAGTCATTTCCTTTCGAGCTCTTGGGCAAACCAGTGATGAAATCCATACTAATGTTTTCCCATTTCCACTCCGGAATGGGAAATGGTAGTAACGATCCTCCTGGCTTCTAGTTTTCAGCTTTGATTTGCTGGCACGTTAGGCATCTGGCCACAAATTCTGCTATGTCCCGCTTCATCCCAGACCACCAATAGTACTGCTTCACATCTCGATACATCTTGGTGCTTCCGGGGTGCACTGCAAGTAATATGGAGTGAGCTTCCTTCATGATGTCTTCTCTCAACTCTTTGTCCTTCGGTACACAGCCTATTGCCATACCAGAGTGATCCTTCCCTTATACTGAATACTGAAAGTTTTCTCTCATTTACCTGCTTCTTCAGTGCTTCAATCTCTGTGTCTCCTGTCTGAGATTTCATCACTCGCTCATTCAACTCAGCTGTAGAACTAACTGTGCCAAAACTGCACTCAAGTCTTGAGTAATTACCTCAATGCTTGCTTGCCCGATCTCATCCTCTAGCTCCTTTCTTGTTGTAGTGTGGTAATACTCCTCTTCCGGCCGAGTGCATAGTGAACACATTGGCCTTCCCTGGATGATACAAGATTTTTTGTATGATATCTTCCAAAACTTCTAGCCATCGCCTCTGCCTTAGATTCAGATCCTTCTGCTGGTAAATATACTTCAAGCTCTTGTGGTCGGTATACATTTCTACCTTTGCTCCGTAGATATAATGTCACCACAATTTCAAAGCAAAGATTATAGCTTCTAGTTCCAAGTCATGAGTAGGGTAGTTCTTCTTATGAGGTCGGAGTTGTCTCGATCCATAGGCTATGAACTTTCCTTACTGCATTAGTACACATCCGAACCTCAAATATGATGCATCGCTATAAATGACATACCCTTTGTCGGCTTGAGGCAAGACCAGGATGGGTGCAGAGATCAATCTGTTCTTTAACTCTTGGAAACTTTCTTCACACTTCTTCGTCCAGTCGAAACTCTGGTTCTTCTTAGTTAATGCTGTGATTGGTACTGCTATTCTGGCATAATTTTGGATAAATTTCCTGTAGTACCCCGTCATACCCAGAAAACTTCTTACTTCTTTCACTATCTTCAGTTGCGGCTACTCCTTAACTGCTTCTATCTTCTGCAGTTCTGTGGCCACTCCCTCCTTAGAAAGGATATGGCCAAGAAATGAAACTTCTGGCTTCCAGAACTCACACTTGGACAATTTTGGCGTACAATTGATGCTCCTGTAGCTTGCTTAATACTGCGGTTAAATGTCCAGCATGTTCTTCCTCTATCCTTGAGTACACCAAAATATCGTCGATGAAGACCACTACAAATGAGTCAATAAACGGCTGCAAGATTCGGTTCATCATGTCCATAAAGATTGCTGGAGCATTAGTTACTCCGAACGACATTACTAAAAACTCGTAGTGCCTATGCTAAGTCTTAAAGGCTGTCTTGGGTACATCTTCTTTCTTGACTCGAACTTGATGATAACCAGATCGTAGGTCGATCTTGGAAAATACAGCTGCCCCTTGAAGTTGATCAAACAAATCATCAATCCTAGGAATCGGGTACTTGTTTCGAACAGTGACCCTATTCAATTCCCGATAATCGATACACATTCTTGTAAACACATCCTTCTTCTTAACAAGCAAAACTGGTGCTCCCTAGGGTGACACACGGTCTGATGAATCCCTTCTGTAATAGCTCCTCAACTTGTTTCTTGAATTCATTCTGCTCCACTGGTGCCATCCTGTATGGTGTCTTTGATACTGGAGCACTGCCTGGTTGAATTGAAATGCTGAATTCTACATCCCTGTATGGGGGAAGTCTGGGTAATTCTTCCAGGAATACGAGTGGAAAATTCTTCACCACCGGTATCTTATTCACTTCTTCAGGTACCTTTTCTTTAGTTGTAGCAATAATACTTGCTTCCCTTGGCCTCTTCTTTCCATGAAACACAAGCTCCGTTCCCTCAGCTGTGATGGCTACTTTCTTCTCCTTGCAGTCGATATTTTCTTCATGCTTCAACATCCAATCCATACCAATAATTATATTTGTTCGGGCAAAACCGAACTCTAACAAATCGATACTCAAAGGTTCTTCGTTAATCTGAAGTTTACAGCTTTTATAGCACAGATTTGTAGTGAGGGTTGCCCCTGATGGTGTAGCTACCATTAAGGCTAATTCTGGAGTTGCTTCTTATGTGCACTTTAACTTTCCTGAAAAAGATTTCGACACAAAAGAATGAGTTCAGCCACTATCGAACAAAACAGTAGCCAAAATTTCATTTATATATATATTTCCTGATACAAAAAGAGTTACAGCCTTCATTATACTTCCTCAAAACGAAACTTCAAAATACAACTAAAACTTATTACAATACTTTTTCACATTCCAGTGATCATCCTTTCATTATCTTCCGCATCCTCTTCGGTTAAAGCGAATACCCGACCTTGACAGACTTGTTGCTTTCCCTTGTTATTTGTTCCTGATACTGCCTTGATACTGCTCTTCAGAAATTGGGGGCAATTCGGTCTAATGTGTCCTTCCTTCCCACAATGATAACATTTTTGAACAGTTCTCCCTTCATTTCTTGGGCATTGATCTATGAAATGCCCCTGTTCTCCACAACGGAAACAACTTCCCGGCTTGAATTCTCCCATTTTATTATTTGTCCTCTGAAATTTCTGGTTCTTGCCGTGTTTCTTGAACTTCGATGATGGGGTAAACCTCTTTCCCCGGTTCCAATTCTCAATTTTCCCTTGTGATGATTGGCTTTGGTTCATATCCATCTCGCCTCACCAGCTTGTCGAACCTGCGGATGCCCAGAGATACCATCCTGGATCTTAATCCCGGTCTAAGTCCTTGCTCAAATCTTTTGGATTTCTTCGTCTCCTCTTGAACAATCTCTGGTGCATATCACGACAGCTGGGTAAACTTCGTTTCATATTCTCTAACTGACATACTCCCTTGCTTCAAACTTTGAAACTCCATCGCTTTCTCTTCCTGCACGTCTAAGGGAAAAGTAGTGTTGTTTGAATTCTTCTAGGAAATCCTCTCAATTTATCGGACCTTCTCCCTAGCCACGCTTTACGGATTGCCACCATACTCCGGCGTCCTTTTCTAGTAAGATTGTAGCTAGTCAAACCTTACTATCTTCTGGCATCATCAAGACCTCAAATACCATTTCTACTTGACGTATCCAATCATCTGCGGCTATTGGGTCGGCCTGATCCTCAAAGGCCGGCGATTTCATTCGTTTGAAGGATTCAACCATCTTGATTGGATCTGCGGCTGTGTTTTCTTGAGCGACTTCTGGTGCTCCTGGCTGCGGTGCCTGGTTCCTACTTGCCTCCACGAATGCTCCCAGCATTTGGTATAATCGGGCGAATTCTGCTCCCACGTTGAGGCCGGTGTCATTGGCTCCGCTGCCCTCACCCTCAGTCTGCTCACTTCGGCTGCTCTTTGTTCTTCCAGACATTTGAATGCTAAATTTTGTTATTAATTTGCAAGCATAGTGTAAACCCACATCATACTAGAAGTAGTAGGCAAAACATACGTACTAGTCTTCATTTATATAAGAAGGGTTATATCAGCATTACCATAAGTACAGTCAAAACATCACACCATCATAGTTTGGTCTTACAAAAGGTTTGTTATATCTACAACAACAAAAACTCATACATACTACTAACCAAGAGAGAAATCACTCCTCTCCTTCCCCCGGGTGATCTCCCGCTGCAGATCCTTCTCCCCTGTTCAGCTGCTCTAGCTGGTTCTTTAGCTCGGTATCCTGGAGCTGCAAGTGTACCAACCTCTCCTGGTATTGGTGCCTTGCTAGCACCAGCCTCCCCATCACCCACCTCTTAAACCTCTTTAGCTTGGCCACCCTTCTGTTGGTGGCCATTAGGGCATGTGCACAGTTTTCTAGCCGATCCTCAAGTTATCCGTGACTCCATTTATACGCGGAAAACTCCCGGAACAACTGGGTGATAGTATGCTCCACTACTGTGGGCTGTGGAGGTGGAAGAGGATTCTGTCTAGCTCCTGTGGGTCCTAGTACTCTATTCCCATCCGCCCATCCGTTAGTATGCATAGCATCCTCGATCGCCATATGCAAAGGAAAATATGGGAATTAGTTCAGATGAAGAAAATTATAAAACATAAGTTGAAAGAGCAACAATATGAATTATAATCATCTACTAACTGACTAAACCCAACACTCACAGCGCATCCAAGTCTAATTTCCTGTTATGTTGGACTATAGTTTGAAGGTTGCTCTGATACCAACTCTATAGCGCCCCGAATCCCTATACTGGTGATTCGTGACACCAACCAGAATATTTCCTTCAAACAATCACAATACAGAAAAAAAATACAGGAAACTTTTTTTAAAAAATTATTCCATAATGTTTACTAGTCTCAAGTGATACAATATACAATGTTCCAAAAGTTACAACTTAGAGTTTACAAAAATGTGAATAATGAACACTTGATATTATCACTTGGACGCACCATCTGGCTTGAGTTCTCCTGTACCTCACAGATCGGCATCTAGCACATAAAAGGGTGGGCACGTCAGTACATATACTGACGCAATACTGATAATAGCAGCGATCTCCAAACTGAAAAAATCAAGATTTGATGCACAAGGAAAGTGTGACTAAAAATAGGAAAAGTGTAATTGGGTTAAGGTGTCTATGTATGACATGACCTAGTAGTCTAATGCACAGGTCAAAGATGCACTTACTCTAATGCAAGCGAGATTTTACAAATGCATGCATCCCATACAACATACGCCCCAAATTAAGCAGTTGTCTCCAAGTTCAGGGTTTGAACCATCGCCATGCATCCTACTCTTGCACTCGTCCTCAGACTGATCGATACAACGTGGTTGATGAGGTTGCAGATTAATCGGTCCAATCTGTTACTGCAGTCACTTAGTGGTGTCCTCGTCTTCCACTAGTGCCCGACGCTCGGACCTCACTCAAAGGCCGTGACGAACTTACAGATACACCGCAGCATATCTATAGCGCCGAAGATTCACAGGACTGCAGCCCCATGATCTGTTCATGTCCACCAACATAGAACTTGACGGTAGTGTAGGGTCTACCTCCCTAACTCCGACAGGAAACCCCTTTCGTTCTTACCACAGTTCTTCTGGAATCAATAGAGTGAGATACGCACCGCATCATGTATCCCTATGATCGGGGAGTACAACACCCGACTAATGCTTGCTAGAAACTAATGCAATTCATAGGTATTTCTAACTAATATTTTGAGCCTACCATAGATGTGTTATAAGAGTATGGTTCCAACAAGACTTAACCACCTTACTAGGTCAATCCTAGTCTGATGGGATTTACCAAAGTCTCAAGCTCCGGTTTATCAACTCGTGTCTCTGGCAACGCGATCACCTTGCTCGCCACTTCCCCTATCTTGAATTTGCCCACAACTTCAGCCCGCGATTATTCTTTATGACCCCGTCGGTGCATGAGAATTGACCGTCCAAACTTGAGGCGGAAGTCTCAATCCTAGTCTAAGGGTTGATAGCTATAGGGTATAACTTCCCTAGGCAAACTCAAAGACTCAAAACAATGATCAACCCCCACCCATGCTGTAGCGCCCCGAATTTCCAACATAATATCTCAAAAATATGTGGCACAATTCCCAACATTAACCTCAATGTAATAGTAAACATAGCCAAACACAGATAAAATTTTTAACTTTTATTACATCAATTCTTACAAAGCACAGCGGAAAAATTTAAACACCTTGAATTACAATTTCTGTTTTTTACAACACTTTCTTTTACGATTTACGTAAGCCACAACATTAGTCTACCACATGCATCAAAAACCCAATGCTATAGGTACCTACCTGTGAAACATGATGCTAGAGATAACCCTAACCCCCAAAACTAAAGGGGTCAGCCATAATGGTGTGAGTGACATTAAAAGAAAAGCAACATAAATAAAACATGAAGAATAAAATTATAACCAACACATTCTAATAGTAGTATTGAAAGGAAGGTGAAATAGCAATAAATAAAACATGAAAACATCGAGTAAAACTAGACTAAGTGTCAAGTGTAGGAAAACAGAAAACTTCATACATAAAACCAAGTCAAGAAAACACAGATGCTATATGGTGACTCTCTAATGCATACTTGTCGGATTCTATACTTTCCACACTACATAGGTCCGGTGCAAGCCCTTATCGTTCTCCACTTTATAGGTTAGATCCCTCGCCATGCAACTAACCCTACTACGGTGACAGAAACAAGATCCAGACTACTCCGCGAATAGGCATCACAACATTCGACGTGCAAATATCATGTAAGAATAGCTCAAAAAACCGGAGAATCACCTCCCTTCCGTGTATCCCATGAATAGGTTTATGAGACCCTCGACATGCAGATACACAAGGTACATTCCGTGAGTAGGCCCACCGACCCTCGACACACGAATGCACCCTGCATGCTCCGTGAATAGGCCTGCAGACCCTCTACACGCGAACATAAAAATGTCCTCTCGAGACAGAACGGCACATAGTCCTGGAATGCATCTGTTGGACTAAAAACTCCAAGAGCATATACTTACGTTTCCCAAGTTCCTTAAGTTGATTATTATTAAGATACAATTTCTTCCTTCTCTAGAGTTAGCGTATCCTGTCAGATTTAATTCCACAAAACAACCCCAAGACCCAACTGGTCAAAATTCACAAAATCTCATTTGCCGGTTCACAGGAATCCCACACAACTCTTAGAGACTCACAAAAGAGCATCAACATCAAAACTTTCAATAAAACTCTTAATTTCATTATCAAAACGTTCATAAAAGTGAAAACATCTTTAATCAAAAAAATCCAACTTAATGGATATACTCATAAATTTCTAGAACTGAAGTAAGATATTAAATCCATTAAATAACTGAGAATCATATTTTGAAGTTGTAGAAAAATCACAGAACATCAATTTCTTCAAAAATCATATATGTATCGCTTTATAAGGTTATAGAAACATAACTTAAATCCTATTATAAACAAAATATAATTCTTTGTAAAATACTTAAATCTGTAGTAAAAACATCATCTAAAACAGTAGATCAATAATCCATAATATCGAAGAATCAATTGTTAAAGAAAACAACAGAAAATCTCACAAAAGAAAATCATCAGCCAAGCACTAACAGTCGACTGTCAGAATAGTGCAAATTGACGGCGGTCGACTGTCAAGCCGAAATCCAGAAACTCATGAATTGCCAGTCGACTGCCACTTTTATTTCGGTCTACTGTCAAGTCCAAAAATCCTGCAACTTTAAATTCCGTGCATGTTTTTACTGATACTTTAATAAACCTTTGCAAAACCAAGTTCCTGGGATGATTTAATATGACTTGTATAACATTTAGGAGTTTATAAAATGAATCGAAATCACATCAAGATCGTAATAGAGTAAATTTTGGTAAAATATTCAAAACAGTGAATGTAATTGTGCATGTGTATATATGAATGTGTTTACATCAGTTAAATCATTGCAAACCCATCAGTTAGGAGTAGTGTAGTATCTCAATTCAACTCAGTTCTAAAACAATCAAAGATCCATTGAAAACTTCATAAAAATTCACAAAACTGAATTTTGCCAAAAACCCATCAGACCCGAAAGCTGATACTCAATCTCCCAACTTTCAAAACTTGATTCTTTGATCCATAAAACCTTCTTGCAATTCGTTTAATTCATATACAATCTCTCATAATAGTTTACTCATGAAATGTATGCAATCACAACATGTTTTAAATCAAGTTTAGTTCATTAAAATTCCAAAACAGGGTATATTTACATACACACACAGTGAAGAATCCCTATTCTGTTTACCTTGAGCACTTTTTCAGCGTATCACTTGTTATATGCAATCGAATTAGCATGAACGTGATATCAAACAGAATACTCATGAATACAAACACCACAACATGTAAACAATTGAGTTTGCACAACAAAATGGTATTGACAGAGTGTATACATGCATATTCACAGTAAAGGTGGGGTTTTTGTTCACTTTTTGCCATCACCACATACAAACTTTATATGTGCAATTAAATCAGCAAGAATACAATACAAAACAACATGCCTAAGATTTCTTTTAGGTTGTCAACAATCACAAGTCATCTATTTAGGGCTTTAAATCATCAATAGCATAGTTTTCATGAAAAGATTCGATATTTAACTCATCCATCCATCCATAGTTTAATATGTCAACATACAATCCCTAGCATGCTTTCTAGTAGACAAATCATCACATACAACATGCTTAAAACAATAAGAAAATAAACATATGTCACTCACCTTATTGAAGAATCAACCAAGATAATAAAGAGAATAAGAAAATCCTTCATTTCGTAAGAAAACCAAGATCCTCGCTTTGAAACTCCAAGAAAATAATAATAAAGAAACCCTTTGTGCAGTGCAGCAAGGAGACGGCTGCACTTCCTTTTAAATAGTCTGGGATTTGGTTAATTAGGGTTTTGGATAGATTTGTAAAATACCCCTTTTAATTATATCTTTACATATATAAATCCTTATACATGGAAATTAGATAAACCAATTAAATAAAGATTTAAAAAAAAAGCAAATAATCTGATCTGGTTGGCACTGTGTATAAAACCCAGAAAATGGATTTGTACTTTTTTTTGCCCTCTAAGTGGCAATTTTGCAAAGAGACCCTTTTTAATAAAACTTGCAAAATAAACCAACTCTATTAAAACGAAAGGTGAAAGCTTTACATCTGAGTTGGCTAGGCATCATGCTCAGCCCAAAAATCCAAAAATCTGGAGTTTTTACTCCAAGTAACAATTTTGCACAAAAGCCCATTTTTTTGTAATATTTGCAAATAGGTCGAATAAATATCAGAAAAATCCAGAAAATTCATAAATAATACTTAATGATAAATAATAGATTTCCATTAAAATAATTTCTGATTTTGAACATTCCAAGAAAATATTTGCACGTGCTTTGCACATGCAAAGAGATAAATTTCAGAAAAAATATTTATTAAATCACTAAAAATCATTTTAATTCATTTATTAATCTCAAAAACATTATTTAGAAACCTTGGGTATTACACATGCCTTGACAACTTAAGACATGAAAAAGACAAGCATTTAGAGTATAGAAATACTACTAACTCTCAATCCAAGACTTAGAAGTTGAAAAAAAATTCACATACATGCTAAAAATGACAACCTCCACTAAGACTGTGTAACGCCCCTGCCCCAAACTCAGACAATTTTTATACAATTTAGAAGAAAAATTATTTATAGTATAGTACAACTGCCCACCACAGGCTGCCTCTGAAAAGGTGGTTAACCGAATTGGTGACTCTTGATCATAGGCAATTATATTTATAGTTATTTTTTTTCAATTCTCGATGTGGGATAAATTCTCACAATTCTTCCGTTCTCTCTCTTGTGAAAGATAGCCGAAGCCCAAAGGTGGGCCCCAGCACACATCACCCTCACAAACAGAGAAGACAACGACAGCAGCATTATATTTCATCCGAGTGGGCCCCATCCCATGCTGATGTCATCAGCCTATTTCAAACAACAATACCTTTGCTATTTCAACATCGTGGGCCCCCTCCCAATCTCACTTAATTCATATATAATACCCCCAGAGGAAATCCTATGGTGCACAACGATTTCCTCTTATAAATTACATATTAAATATTTATTATATTTAACACGTGGTGTTACAAACACCTCCCTTCAGAAATCAGCGTCCTCGCTGAGCACGGGGTATGCACAATCTTAGTGCAGGATCTCCTTCCTATCCAATGTGGAATGGCGTACCCTGATTCTGCTAGCTGTATAGTACCCTAATTCTGCTAGTTATACAGTCCCCTACCTGGGCGACCTGTCCCAACCTCGCTCCCTCTCAGGCATACCTACCAGTACATCTGCTAGCTCCATCCCAGGCATAACAACCAGTCTGTACCCACACTCGGTGTCGAAAGTCGGCTCGGATACCATTTGAAACACCCCTGCCCGAAACTCAGACAATTTTTATACAATTTAGAAGAAATTTTTTTATAGTATAGTATAACTGCCCACCACAGGCTGCCTCTTAAAAGGTGGTTAACCGAATTGGTAAAACTTGATCATAGGCAATTATATTTATAGTTAATTATTATTATTATTTTCAATTCCCGATGTGGGACAAATTCTCACAATTCTTCTGTTCTCTCTCTTGCGAACGACATCCGTCGCCCCAAAGGTGGGTCCCAGCACACGTCGACCTCACAAACAGAGAAGACAATGACAACAACATTATATTTTATTCGAGTGGGCCCCATCCCATGCTGACGTCATCAGCCTGTTTCAAACAGTAATAGCTTTGCTGTTTCAACATCGTGGGCCCCCTCCCAATCTCACTTAATTCATATATAATACCCCCATAGGAAATCTTATGGGGCACAACCATTTCCTCTTATAAATTACATATTAAATATTTATTATATTTAACACAGGGTGTTACAGACTGGATTTGTCCATATCTTAAAAATTCATGTCTATTACTCTACAAGGAATTATATGATTCTAGACTTTTTGGAAAGCTAAGAGTCTCTACTCCAAATCTCTAGTTAATCATTTTCACAGATTCTAAATACATCAATCTAGAAAAAATACAAGTTCTTAGACTATCTAATCTGAGCTAAAAACTGAGCACGGTCTAGTCAAAATTCAAAATCAATTCAACCATAAGTCCAATACTTATGAAATTTTAGTTTCAGTAACTAGACATATATAACTCTAACATATTCAAAAATTGAATTCAGATTCATAACACACAGAGAGTTATAGCCTTTTAAACTCAGCATAAAAATTCATTCTGTTTTCAGACAGGGTGCCTACCTCCTTTTACAAACTATTTTTAAAACCCCATCAAATATTATCTAGAAATTCTGAAATTTTAGAAACATGATCTAGATTCACACCAAATTCTACAGTAAAATTTTCATTGCAATGTTATGCACCAATAAGCAGTTATGAATTATTGATCTTCAATTCCAAAATAGAGCAGAATCAACTTTTGGTTCTGGACAAGTTGCCAACTTATATTTTTTTGAAGCATCAAATGAACTCAGAAATATGTGAAATTTGGAGATATGGTTGTTGACACATTAAAGAACTCCTAGTAAAAATTTGGGCCTAATATACTTAACCAATTCCGAGATATGATTTTCGGAAGAGCACACCAGTTTTCATAAACACAGCAGTTTCCTACTGCTCACTGCCCGAAAATAAAATAATTGTTTGAGCTACTAAATGAAACCCATATATTATGAAAAAAATTAAGTATGCTCTAGACTTACAGTAAAACATATCCTAAAAATTTTGATTCAAGATTCTAAGCCATTTGTAAGACAGAAAATCCTAAACTTACAACATCACATACATGTTCTTTCTTGGCATCTAGGTATAAAAATGTACTCAATAATCAAACTCAAGATGTGAAACTCAACAAATATTCATGCATGTCATCAAGGTACTATCTTTTTACTCCTACTCATAAGAATCATATAAGAAAATAATAAAAATAGAGTTTAGAAAACCCCCACCCTTCCAAAAGAGAAGATGATCTTAGTCTTCAAGATTGCTACCTCCTCCAAGCTTTCCTCCTCTTGAACTTGAGTTCCTACAACAAAGAGTAGAGTTTCTTGCCTAATATTCACTCCTTTTTTTTGAACTAAGAAGGCATGAGAAGAACAAATGGAGAAATGGGTCAAGTAAATGTGGCTTTATAGGAAATGGGAGTGAGGGATTAGGGTTTGGCAGCCCAACAATGATGGAGGGTGAGGATTAGATGCTGAGGGGTGAGTGTGATGAGTGGTTGAGATGAGAGCCAACACATCCAACCACTAGAACATTCTTGGTCTTTCTCATTCTTACAAGAAGATTAACACATGGGTGAAAATTGACCCTTGGATCTCATCAATTTTCATCCCTACACTGATCATGAGGTAGGGTTCCTAACCCTAGGTCAGCAAACCCTAACCCTAATGCAAATGCATGCATGGTTATTTTCAATCCAAACAATCATGCACTAATTTAATTCAAGTATCTACTCTGATCATTAATATATATATATATATATATATATATATATATATATATATATATATATATATATATATATATATATATATATATATAGGGAAAGCTTCGTTTGTGCACTATTTCTAGTGCACATGGCATGTGCACTAGGCCTTCGGGCGTTCATATCGACGATCCGAACCGTTCACATTGATCTACACATCTAAATTAGTCTAAATATGTAAAATCAAATCAATTGAAATTTATTTGCCCATCCATCATGTGACTATAAAAAACAATGATTTTCAGCCATACAATTCTGTAACACTTCAATGGATGGGTAAATGAATTTCAAATGATTTGATTTTACATATTTAGACTAATTTAGATGTGTAGATCAATGTGAACGGTTCGGATCGTCGATATGAACGCTCGAAGGCCTAGTGCACACGCCATGTGCACTAGAGGTAGTGCACAACCGAAGCTTTCCCTATATATATAAATATAATTTATTTTATTCTGGGGTATTACAATACTAAGATTGTGAAAATAGTTAATAGTAAACGGTGATGGTATAGGATAAAAATAATAATAATGATGATGGTAAAGAACATATTGTCGACATAGAAGTAAGTATAAATGATAAAGTGGTTGAGTCAATGTGTATATAAGTCCAATTATTCCGGCGACTATCTCACACTGCAGATCATCCTGAGGCCCTCATACTCACGTTTGCTCCCATTTCATCACAACTCCAATTAGTGCTTTTCCTTATTTTTATTATATTTAATTAGAATCATAGTCTCCCTAGAGTTGGTATACCCTGCCCGACTTAACTTTACTGAATCAAAACAAGCCCCACTGCCTACTTGCCGCCATGCCAAGGTCCTACTCAACCTCTAGAGTCTCATAACTCAAAATATTATCAACAATCTTTCTAGGGTCTACATCATAACCCTAAGCCTCAAATCATAACCAAACTTGGTTTAAATTATGCAAAAACTTTTTATTAATCACATTCCTTTAAATTAACCGATACTGCCATAAAACTCTTTCATATATGGGAACATATCAAACTTACGAAAATTATTTAAAATCAACATTTAGTTACCACCTTTCATTCATTCATAAAGTTCAATCAATTCTACTAGAAATTTATTCAATCCAACTGAAATAGACCTCTTAATCATGTGATCTCGTCCCAAAAATCTGAAATTCTTTTGCCTAAAAAAATTTGAAATTAAATTCTCAAAAATTAAATTCTTAAAATCAATAATCTATAACATTAAAATTTTATTACTTAAAAATTTTTCACGCAACACTTTTTCCCCCTTTTTAGTTTAAAACTTTTAAAACTAAAAATCTCAACAGAAAAAAAGAGAAAACAAAACAAAGCTCAAAACTCAACAGAGGAAAAAAGGAAAAAAACAAACCAAGCTTTAAACTGACAAAAATTTGAAAAAACTCAAAAGAAGAAAAAAAAAATAAAACTAGAGGCATCTGGTCGAACCCGTGCGACCTAGCTAAAGGCCCACACAAAGCCCAATTCCACATGGGCTAGCCAACTTCCCAAGCCACTATCTGTCTTATCTGGCGGTTAAAATAAATATATCTCAAACACTGTACAGTCCCTAGGTCCTGTACAAACCCGAAACCCTATAACTCCAAACCCTAATACAGTGACTTGGGTTACTGTTCACCTCATGAACAGTGAACCCGAAACCCAACATACTCCAATTCAACCATACAACAATTATTCAAACCCTAATATTAAACTTGAATTTTTTAAAATTAAAAAAAACGAATAAACATGGAAAATTCTCAACTTTAAAATCAATCCATTCATGAATTTAAGGGCCTACAATGAGTTCTAATTATCTCTACAGATCTCCATCATCTACAAGTTAAATCCACGATACTCAATCAATTTTATAGATCTCAAACTAAATCTTTATCAATTAAAAATTTGTATTTGAATGTTCATGATAATCTCTAAGTCATAATATTAAAATCCAATATTTGGTACACAATCCATCATCATACAACCATCAAAACTCTAGAATATGCAACATGAAATTAATTCTAATCAAAACAGCGAATTCTCTTATAAAAACTATAACTTTTTAATCAATCAAGCAATGAATTTGTGTGTATTCAATGGTCTGTAAATTTTCATAACAAATACCCATAAACTATTATAAACTCCATGATTATACAAGTATTTTAAAAATTATTATTATTATTATTATTATTATTATTATTATTATTATTATTATTTTGAATCAAAACAAGTTCTTTTATGCATCACCAATCTTTAATATCAATAAACAATTTATACATGATAATCACATCTCAATTTGAGATCTTATTCATGAAGAAGTTATTTGACTACTAATTCATTGAGATTTATAGATCTACATCAAAATTTATAATCATGCAAGCTCTTAATATATACCATACTTGATCAATCATCATCATATTCTACAAGTATATGAGAAGTACCACCTACATCAAAGAAGATAAATGAAGAACAATAATAATCAAGAAAGAAGACTCCTCCTTCTCCTTGCGAAAGTCCAAAAATCCAAGCTTCAAAACTCCATGAATAATAAAGAAAAATAATACATACATACATACATACATACATATATATATATATATATATATATATATATATATATATATATATATATATATATATATATATATATATATATGTAAACATTTATTTGTGAGGGATGTTTTTGCAAAATTTGTCATAAAACCCAAAAAGTAACCCCTCTCGACCTATATTTACAGCAGCCACTCTCTTCTTTTGTAAACCATATATATATATATATATATATATATATATATATATATATATATATATATATATATATATATATATATATATATATATTTCGTTGTGCACTCGGCCTTCCCGCCTTCGTATCGACGATCTGACCCGTTCACAATGATTTATACATCTAAATTGGTCTAAATATGTAAAATCAAATTATTTGAAATTTATTTGCCCATCCATCATGTGACTATAAAAAACAACAATTTTTATCCATACGATTTTGTAACACTTCAATGGATGGGTAAATGAATTTCAAATGATTTGATTTTACATATTTAGACTAATTTAGATGTGTAGATCAATGTGAACGGTTCGGATCGACAATACGAAGGCGGGAAAGCTGAGTGCACACGGAGGCCTAGTGCACAACGGAACATTACTATATATATCTATATATCTATATATATCTATATATATATATATATATATATATATATATATATATATAGGAAAATCTTCCATTGTGCACCACCCCTCCATGTGCACTCATGTGCACTCGGCCTTTCCACCTTTGTATCGACAATCCGAACCGTTCACATTGATCTACACATCTAAATTAGTCTAAATATGTAAAATCGAATCATTTGAAATTCATTTGCCTATCCTTCAATGGATGGGCAAATGAATTTTAGATGATTTAATTTTACATATTTAGACTAATTTAAATGTGTAGATCAATATGAATGGTTCGGATCGTCGATACGAAGGCGGGAAGGCCGAGTGCACACGCTGTGTGCACCATAGGTGGTGCACAACGGAAGACTTCCCTATATATATATTCCAAATTAAGTAGTTAATTAAAAAAAAAAAGATTTTGTCCCCCCTAACCCCCCTCCCTCCCCCCCCCCCCCCCCCCCCCCCCCCCCCCCCCAATCACAAACAATCTAGCTGGCCCTATGTGTAGCCCCAAAACCGAAATCTGGAAATTTCCACCCCAAGCAGCAAGTTTTATACAAAAGTCCTTCATTTTGAAATATTTACAAATATGCCATATATTATTCATAAAAATCCAAAAAATTTAGAATTACTATCCACTAATAAAGATTAGGTTTTCCAAATAAATTTTCTGACTTTTTATTCCTCAAGAATAATATTTGCAATAAAGTCCCTAACAATCCCAAAATTGTATATATACATATTTATTCCATTAAATCAATTAAAATCAACCATATGGATAAAATCTAATTTATTAGAGCCTTCTACTGAATAACCGGCCCTAAATGTAGTCCATAATTTTCAGTTCAATTTTCACCTCCAAACAACTTTGCACAAAAACCCTTTTCTTTCAAGTATTTACAAAAATAGTTTCTTTATTCAGAAAAATCCCAAAAATTTAGAATATACTCAATTATAAATAAAAGAATTTATTCAGAATTTTAAAAGTATAAATTTGCACCGAAAAAGTATTTGCACTTGTGAAAATGTCAATTTTACTAAATTCAAAATAATTTAATAAATTGACTTAACAATTATTTGTTTATTCAAAATATAGTATTTAAAATTCTGGGGTGTTACATCACTCTTCCCTTAGAATAGTTCTGTCCTCAGAACTGCTACTAGCTAAGGGAAAACAAAAACAAAGAGCGTATATAACCAGTTCAGGAAAATCACTCTATCTTTATTTTCTAATTACATTGGATTGCTAACTAAAGAAAATAACGTATAATAAGAATAGTAAAGTAAATATGAAAACTGACAGAGCAACAAGTATAAGAAAAAACCTATAATGCATAAAACTAATCCCAAGAAGATATATAAAATGTATTAAAAAATATAAACTATTGAATAAATTGTTGAAAGCAACTAGATAATCAAAAAATAAATAATTAGAACTCATTGTAGGCTCTTAAATTCATGTTTGGATTGATTTCTGAAGTTGAGGAATATCCCCTTCCCGCAGCTAGCACCGCGGCATGAGGGAAAGCTTGATTTGATCCGTTCGTGTGGATACCATAGAGGCACCGTAATATTGCAGTGCTGTGATCAGCATACTGTGGAGACAGCAGATCCATCTTCAAGGTATAACTCCTAAACACGATTTATGGTTTTCGCATGGATCCATGGCTAGGTTTCGATATTTCTTTATAATTTTTCCGCTGTGTATTTGACCTGAGACTACTATAGAAACCTAATAGATATTACCTCCATAACTTTAAGGCAAAAATTACGACTGCAAGTTCAAGATCATACGTAGGATAGTTCTTCTTATGCGGCCTCAACTGTCTGAATGCATAAGCGACAACTCTGCCTCCTAAACCTCTGCTAGAAGCATCACAGTGAATCACAAAAATCTCCTGAACTGTCTGGTATAGTTAGCATAGGTGCTGACGTCAATCGATTCTTCAACTCCACGAAAACTTCATTACAAGCTTCATCCCAAACAAACTTATTTTCTTTCTTCGTCAAATTGGTTAGGGGTCCAGCAATCTTCGAGAAATCCTAAACGAACTTCTGATAATAACCTGCCAATCTGAGAAAACTTCGCACTTCTGATGCTGACTTCGGTACCGGCCAATCCTTGACGAAGTAATCTTTGACGGATCAACTGAAACTCCATCGTCCGAGATAATATGTCCTAAAAATGCGACATGATCTAGCCAAAATTCACACTTGCTGAGCATCCCATAAAGCTGATTCTCTCTTAAAGTCTACAAGACCACTCTCAAATGCTCTGCATGATCTTCTCTGTACATCAGACTCATGAATACAGCTGGTGCATTGGTAACTCCAAATGGCATTACTAAGAACTCGTATTGTCCATATCTTATGTAAAGCGTCTTCTTCTGAATATCCTCAGTCATCACTTTAACCTGATGGTAACCAAAATGATGGTCCAACTTTGAAAAAATAGATGCCCCTCCAAGCTGATCAAACAGATCGTCAATCCTTGGCAGTAGATATCGGTTCTTACTGTGACATTATTCAGTTCTCAAAAATCAATGCAAAGTCTGTGCCTACCATCCTTCTTATTCACGAATAAAACTAGGGCTCCCTACTAAGCCTGATAAAACCCTATCCAACAACTCTTAGACTTGAACCTTTAGTTTGACCAACTCAACTAGTGTCATTTGGTACGGACTTTTTGAGATTGGTGTTGTACCCGGTTGAACTTCGATACTGAATTCTACATCTCGATCTGGCAGGCAACCAGGGCAAATCCTGCATAATCATGGGTGCAACTTCACCATCAGTGCACAACAACTCTAGTACACTGGCCTTCTAGTTCGTAGAGTTCTTGACACGACCAAAAGGTGTGTCACCCACATGAAACTCAAACTCTTGGAGACCTGGAAGTTTGAACACTACCTTCTTCTCTCGGTAGTTAATCACGACATGGGTAACTCTCAGCCAATCCATTCCAAGAATAACATCAAATCTGAAAATGTTGACCAAAATAAGACCAGCCTTAAAATCCACACCACTAATCAGCAAAGGGTTCTGCTTGCACATCTTAGAATAAATAATGACGCATCCACCTATTGTGATATTCTAAGTTGCTGGTATGATGTCGCTTGCCTAATGGTGCTGATCAACAAAGCGGGAAGAACGAAGGAGTGGGTAGCACCAGAGTCAAAGATACTATGGGTAGGAAAAGGATGAATTTATACCCAATAAGAAATCTATGAATGAGGATGAATGCAAGGGACGGGAGGAATTAAGGAGTGAAAGAATTCAATATGAAGCGATCAAGAAGGAATCAAATAAGGTTAGTATCCAGATTACAAGTTGGTTATTAAATATTCATAAGATTAATGTGGTGCACATATTATTGAGTTAAACCAGGCTAAGACAAACCGGACTAAGCCCAATTGGTTAGGGCCAAACTTGGCTTTGATACCACTAAAAGTCTGTCACACCCCGCTTCCCAAAAATAAGAAAATACAGGCACGTAACAAAGGCCCAGCAAATGATGTATACATTATTCATACGCTATAACAATCAACTCAACAGTATGAATTATAGTCACAACCACGTATGCTATAATGAAATCACATAAATAATGAATAACTAGAAAGATTCGTGAAATAATCCACAACAATCCACAAACGATCCACAAATAACTAACATATGGGAGAAAATAAACTTCGGGTCAATGCCCGGGAGTACAATGTATGAAACGAAAACAATACTAGAAATAAATAACATGAACGAGGTAATAAAATTAGCTAAAATCTTGACTCCATTCCTTAGAAGATTTGCTCACCAATTCCTTCATTCAATCCTTCTTGTGTACCTACAAGCTCATTGTCTAAAGTTGGGTTGGGGAATATCCGTTAGAGCAAGTCATGGACGGCAAGTAGTAACGAGCAATGCACAATAAAACATGATATATTAAGCAACAATGAACTAGAACAATATCAGAGGTCAATAAACGATAATTGATATTAAGATCGATAGTCTATAATCAATGGTGCAGTGATCAAAGACGATAATCAATAATTAATGTCGGTAACCATAACCATGATCAAAATGCAAGTGTCAGTCTGAAGTCTAACAATCCTTTATTATCATATCTAATGCACGTAATCCTATGTCCCATACCACAGGTTCAGGTGCATACAATCAGGTGAACGTTTAGACTATAGTGTTGAGCTTTACAGGTCATGCACTCGGCACGATAATCAATAATCAATAATCCATAATCAACAATCCACAATCCATAATCCATAATCCATAATCCATAACAATAATTCATAATCCATAATCTATAACAATAATTAATATAGAAACACGAGCCCCTTCTCCGTGTACAGTCTCCAATATTGTCTACTACTAACTCGACCGTTATTTTCCTGGCTTGTTATTATTTTACTATACTCAATTATGAACATGTAATGAGTTCAATTGATAAGAACGAAGGTATCGAGGCAATGTCAAGAATGTTTCAAAGCTATGAAATTCATGATATATTTAATTTCATTCATTAGATGCAAAATTAAACATATTTATACTTAATAACATGAAAACAAAAATTCTAGACAGCAAACACTGTACAAAAACTGACTTTCCCACTGCTATAGAGAAAGTGAATCAGGTTCTGTCAGGGGTTCCAGAAACTAGACTCCCTAGTTTCCAACGCATATTCACATGACATGTTTCGTTTGCAATAGCTAGGTCTATTAGTCTGTTTTTTACAAGTCTAGAGTTCTGGAAGCAACCTGGGATCAAGTTCTTGTATGCATAACGAGACTGGAAATTCGTTGATGAATCTTATAAAAATTATAAAATGACTCCTAATCTTGTCTAGCAACATTCTTGTTAATTTCATGTCTTCATTCTACTGATAACACATTATTTTAATTAGTAAATCAGGTCAATATGCTTCTAAACAGAAATCTAGAATTTAAACCTAGCAGTACTAAAATCAGGATAACTTGCACACTACAAGTTGGATTTCAGATCCGTCAGAAGTTACAGAAACTAGATTTAGAGGCCTACAATTTTCATTTATGAAGGTCTCATTTCTTTTATCAGCAACTGGATCATCAACTCACTATAAAATGGAATAAACAGCAGGGCCGCAGCATAACATTTTCATTTGCAACAACCAAGATACAAGAACATGTACTCTTCTAAAAAATTTAATAAAGCATTTATATTCAGTATTTTGGGTATATCACTACTATTAATATGATGGAAGATTACCAATCCTACGATTAAAAAATTACTATTAATAATCATACCGTCACAATTCACACAATCGAAAATAGGCTAGCGTATATCTCTACATATGTTTACATATGTTTGTGCGGTCCATGTAATAAAATAAGTGTTATAGATATGAAAAAAAAAAGATGGTATATGACGATGAAATAACATGGTTTAGGGTTTGAGTCGACGAAGTGGCATGAAAAAAAGCTATTACTTGGTTTCGCCAATGACCGTAATAACTTCTTTAAAAAGGTAACAAACAATTGGGATACGATAAACAAGGTAAAAAGCTACTTGCGGAGATAAAAAAAAACATTTTTTGGATGAGAACGATAAGTCAGTTCAAGAGAAACTTGCCTTTTTGGCAATTTCGAGTATGAATGAACAATGGATAGAAGAGGATCTTGACGGTGAAAACATGTACAATGGCAGCAAGAAGCTTCGGCAGTGTCGGGACGAAGGGCAGTAACAAAATGATCGGTGCTTCGGGGTTGTTGGTTGACAGCGAGGAGGACTGCAGTTGGGGGATGTCGGCAGTGGCTGCGGTCGATGGTAGGGAGCTGTTGACCTCGGGTTGTGCGGCAACAAGATGGAGAAGGTGTAGTACCCCTTATTTTTAAATAATGTTTTAAAGATTTATAAATGAATTAAAATGATTTTTGGAGATTTAATAAATATTTTTCTGAAGATTTACCCTTTTACACGTGCAAAACACGTGCAAATATTTTCTTGGAAAGTTCAAAGTCAAAAATTATTTTGGGAAAACTCATTATTTATTATTTGAGATTATTTGTGATTTTTCTAGATTTTTTTGATAATTATTAAACCTATTTGCAAATATTATAAAAAGAAGGACTTTTGTGCAAAATTAACACTTGGTGTGAAAACTCCAGATTTTCAGATTTTTGGGCTGGGTATAATGCCTAGTCAACTCAGGGTTAAAAAGTTTACTTTTTTTTGATGAATTTGGTTTATTTTACAAATTTCGATAAAAGATGATCTTTTTGCAAAATTGTCATTTTGAGGGGTAAAAGTGCAAATTCATTTTCTGGGCTTTTTAAACAGTGTCAGCTGACTTTATGATGTTTTTTTTGTTTTTAATCTCAAATAAATTGGGTTTATCAAGTTTCCAAGTATATGGATCTATATATGTAAAGATGTGTTTTAAAAGGAGTATTTTTGCAAATCTGTTCAAAACCCTAAAAACCTATATTCCGGCTTATTTAAAAGGTGGAGTGCAGCTGTCTTTTGCTGCACATCACAAATGATTTTATTATTATTATTTCTTGGAGTTTTAAAGCAAAAGATCTTGGATTTCTTACGGAGGAGGGATTTTTCGTATTGCTTTATTATCTACGTTTGATCTCTTCAACAAGGTGAGTAACATGTTTTGTTTTGTTTTGTTTTATGTATGTTGTATGTGATGATCTATCTATTAGTAAGCATGCTAGGAGTTTGTCTGATGACATATGAAGTTTACTAGAGTAGATGAATTAAAATTGAATCCTTTCATGAAACTATATTATTGATAATTGAAACCCTAATTTGTTGACTTGAGATTGTTAGAGAACTGAATAGAAATCATGAGTAGGATGCTTTCCTTCATATACTTGCTATTTTAACTTATCATGATGTGTTGTATGATGATATTGCATAAAAGTGGATAGAAAAATTACCTTTACTTGTGTATAATGCATAAACTTTATTTGGGGGATTTTCGTTGAGTAGAAACTTGATTAGTGATTGTTATAATTGCTCATATGCATGGACAATTATTGTGAATGATTGAGGATGAGTCTAATGGTTATTGGATCTAAGAATCAAGTCTTGGAGTTTTGAGAAAAGGGGGTTTAGATTTGGATCTGTGCATTATGATCAATTTGGGGATTTCATGATTTTGTGAAGTTTTGAGAATTTTTCAATTGGATATGATTGGTTTTAGTACTAAGTTTTCAGTTGGATAAGTTTTGAAATTTTCTTGGCGCACAAACATGTGTACATATGTCTTATTTTGTTTTTTTCGAAGAAATTGGGTTTTCGTGTGTTTTGATGGAGTTCTGATTGGATTTCAATTGTTTGGGTTCTGAGATAGTTTTAAACTCTTTACTACTCTTATTGATGGATTTTTGAAGTCTAAACTGATGTTAAAATTCGTATTCGAACATATATGTATATAAGATGTTGTTTTGAAAGATTTTTCGGTAAAACTCCTATTTTGAGATCTTTATATGTTTTGATGTGTTTTAATAACTCATATATGTTATACAAGTTACAATTTATTATCTCAGGAAATTAGTTCTTCAAATTTGTGATTTTTACAAAGTGGAATCGTGTATCGGTTAAAACATGCACAACCTTTAAACTGCAGTCTAGAGGTCTGACAGTCGACCGACCAATGTCGACAGTCGACTGTCGAACTGTCGGGGTCCTGGCTGAAGTATTTTCTTGAGTCTCTGATTTTCTTGCGGTACAGTCGACTGACTACCTTATACATTCGAATTTCTCTGCTCTGAATTAATGTTTTCTTTAAGTGTTGGATTTTCATGCAGGACAGTCGACTGTCCAGATTACACAGTCGACTACTGCTGCTCTGATTGTGGTTTTCTCGAGTCTTCGAATTTCTCTGCGGGATAGTCAACTGGCTACAGTATGCGGTCGACTGCCACTGTGCTGCTTGATGTTTTCTTGAGTTTGGGTTTCACGTGGGACAGTCGACTGACTACTTCATGAAGTCGACTGCTACTGCTCTGACTGATGTTTTCTCGAGTTTTCTAATGCTTCTTTTGAACGATTGTCCTTTCAATATTATATTGTTTTAAAAGATGTTTTGCAATGTTTACAGAGAATTATATTTTATTTACGATGGAGTTTTAAATGTATTCTTTTGGACCTTATTTGAGTTGTACGTGCTTTCAAAGGAATTGATGTTTTGTGATATTCTACAACTTAAAAATATGGTTTTCAGTTATTTAATAAATATAATATTTATTTGGATTCTGGAATTTTATATAAGATTTGAATTTTTGTTGATTGGAGAAGTATCTTCGTATTATCATTATGACGATAGATTTGAGAGTTTTATTGAAAGTTTTGGTCGTGATGGATGAGTTGTGTTTTCTCTAGGAGTTGAGTGGGAGTCCTGTGAACCGGCAGATGAGATTTGTGGATTTAGACCTATGGGGTCTTGGGTTTGTTTTGTGGAATTAAGTCCGGCAGGATACACTAACTCTAGAGATGAGGAGATTTGTATTTTAATAATAACCAACCTAAGGACAGGCACTAGTGGAGATGTGATGGAACTTGGAAAACGTAAGTATATGCTCTGGTCTGTTAGTCCAACGGATGCGTTCCAGGACTGTTTGTTGTTCTGTCACGAGAGGACATTTGTATGTTCCCGTGTCGAGGGTCTACAGGCCTATTTACGGAGCATGTAGGGTGTATTCGCGTGTCGAGGGTCGGTAGGCCTATTCACGGAATGTACCTGGTGTATCTGCACGTTAAGAGCCTTGCAAGCCTATTCGTGGGGTATACGGTTGGGAGGTGATTCTCCGGTTTTTGAGCTATTCTTACATGATGCTTGCTCGTCGAGGGCTGTGGTGCCTATTCTCGGAGTATTCTGGATCTTGTTTCCATCACCGTAGTAGGATTAGTTGCATAACGAGGGATCTAACCCTATAAGTGGAGAACGTTAAGGGTTTGCACTGGACCTATGTAGTATGGAATGCATAGAATCCGATAAGTATGCATTAGAGAGTCAGCATATAGCAATTGTGTTTTCTTGACTTGGTTTTATGAATGTTTGTTTTCTGTTTTTCTACACTCGACACTTAGTCTAGTTTTACTTGTTGTTTTCATGCTCTACTATTTACTATCTTATATTCCTTGATGCTTTCATGCTTTACTTGTTATTTCTTACTTCATTTATTCTTGGTTAATACATGTTGTCATGACTCCATGCCTTATGTTTTATTTATGTTGTTTTCTTTTATGTCACTCACACCGTTATGGCTGACCCCTGTAGTTTTGGGGGTTAGGGTTATCTCTAGCCTCATGTTTTACAGGTAGGTGCTTATAGCTTGGGATTTGGATGCTTGTGCTAGATTGATGTTATGCCTTATGTAAATTGTAAAAGAAAGTATTGTACAAGAAAAGATTGTAATTTGAGGTGTTTTGTATTCCGCTGTGTTTTGTAAACAAGTGATGTAATAAAAGTTGAAATAAAAATTATCTGTGTTTTTGGTTATGTTTACTATTGCAATTGAAGTTGATGCTGGGAATTGTGCCACGCATTTCTGAGATATCATATTGGAAATTCGGAGCACTACAGAGATTGGTATCAGAGCATGCTTCAATAGTAATAATAAACATGGTGTAAAAATAAACCTAGGTGTGGATAATAGAGCGGGAGTACCTAGGTATGGACATTAGAGTGTGAGTATAACATAGAGTTAGAACATGATGTTTTGGTTTGGGGTATGGTTGGGGTTTTGCCATGGGATATGGATATGGATGTGAATTGTGTTGTGATGCTCTAACTTTACCCTTATTTTGTAGTATTCAGTAGAATGGCAGGACCATTGACCAGGAATGGTGGTAATGGTGATGGGGCAGAAGGTTCCCATGGAGTAGGACTTGATCTTGAGACTGAGATTGCCAGGGTGTATCTGACCTTGAACACATTCATGGCAGCCAATATGGCGAAGAATCAGAATTAGAATCAGGGGGCTGGATCAGTGTTTGTTATTACTGATCTGACCAAGCAAGTTGAGTACTTCAAGCGGATGAAGCTGCCTGTGTTTGAGGAGCAGTCTGATCCAGATAGGGCTGATGATTGGATTAGGCAGATGGAGATGGTCTTCGAAGTCTTGGAGACTCCAGCAGTCAATAACGTGAAATTGGTTGCGATGCAGTTGTGAAGGATGCTGGCGTTTGGTGGCAGTCCGTGAAGAGAACTCTTGGAGATCAGCAAGTAACTTGGAAGTTTTTTCTGGATGAGTTCATGGATCGTTTCTTTCCTTTGGATATTCAGAAGAGGAAGGCAACAGAATTCTTGAATCTGTGGCAAGGCAGCTTGACAGTGCACGAATATGAGACTAAGTTCGCTCAGCTGTCAAGGTATGCACCGGAACTGATTGTGAATGAAGCAAAGAAGGCCAAGAAGTCTGAGCAGGGCTTGAGGCCGAATTTGAGGTCGAAGATGATTCCATTGGGCATCAGAAGGTTTGATAAGCTGGTCAGGGGAGCAGCTATGACAGAAGAGGATATGGATCAGTTCCAGAAGAAGCAAGAGACCTGGAATAAGAACAAGAGGCCAGCAGATAGTCAGAGTGAGAAGGAGTTCCTAGCGAAGCAGGGCAAGTTAAGTAGGCCTGAGCATCGGAGGGTCTGTCGTCGGGTCCAACCTTGGTGTTTCAAGCGTTCAAACGAGTCAGATTTTTTGAATTGACATTAGCATGAAATTTTCAATATCGACGAAGACTAAAGGTTAGTTCTTCTATTGTTTCTAAAAAGACTTCACAACATCTGTTTGCTCTCACACAGAAAATAGCAGCAACAAGTAGAAACGAATGGTGTTTCTCCCTGGATTGATAAGAAGTTCAATAAATATTAGAAAACTAGTTTACATGTGTCTTTATTATCGGTCTAATAGGAGGAAAAAACTGATTTGCAATCCAAGCTCTGAAACTACTTTAGATACAGGTGAAACAAGAGAACTATCAAAATTATATCCCCTGAAATGGGCTGCTGTCATGTAGTTTGTAGCTGATGAAATATGGAACTTATGGTAGCCACTTAAGAATAACTAAAAGTGTAAGATAGTAATGTGTCACCTCAAATAAGAGACTAATGGTATATCGTTTAGACTTTTGTGGACTAAATAGCATGCAAAATGCCTCTGATGCTGTTTGGTTTTGGGGTGTGGGGGCAATAGGTGTGATTTCTTGTAATTTGTGTAGCGGAAATTGTGGTACTGGCATCGATCCGATCCTAGGCTGTAGGGACGGCTCGGGGGTAGCAGAGAAAGGAAGGGGCAGGGTGCTCGGCTCGGATCAGTAGCTTGGATAGGATGAAGTAGCTCAGCTCGGATCTTTGAGGCTCGGCCCAGACTCTTGTACCTGCACACTGCCTAGAAACACCGGGAGAAGTCACGGCGACAGGCCCTCCGATGATCTGGTCAGTCACTGAGAAAGCAATAGTAGCTAGAGTTCAGGTAGGGAAAAGTTTATTACCCCGGGCAAGGAGGAAGGGGTCTGGTATTTATAGGCAGGGGTAAACAGGTCTGAGAACCTAATGGGTCTGGTCGGACCAGTTTGCCTGTGAGGCTGAGTTGGCAGAAGCCCGTTGGACTTGTTGACTTGATGATCTGGGATGTGCAAAATCTGAGGGGATCTGATGGCCCAAATTGGGCCATGTCAACTATACCACATCATAAGCCCCCCACTCCTGGAGGGCTGCATAAACCAGCCGTGAAGGAGTAGTTTGTCTCTGTGGGAAGAGCGAAGGGGAGTATTTGGCGAAGATAAGTTGTTGAGTCCCTGAGGAGTGACTGGAGTCAGCACCAAGCCGATCACAATATAGTCCGTGTCGAGGGCTGAGCTTGAACGGCCGAGCCCTGACCGCCGAGCACTGAGCCTGGCAGGACTGAGGAAAAGCCAGTGGGTGGATTGAAGTCAGTGTCGAGCATCGAGCTCCAAGCCCGGAGTGCCGAGCATAAAGGGTCGAGCCCTGAGTGCCGAGACCGGAGGGTCGAGCCTGGGCAAGACTGTGAGAAATCCAGCAGGTGGTAGGAGTCAGTGCCGAGCCTGGAGTGCCAAGCCCAGAGTGCCGAGTACCGAGGGCCGAGCCTGGAGAATCGAGCCTGTGCAAGACTGTGAGAAAGCCTGCAGGTGGCTAGGAGTCAATGCCGAGCACCGAGCGCCGAGCCCCGAGCACCGAGCCCGGTAGGCCGAGCCTGGGCAACACTAAGAGAAAGCCAGTAGGTGGCTTGGAGTCACTGCCGAGCGTCGAGCCTGGACAAGACTAAGAGAAAGCCAGTCGGTGGCTTGGAGTCAATGCCGAGCGCTGAGCCTAAAGTGCCAAGCCCCGAGCACCGAGCATAGGCAAGACTGAGAGAAAGCCAGAAGGTGGCTAGGAGTCAGTACCGAGCGCCGAGCCCCGAGAGTCAAGCCTAGGCAAGACTAAGAGAAAGCCAGTGGGCGGCTTGGAGTCAATGCCGAGCGCCGAGCCCTGAGTGCCGAGCCCGGAGGGCCGAGCCTGGGCAAGACTTTGTGAAAGCCAGTGGGTAGCTTGGAGTCAATGTCGAGTGTCGAGCGCTGAGAGCCGAGCCCGGTGGGCCGAGCCTGGGCAAGACTTTGTGAAAAAGCCAGCAGGTGGCTAGGAGTCAGTGCCGAGCTCGGAGGGCCGAGCCTGGGTAAGACTTTGTGAAAAAGCCAGTAGGTGGCTAGGAGTCAGTGCCGAGCCCGGAGCGCCGAGCACCGAGGGCCAAGCCTGGAGGGCCGGGCCTGGGCAAGACTGTGAGAAAGCCAGCAGGTGGCTAGGAGTCAATGCCGAGCACCGAGCCCCGAGCGCCAAGACCGGTGGGCCGAGCCTGGGAAACACTGAGAGAAAACCAATGTATGGCTTGGAGTCACTATCGAGCGCCGAGCCTGGGCAAGGCTTTGTGAAAGCCAGTGGGAGGCTTGGAGTCAATGTCGAGCGCCGAGCCCTAAGTGCCGAGCCCGGAGGTCCGAGCCTGGGCAAGACTGAGAGAGTGGGTGGCTAGGAGTCAATGCCGAGCGCCGAGCCCCGAGTGCTGAGCCCAGAGGGCCAAGCCTGGGCAAGACTGTGAGAAAACCAGCAAGTGGCTAGGAGTCAATACCGAGCGCTGAGCCCGGTGGGTCGAGCCTAGGAAACACTGAGAGAAAGCCAATGGGTGGCTTGGAGTCATTGCTGAGTACCGAGCGCCGAACCGTGGTAAGACTGAGAAAAAGCCAGTGGGTGGCTTGGAGTCACTACCAAGAGCCGAGCTTGGGCATGACTTTGTGAAAGCCAATGGGTGGCTTAGAGTCAATGTCAAGTGCCGAGCCCCGAGTGCCAAGCCCGAAGGGCTGAGCCGGGGCAAGACTTTGTGAAATCCAGCAGGTGGCTAGGAGTCAATGCCGAGCGCCGAGCCCGGAGTGCCGAGCACCGAGTGCCTGTAACAACCCGAATTCCAAATAAGCCAGAATTCGAAGTTCTACAGGATCTTTACACTTCACTTCGTACAATTTTATTTAGAATTTAAAACTTTTTATACAACAATGTTTACATCAACACAGCAAAAATATAATTACACCATGATACATGTAATAAATAACAATTTGATCATTTCTTTAAGCAGCATTCCTTCATTAGTCATTTCATTCATTTTATCCTGCATAGAAACTGTGGGCACGTCAGTTGCATACAACTGACGCTAGGATATAATACATCAATTTCTCTTGCTTGGAAAGCACACACTTGATCAAAAACAAAGCTAAGGGGGACTATCTTATTGTCATGCCCCGCTTCTCAAAAAGAGAATATGGAATATGGATACGTGACTAAGCCCAGTGAATGATTTTCATCATCTATAAGTTGTTAGGATCTTTACAACATTTCACAAGAATAATTAGAGTAGGAAGCAAGAGAAGTCAACCATGCATGCATATATGAATCAAAATACCAACAGGATTTACTTGAAACCAAAATATAATAATCTCATATAAACTAGATCTGAACAAGTCAATAATCCTGGGTTACATTGCCCAATACAAAATAATCCAAGTAACCAAGTACAATTATTCAAAATAAGCAATAGAAAATAATAATAATAATAATAGGAAGAACTCCAGGAACTAGAATCTCAGATCACCTACTCCATCGGGCATCTGATCACCATAATCTGCAATTTAATAAATTACAGAAAGAGGAAAAGAAAACAAAATGCCCGTTAATACAAGTTACGGGCCGCTTGTAGTACATGCACAAGTACAGGAAAGGGGTAAACAACATGGCATGGAATAGACATGATAACAAAATAGAATAACTAGCATGGCAAGATGAACAAGTGCAAGTGGCATGTATCAAGTGTCAAGTGAACAAGTATCATGTAAACAAGTAACAAGTATCAGGTGTCAAGTGATCAGGTTGTTTCAAGTCTTGTACTATATCTATCTAGATAGCACTTCATGTGTCCCAGGTTTTTACCACATGATTTCTACATTCAAACAATTTCGTTTTAAATTTCGTAGTGGATCATAGAGGGTAGTGTACTCAGGGACAAGTATCGAGTATCACGTGTCAAGTGTGCAAGTGTCAAATAATCACGTGTCAAGTGCGCAAGTGTCAAGAAATCACGTGTCAAGTGTTCAAGTGGCAAGTAATCATGTAATCACGTAGGATCTATGGATTCCCTTCCGAGTACACATTTCTGTATTTTCCACTATTAGATCTTTTCCCATTAAAACCGGCTTAGTTATTTATTATTATCAAATAGGCATGTGCGTGTACAAGACATGGCAAGAATAACATGGAATGAACAAGTAACAAGTTCAGGTTGAAAGATAAACATGTACAGGCGAAGGACAACACATAAAACAGTGGGACAACGAAATTTCTAGTTCAGGACAGCAAGACAGTACTGCACTAAATCTGGAATTTCTGTTGCTACAAACATGCAAACCTGGATCCATCAGAAAATCTGGAAAATAGACTCCCGGCCGAATCCAGCATGTATATATAATTCATATGGGATTTCACAAAAACATAACTCAAAACAGGGTTGTATCCAGAAAACATGTTCAACCAGAAATCAGAACTTTGTATTCATAAACAGGAAAATGGCATCAAAACTCACTGATTAAATCTAAGAAAAATCTGGGGTATTCCCTAGTATGTTTACTATCAGAATAAAGTTTCATAATTTTCCAACATAGATAGAATAGTCAAGTAAAATTAGAAAACAACAAAATACAATAGTTTTGTAAATTTGGAATCACAAACACTGCAATACTAAAACAGCAATATCTCACAAAATATAAATTGGAATCCAGATCTGTCAAAAGGGTGATAAAATAGATACAGTAGGCTATAATTCATATTCACAAAATTTTTAGAGACAGCAAGTAGAATTAGGTCGAAATTATGTATCTTTACTGAACATCAAGAAAATTCTACAAGTATTGTAGTTGTTTGCAAGTATAGAATAGTTTGTAAAAGCCATCAATTAAATCCACAAAAATTAGGGGGTTAATCCCAATCAAGTCTAGTTGTAACCAGAAAAATATTGGATCAAAATATTATCCTTAACATCAGTAGAAAAATAGTTTACCATACAGAACTCGTATAAAATTGGATCTGGAATTTAAAACACATATGTAGTAAAATAGTCATAACTCGCAACTCATAAATAGAAACTGAGATTGTCAGAAAATTCAGAAAGTAGAACGAATTCTCTATAATTCATATTCACAAATAATTTTCATATACTGACCTTAATAGGGTCTAAAATACTAATAAAAAACAGGGAATCGACAAAACAGAAAATATCCTTCATGCACAAAATCAACTAGTTCATATGAAACTCACCCAAAACATAACCAAACATGAAATATGGTGCACTAGATGTCCAAACAACATGGTATAGGATATTTTACAAGTCTACAACAAGTTACACTATGATTAACACAAGCAAGCACACGATATCATGCGAACAACATGCATGTATACATCAAGAAGTGGTCATCCCTAAGTTATTTCATGTCGGGGGTCTCATGTGACACTACGGGTGGGTCAACACTAGAGACAAGATATAACAGGGGATTCACACAAGAATTGTCTCTAGAACACAACTACACTATAAGCGGTAATTAGTACTTGTATTTGTAACAGAAATTAATACAAGTTACTTGCCTGAGAGACGACGAAAACGAAGAAGCAAAAGCAAGAATAACGGGAACAGATTCTTGGGCACGAATACAACAACACAGAAGAATACACGAACCACGACCACATGAACAATGAGATACAAGCCCACAAACACAACACATGCACACAAAAGGAACCACGGAGAGACGGTGGACAAGGAACGACGATGGCATGGAGAAACGACGGCGGGGACAGCAAGAGGTGCACTGGCTGTGTGTTGCCGCAGGCTGCAGGAGAGGAGAAGGGAAAGAGGCTGGTGCGTCGAGCTACCGGGGTCGCGACACAGGGAGAGTGGCTGGTAACTACTGTCGTGCGGCGCTCAGGAAGAGGCAGCACAGAGGGTCGCGGGCACTGCTGGCTGGAGGGCATTGCGACTGGGTGGCATCGGGAGAGGACAGCACGACAGGGAGGTGGACATACAGGGGAGCACAGGGGGACCGCGGCTGCTGATGTCGTATGCTGTGCGGACGTCGAAGGGACACAAGGGGAGGCGCTGCGGCTAGGTGCAGGGCGACAGAGCTGTCGACTGCGACAGAGGACGGCAGGCTGGCGAGGAGGATGACGGGAAGGAGGATGGTGGTCGAGAGAGAGAGATGAGCGGGAGGAGAAGGGAAGGAGGAGGCTGAGACGGGGGTCGAGAGTCGATGAGAGAGAGAGAGAGAGAGCAGGGTGCACAGGGATGGGTTTAGCAGTAGAGGATGAAGGGTTTTCGGGAGAGAGGGATGATGGCGGCTAGGTATTGTATGGGATTAACAGGGTAGGGGGAAATAGGGTATCTATATACACTAGCAGAAAATGCCACAATTGCAACAGAATTTTTCCTTGTAAAAGAGTGAAATTCCATAGTTAATGCACATTCGTAAGAGAATTTTTCTCATTCCCTTGTAGTTGTGTTGTTGTGAAATCTCTCCTGGTTAATGCACACATTTGCAACGGAATTTTAATTATCCCTTGCGAATATTAGCTACAATAGAATATCTGCAATGAAAGTTGTTTCTTGCTGTCCCCATCTATAAGAAAATATCTACAACAAATATTTCCATTGCAAGTGTGTTTTAAAAGAGATTTTTCCTGTTGCTGATGAACTATTGCTACAGAGGTTCGCAAAGTAGTCATTCCATTGCAATTGTTACCTCACAAATGCAATTGTTACATCACGAATGCAATTGGACGCGTTTTTTTGTTGGTGATTTCATTCGGATGGCTTAATCAAAATTTTAAAAACGATGTATTTTCTTTCGATGAAGAACATATAATTATTTCACCTGTTGATATGCACAACTATATAAAGAAAACATAATAATGAAAAATTTGCAATTTGAACAAACAATACATATTTAGATAGTAGTAAACTTAAGAACACCAAAATAAGCATTAATATTATAGATTATAGAACATTCTTATTACAAAATGATATATTTGTTTCGAAGTGCCAAAATACCAACAGTACATTCTAGAAGAAAATATGAGTTGTCAAACTCTAAGAAATACAACGAATGTTTTCAAAAGTACTTCTAACTTGGGGTTTCCTCTTAATCTGGAAGGATGCTTCACAATATTGTCAATCTTTGTTTTCAAATCTTCTCGTGGTGCATCAGGGAGCAGAACTTGGGGTTTCCACTTTCCATACACAGGTGCCAGAAGCAACAACTATCCAGTAACAAACAATTTTTATTAGGCACAAAACAAACAATTCCTGAAGAAATGGTATTGTGCATCCTGATCTGGGAACCTAAAATAGATGTGATTTACCAAGAATTAGCACATAAAGAACCAAAGCATTCGACAAAAAGGATTAATAAACTATCAAAAAAGGCATACAAGCTATAGACTGTAGTCACATTCATAACCCACATATTCATTAAAGTGATTTGCGATGTCAAAGCCACTGTAGCTGTATGACTCGAACTCAAAATCAAATGAAGTAGAGCTTATCTGAAAGTATAAAACCAAATTTTATAAACATATAAAATAATGCCAAATTCAATATATACTGAAAAGGTTAAAACACAGCATAAAACACATAATAGCACTGCCCATAAAATATGTGCTACTAGATGAGGTTACTACAGACAAGTATGATATGAGTTACCTTCTTTTTTATTTAACATCGAATTCCCAAAAAGTAGCTAGTTTGTGTGAAAAGACCACAAGGGACTTGAGAACGCCTATCAGATCCTGTAAAATAACCATTAGAACAAGATAGTGTTACTTCAGTCAATCCATTCTTAGCAATCACAAGTGCTACTTCCATATAACTTGCTCACAAAATCAATTCCAGTTGAAATGCAAAAGAGCAGTTTGCAACCAAATAGTAAACCATACAACATAAATACACTAATATGTTGTCTAATGAAAAAATAAGACTTGGGGTTGTTGTCTAATAAACAAATCAAGACCAAACAGTAAACCATATAACATAAATACAATGAATATAAAATTGCAAAGTTCACAATAATCACTTAAATGACACAAAGTGCACAAAAAATTTAGAAGGAACATTAATTTCTGTAAGAAAGATCAACTATCAACCTTAGAGAATATTGTTGCGAAGAATATAAAGTACTGTAGTCACCTTTAGAATTTGCTGCAGTCAAGTTGCTGCAATCAGTACTTATCCTTTTTTCCTTTTTTCCTTTATTAGTACTTCAAAGACACCATGGTACGTAAGCAATCTACATAGTTAAACATTGTTGCGGAGAATATTTCTACAAGGTTCTGATTAGCACCAGCAAATCCAGATTTAATATAATTAACAATAAAACTAACATTTCTAGATTTTACGGATAGTTTATAATCTGCATGAGTTTAGCAACATCTTGATTTACCGATCATCTGCATAATCTGTTATAATCTACATGGTTTCAGCAACATCTCAATTTACCGATCATCTGCATAATTTGTAAGACGACAATAAATAAGCTATGTTGTGGCTGTACTCCACCTTATCTCTCAAAATAAAATAATAAACTATGCTTAAATGCAGCGACATCTAAATGTCGTAAAACATTATAGTATAGGATTATTACTACCGCATACAGCTCACTGCCATAGTATAGCAGATACTAGAACAAGAAACTACTGTTTGGAAACTACAATTTGTACCAGATGGTTTTTGCAAATAATACAAGTCCTGAACATAGCCAATAATACAAGAGCATGCCCACTGAAATTTATAACTTGACTTTGCCTTTCAAAACAAATGAAAAAAACTATAACAAGAAAATTTATCGGTCCGTGTAAATATTGCTGTGTTTATCCCAATCAAATTTCCTTTGAAGTCTAATAAAGGACATGTAACCCCTGTTTTTCCAAAAATGTATTTTGTGTATTTTCTGTATTTAAAATTTTTGCAAATTATTTTTTCGGTTTTCAAATTTCCTTGGTCAAACTATATTGTTGGATCTCCTATTCAAATTTGTTTTCGTACAAAAATTTTATTTGTGACGATTTTATATGATTTTTATAATGTAATACAATTATTATATTTTGTTATTATTAGTATTATTGTTATTATTGTTATTTTCAACTAGTTATTAAAAATCCACTTTTATCTTCTAACTGTATTTGTAGTATTTTAAATAAATTATATTTTGTAATGTAAATTGCATTTTTATTATGAACAATATTTTATTGGTTAATTTATTTTTTTTATTGAATTTTTAAAACCCTATTTATTACCCAAATACCCAATGGATATTCCCTATACCCATTTACCTTGTTTTAAACCCATGTGCCTAACTACCCTTTAATACCCAACCCATTCTCTTCAATTACCCAAAACCCACTTAGCCCAACCCGATCCCCACCTAATCAATCCTAAACCCTACTCTTTCCCTAATCCCTATATATATTACTGTAGCCTCTTCATCTGCCCCATGCTAACCCAGCCGCCTTCCTTCCGTCTCCTTCTCATCTTCCTCCCGCACCTCATCCTCGCGACCCCCCTCCCTGCCCCCCTCGTCGCACCGCCCACCTGCGTTGTCAGCAGCAGCCAGCTGCGCCCCCACCTCTTCATCTCCCGGTGCCTCTCCCCCCTTGCATCGCACCACGACAACAGCCATCTGTCGATAGCCCTCGTGCCAACAAAAGACAGCAGTGACAGATAGGCGCCCTGTGCGTTGTTGCTCTGTTCAACAGCCATGACAGCCCCCCCTCTGACGTCCGCCACCTGTGCTGCTGTCACCTGGCCCCTGCAGCGCCACCTCGATAGCAGCGCGCCCTCCCCTGGACGCTGCGGTGCTGCTCCCTCCTCACGGCGACAGAACAGCAACACAGCCGCATTGCCGAGCCGTGGCCGTCATCTCTTCCGTCCCTTGCCCTCTTGTTTGGCATGTGTGAGTGCTATACATGTTAGCGGGTGTTCGTAGTCCATGATCGTCCCTTGGATTCGTTGCTGCATTTGTGTTCGGATGTTGTGTTTGTTTTGGGATCGTGGATCATGTGGTTGTACTCGTTGGTTGGTTCGTGGGGGTGCGTGAGTACCGTTCTTGGTACATGTGTTCTTGAGTTAGTTCGTGGTTTCGTTGTTCGCTCATTCGTGTTCATTATTGGGTTCTTGTTCGTTTGATTCTTGGTGCCCGTGTGTCTCGTGCACGTGGAGTTTTGGTTATTCCGTCATTCGTTCTTGGCTCGTGATTGTTCGGTCGTGCTTGTGCCTCGGGAATCTATTCCCGTTATTCTTGTTTGTTGGATCATCATTTTCGTCATTTTCCAGACAAGTAACTTGTACTCCAATTCATTTGTTTGATACAAGTCAAAAAGTTCACCTATAGTGTAGTTGGGTCTAGAGACGACTCTTATTTGTGTTTTGCTTGATGAGTTTTATCGCTATTGTGAAAATTTGGCCATAGATGACTCACGACACAATTTGGATATGAATTAACCTAGGATTTACCCGTTCTTGATTTTGATCATGTATGTGAGACTTGTGTGAGAATTCGTGTTTTGATTGAGACCCATGTGTTATATTTGGTGTGGACATACTAGATACCCTAATTCATGATGTTTAGACCCTTGGTAGACTCGATTTCATGTTTGGATATGTTTGGATCAATTTTCTTGAATCTATGTTGATTTTGTTTTTGAGGGGAAAATCTGTATTTTGTCGCTGTTCTATATTGTTTGATGTTTTGGACTAGTTTAAAGTCAGTATCCTAATTTCGATATAAAACATGAGTTTTAGATAATTTTGTCTACTTTAAAACCCCTCTGACCTTGCTTGATTTTGATTTCCTATGAGTGAGTTATGACTGTTTTACTACAGAGGTGTCGAACTTTTTCCAGATTCTGTTTTTCAGTAATTTTGATGACAAATCATTTTAAAGAACTATGCTATACATATTATTTTGATTTGAAACTTTGGTCAGTATTTCTTTATCTAGTTAGGGATTACCCAGAATTTTGGTGAATTTTATTGAAAAGTTTTATGTGATGTTTCATGCTCGTTTATGAAATCTATACTTGCTGTATTTTGCTCGTTATTCTATAAGAACCTTATTTTCACTATGGTTCCTTTTACTGTATGGAAAATATTTGTGAAATATGAAATTTAATATATTTTATCTATTTTCATATCCCTTTTGCGGATTTGGATTTCGTTCAACGGCTTGCGAGATATTTTAGTTTTCGTACAGCAGTGTTGGGAGTTCCAGATTAGCCAAACTATCGTTTTTCGATGTTTTCTTATTTTTGATGACTGAACTAATTTTACTGGAATATTATGAAACTTTATATTTTGATTCTAGACATATAGGGGAATACCCCAGATTTTTCGTGGATTTATTTGATTAGTTTTGATGTTGTTTTCTTGACTTTGATATCGTTTTTCTGATTCCTGGCTAAACGTGTTTTCTGTTTTCAAATCAGTTTTGAGTTGTGATTTTCTGAAATACAATATAACTTATTTATATTCTCTGGATTCGTGTGGATGTCTATTTTCCAGATCCTTTGCTGGATCCTGATTTGCATTTCTGTAACGACGGGATTCACTATTTTAGTACTGTACTGTCTTGCTGTCCTGAATATGAACATACACTGTTTTTCTCGTTTATGTGACTGTATATCATCCATGCATGCTTGATTATTTCCCTGAACCTAATACGGATTATACCATGTTAGTTTGACACTATTTTATACACATTCATGCCTGGTTGATGACCATAATAAAAGTAACCAAGCTGGGGTTTAAGGAAAAGATCTAGTAATGGGAAAGCATAGAATTGTGTACTTAAAAGGGGGCCCATGTTTTCCATATGATTATCTGTTATCTGTTATCTGTCCCTGTCTACATTACTTCTTATATGAAGGTGTAAAGGAGAAGAGAACCACTAGGTTCCATCTGTCTGATCTGATTATCTGATATCTGTCTGAACCGTGAGTACACGGCCCTATATGATCCCCTACGAAATCTACAAACGTAACTGGTTTGTTGTAGCAACCATGTGTTATGTTTTTGGGGCGCATGAAGTGCTACTTAGATAGTAATCACACTAGACTTATAAGAACATGGCATCTGTATCTTTATCTAAAATCTGAATCTGAATCTGTTATATGTATCTGGCTATCTGTTATCTAATCATCTGATTACCTATTATCTATCTGACATTATCATTTGACACTATCTGTTTATCTGTTTACATACTATCTGACACTTGACACTTGACACATGTTAGTATACCATGCTAGATCTGTTTCTGCTATTATTTAGATTTGTTTAGTTTTCTCCATGTACTTGTATCCTACATTATAAGTGGCCCGTAACTTGCAATTGACGGGTATTTATTTTTCTCTGTCCCTCTTTCCTATATTCGTTGAATTTTAGATTTTGGAGAACAGGTTCCAGATGGTATTGGTGACTTGAAGTATTAGTGCGGAATCTTGTTATTATTAATTCTTGTAGTTTTCTTGAACAATAGTTGTATTCATGTATTTGGATTTATTCTTGTATATGAGCAATGTGACCCATGATTCTTTGTTTTATTCAGATCATGACTATTTGAGATTAATATATTTTATTTCAAGTATTCTTGTTGGTATTTGGTTCATATGTGCATGTGGTTGACTTTTCTGGCTTCCGACTCTGATTATTTCTGTGATATGTTGTAAAGATTCTTAAACAACTTATAGGCGATGAAAATCATTCACTGGGTTTTTGTTACGTATACGTATTCTGTATTCTTTTTGGGAAGCGGGACATGACAGGGTATTTAGTGGTATCAGAGCACCAGGTTTGGCTAATGTATTAGTTGCCTAATATATTAGACAAGCTTGGCTCGTACTGGGATCTGCTCAACATTTCACCAACCATGCATGCATAAATGAATCATAATTAACATTGATCTGGATAGTAGTCTTATTCCTTTCTTTTTTATCCCTTCTTATTCAATTCCTTGATTCCTTATTTCTTCCGTCTCTTTTAGTCGTTCTCATTTGTTGATTTCTTATTGGGTATAGTTTCGTTCTTTCCATACCCATATTCCTTTGATTCTTTCATTCATCTTCATTTGTTGACTCATTTTGAGTATCATGCTAGTTATTCTTTTTCTGCCATATTCTCTTGAATTCCGCTTGTGCCCTTTCGTTCCTCTTCCTTCATATTCAATTCTTTGATTTCTTATTTTCTTTCGTCCCTTATAGTCGTCCTCCCTTGTTGACTCTTTATTGAATATAAAATTCATTCTTCTCCTCCCTATATTTTCTCTATATGTATATGTATTTTCGAATATTTTGTGTATTTCGATTATTATTTGTTATATTTTGGAACTTCTATAAAATTCTTTCTAAAACTAAAATTTTGTTATTTCAAATAATTGTGTATTTTTAATATCACAAATTTCAAAACGTAACTTCGTACTTAAATTGAGCAATCAATATCTAAGTACGTGTGGAAGATTGCATCATCTTGTTCATCGTTTTGTTACAACTGGATGTCGAGATGGCAAACATGCAACTAGACGTCAATGGAGACAAATTGCAACTAGATATCGAGAAGGCAAAATGTGCAACCGAATATCCAGATGGTAACCTGCAACCTGTTGTCGTGGAGGCAAACCTGCAACTTGATGTCGAAAAGGCAAGTCTACAGATGGATATAAATGAGGCGAACCCACATCAAAGAATTTCTACTACTACTATTATTATTAGTAGTATTATTGTTATTATTGATATTACTATTATTGTTATTATTATTGTATTTTTCTTACTATTTTATTTTTGATGTTGATATTGAATTACTTTCACCAAAATGATGAACCACAAATTATTTTCTGTCTTGTATTATTATCCTTACCAGTATTGTTAATATTTTATTATTATTATTATTTTTACAAGTATGTTTATGATTAATATGATTATTATTATTATTATTATTATTATTATTATTATTATTTTCATTATTATTTTATTATTATTATGTGTTGATTTTTGTATTATTATATTATTTTTGTTAACACCCTTTAGTTTTGACCTAATTATTTAAATTAAAGCCCTCATCAAGCCCAATTTTATTCAGGTGTCTCATTCTTTTCTTCCTGCTCGGATCGTCGCTTGGTGTCACGTGGTCTACAATGATATGTTTGCAGTTTGGAACGTCACCATCAGAGTGGCGCAGTGGAAGCGTGGTGGGCCCACAACCCACAGGTCCCAAGATCCTCTTGTTGCTTCTCCTCCCTTGTATTATTTTTTTTATTTCATTCCTTTCATTTGTTCTCATCCGTTGACTTATTGTTTGATTCAATTCTTCCCTGTCTTTTCTCTCTTTGATTTCAGTTCTGCTTACTCCTTGTCTTGATTTGTTATCTTGTGTGGTTTCTTCCTTTTTGAAACTGTTTATTCTCTTTCTGCGTTCCATTTGACCTCGTTGTTATCTCCCTCATTCTTTTCCTGGTGTTGCCTCTGCTTTGCTCCTTCCCCATTAACCCTCTGTTTTGTTACCCTTTCCCCAGTTTATTTTTGTCTTGTCCTATGTACCACCCAAGCAAATTTCGAGGACGAAATTTTATTGTAAGGTGGGTAGGATTGTAACCCCTATTTTTCCAAAAATGCATTTTGTGTATTTTCTGTATTTAAAATTTTCGCAAATTATTTTTCCGATTTTCAAATTTCCTTGGTTAAACTATATTGTCGGATCTCCTATTCAAATTTGTTTTCGTTCAAAAATTTTATTTGTGACTATCTTATATGATTTTTATATTGTAATAAAATTCTTATATTATATGATTTTTATATTGTAATAAAATTCTTATATTTTGTTATCATTTCTTTTATTATTTTTATTATTTGTATTATTGTTATTTTCGACTAGTTATTAAAAATCCACTTTTATCTTCTAACTGTATTTGTAGTATTTTAAATAAATTATATTTTGTAATGCAAATTGCATTTTTATTATGAACAATATTTTATTGGTTAATTTATTTTACCTATTGAATTTTCAAAACCCTATTTATTACCTAAATACCTATTGGATATTCCCCATACCCATTTACCCTATTTTAAACCCATTAGCCTAACCACCCATTAATACCCAACCCATTCTCTTCAATTACCCAAAACCCACTTAGCCCAACCCGATCCCCACCTAATCAATCCTAAACCCTACTCTTTCCCTAATCCCTATACATATTACTGCAGCCTCTACATCTGCCCCATGCTAACCCAGCCGCCTTCCTTCCGTCTCCTTCTTATCTTCCTCCCACACCTCATCCTCGCGACCCCCCTCCCTGGCCCCCTCGTCGCGCCGCCCACCTGTGTCGTCAGCAGCAGCCAGCTATGCCCCCACTTCTTCATCTCCCGGTGCCTCTCCCCCCTTGCATCACGCCGTGACAGCAGCCATCTGTCGACAGCCCTCATCACCAACAAAAGACAGTAGCGACAGACAGCCTCCCTGTGCACTGTTGTGCTATCCAACAGCCGCAACAGCCCCCCTACCATCCGCCACCGCACCGGTGTCACCTGGCCCCTGCAACGCCACCTCGGCAGCAGCGCGCCCTCCTCTGGACGCTGCGGTGCTGCTCCCTCCTTACAGCGACAGAACAGCAACAGTGGTGCGGACGCTGCGGTGTTTGTTTTGGGATCGTGGATCGTGTGGTTGTACTCGTTGGTTGGTTCATGGTGGTGCGTGAGTACCATTTTTTGGTTCGTGTGTTCTTGAGTTGGTTCATGGTTTCGTTGTTCGCTCATTCGTGTTCATTGTTGGGTTCTTGTTCTTCTGATTCTTGGTGCCTGTGTGTCTCGTGCACATGGAGTTTTGGTTATTCCGTCATTCGTTCTTGGCTCGTGATTGTTCGATCGTGCTTGTGCCTCCGGAATCTATTCCCGTTATTCTTGTTTGTTGGATTGTCGTTTTCTTCGTCTTCCAGGCAAGTAACTTGTACTCCAATTTATTTATTTGATACAAGTCAAAATGTTCACCTATAGTGTAGTTATGTCTAAAGACGACTCTTGTTTGTGTTTTACTTGATGGGTTTTGTCTCTATTGTGAAAATTTGGCCATAGATGACTCACGACATAATTTGGACATGAATTAACCTAGGATTTACCCGTTCTTGATTTTGATCATGTATGTGAGACTTGTGTGAGAATTCGTGTTTTTATTGAGACCCATGTGTTATATTTGGTGTGGACATGCTAGATACCCTAATTCATGATGTTTAGACCCTTGGTAGACTCGATTTCATGTTTGTATGTGTTTGGATCAATTATCTTGAATCTATGTTGATTTTGTTTTTAATGGAAAAATCTGTATTTTGTCGCTGTTCTGTTTTGTTTATTGTTTTGGACTGGTTTAAAGTCAGTATCTTAATTTTGGTATGAAACATGAGTTTTAGATAATTTTGTCTACTTTCAAGATCCTTTAACCTTGCTTGATTTTGATTTCGTATGAGTGAGTTATGACTGTTTTACTACAGAGGTGTCGAACTTTTTCCAGATTCTGTTTTTCAGTAATTTTGATGACAAATCATTTTAAAGAACTATGCTATACATATTATTTTGATTTGAAACTTTGGTCAGTATTTCTTTATCTAGTTAGGGATTACCCAGAATTTTGGTGAATTTTATTGAAAAGTTTTATGTGATGTTTCATGCTCGTTTATGAAATCTATACTTGCTGTATTTTGCTCGTTATTCTATAAGAACCTTATTTTCACTATGGTTCCTTTTACTGTATGGAAAATATTTGTGAAATATGAAATTTAATATATTTTATCTATTTTCATATCCCTTTTGCGGATTTGGATTTCGTTCAACGGCTTGCGAGATATTTTAGTTTTCGTACAGCAGTGTTGGGAGTTCCAGATTAGCCAAACTATCGTTTTTCGATGTTTTCTTATTTTTGATGACTGAACTAATTTTACTGGAATATTATGAAACTTTATATTTTGATTCTAGACATATAGGGGAATACCCCAGATTTTTCGTGGATTTATTTGATTAGTTTTGATGTTGTTTTCTTGACTTTGATATCGTTTTTCTGATTCCTGGCTAAACGTGTTTTCTGTTTTCAAATCAGTTTTGAGTTGTGATTTTCTGAAATACAATATAACTTATTTATATTCTCTGGATTCGTGTGGATGTCTATTTTCCAGATCCTTTGCTGGATCCTGATTTGCATTTCTGTAGCGAGGGGATTCACTATTTTAGTACTGTACTGTCTTGCTGTCCTGAATATGAACACTGTTTTGCTCGTTTATGTGACTGTATATCATCCAGGCATGCTTGATTGTTTCCCTGAACCTAATACGGATTATACCATGTTATTTTGACACTATTTCGTACACATTCATGCCTGGTTGATGACCATAATAAAAGTAACCAAGCCGGGGTTTAAGGGAAATATCTAGTAGTGGGAAAGCATAGAAATGTGTACTGAGAAGGGGGCCCATGTTTCCCATATGATTATCTGTTATCTGTTATCTGACTCTGTCTACATTACTTCTTATATGAAGGTGTAGAGGAGAAGAGAACCACTAGGTTCTATCTGTCTGTCTGGATATGTTATCTTACCCTATCTACATTACTTCCTATAGGAAGGTGTTGAGAAGAAGAGAACCACTAGGTTCTATCTGTCTAATCTGATTATTTGATATCTGTCTGAACCCTAAGTACACGATCCTATATGATCCTCTACGAAATCTACAAACGTAACTGGTTTGTTGTAGCAACCATGTGTTATGTTTTTGGAGCACATGAAGTGCTACCTAAATAGTAATCACACTAGACTTATAAGAACATGGCATCTGTATCTGTTTCTGAAATCTGAATCTGAATCTGTTATATGCATCTGGCTATCTGTTATCTAATCATCTGATTACCTGTTATCTATCTGACATTATCATTTGATACTATCTGTATATCTGTTTGCATACTATTTGACACTTAACACTTGACACATGTTAGTATACCATGCTAGATTTGTTTATGCTATTATTTAGATTTGTTTAGTTTTCCCAATGTACTTGTATCCTACATTATAAGTGGTCCATAACTTGCAATTGACGAGTATTTATTTTTCTCATTCCCTCTTTCCTGCGTTCGTCGAATTATAGATTTTGGAGAACAGGTTCCAGATGGTATTGGTGACATGAAGTATTAGTGCTGGATTTTGTTATTATTAATTCTTATAGTTTTCTTGAACAATAGTTGTATTCATGTATTTGGATCTATTTTTGTATTTGAGCAATGTGATCCAGGATTCTTTGTTTTATTCAGATCATGACTATTTGAGATTAATATATTTTATTTCAAGTATTCTTGTTGGTATTTGGTTCATATGTGCATGTGGTTGACTTTTCTGGCTTCCGACTCTGATTATTTCTGTGATATGTTGTAAAGATTCTTGAACAGCTTATGGATGATGAAAATCATTCATTGGGCTTTTGTTACGTATTTGTATTCTGTATTCTTTTTGGGAAGCGGGGCGTGACAGGACCACCACCGCCAAACGTTGAATCAAAGTAAGGGGAAATTTTTCAGACAGGTGGAAAACAAGAAACAAGTTTTTTAATATAGTATGCTATACCGAAGATAAATGATACTTCTACATAAGCTTGGCAGTACATCAATTGTGATTCATAGAATTTACATTCATGGTAGTACACTTGAAAATCTCTTTTGCATTTTAATTAGTGTGTTTACACAATATCGTTTATACTTAAGAGACATACCACATTGCTTGTTACAGATTAACAGATCCAAATAAAGCCATTCAATACTACGATTCAAGGCATGACATAACCAGGATATTAGTAATAGTAAATTTAGAATGCATTTGATCCGCGCATAACACACTATTTATCCTTTTACTATAACTATAAAGTATAAAACTATGAACAATCTGATTCGAAACGCATGCAAAATCTTATCTAACATTGGTATAAAATAATTGGTATAAAATAATTGGTAAAGCGTACCCACAACATTTTTTTCCACACATTAACCAAACTCAGATAATAGAACTTTTAATATAAAAATAATTGGTAAAACGTACCCACAACAATTTTTTATATCCATATCTGCCAAAAAATTGGATTCGATGCGGATCGAATCGGATATATCCTTATCCGAGAGCATCCCAAATTATTTGTTGGCTGGTTTGCGTTAGACTTTAGCAAATAGTGCATATCAATTATTAATCTCTTATTTCTTCTCTTTTTCTGATGATTGTCATGTAAACATTTCATGTATAAAACTGCAGAAATGATTAGTTCTTAATTATTGATCTTTTCATTTTTTCCTTGTTATACAAATCATAATCCAATAAAGAAGAAGGGAAAAAAAATTCAGAATGGAATAAATAAAGGAATTGAATTACATATTTTTCTCTAGCTTCTACTTTGGGAGTAACACACCTAGTTCCTCATATATAAATTAAGGTATAACATCAGAATTAATTGGAAATAAGAACACTCTAGCTCACTTCTTAATTATGCTTATGTTTGAGATTTGTTCTCCTATTTTACTTGAACATGCTATATTGTACTGCAATTCTTTGGCTCTAATTTGATGACCCTACTTCACCTTGACCCTTAATTGAAAAAAATAAAAATAAAATAGTTTTTTTAAAATCTAGTATTCCCTATAAATCAAGTTAAATTTAACCCTAAATTCCTTTAGAAAAGAAAGCACAACTAATCACTTTTAGTGGGCCGTGACTAATAGATATCAAACACAAGAAGATCGACATCGAGATCAAGATCAAGAACTGACCCACATATTGTTATACACATTGAATGTCTTAACACAAACAGAGTAAGAGAACTGCAGTGGCCCAATCATGATCTGAGTTGGTGTAGGTATCCAATACTTCCTCTGATTATCTCCTTCTTCCTTCTCCTCTTTCCAGTAATAGACTTCTTCCTTCCTCTCACCGTCATCAAAGCTTCTAGAATCTTCTTCCCCTCCTAGTAACCCCAGTTGTAGAGCCACTGCAACTTCCTCTTTGCAAAACTCTTCCACTTCCTTTTCTTCTTTGATGAGGTAGGGTAGTAATCATCGTCGTCGTCGTCGTTTGAGATTAAAGGGGAGAAGAGATCAAGAGTATTTGGGGATTTAGGGTTTTAGTCGATATAATTTTGTGTGTGTGTGTGAGAGAGAAAGAGAGAGAGAGAGAGAGAGATATCGATCTGTTCTTGGTTAAAGGAGGAGATGAATGGTTTTATTTTGGAAAAGTAATTTTACGTGTCTAATAAGTGTTTAATATTAAAGATTAAAAAACTATTTTAGTAACGGAATATATTATGTTACAATTGTTCTCTTTCAATTGTTGCAATTGCAACAGATTAATAGAATCTTTTGCGGATGTCAAAAACATTCACAACGAAGGGGTTTGTTGTGATTAATCCGTTGTAAATGGTAGCACTAACAAGAAAATTTTGGTACTCGTAAATGATTCGTTGTTATTGCAAGGTTTTCTACTAGTGATATATAGCATATAGGGTTTAGGGTTTTAGGTGACGGCTGATGGGTATAGGGGTGTTAACGGGCATTGGGTAGAATGTAGGTATAGGGTATTGGATTTGAGGGGAATGGGTTAAAAATCTATAGGGTTTAAAATCCAATAAAATAATGGGTTTGGGTTTTAAAATCCAATAGAAAAAATAAATAGGATTTATAAAATACAAATTTCACAATTTTTTATAGGTTGCAAAACAATATTTTACAGGGTTCAATAAAATTAATTTGAAAAATACAATTAGATTAATATTTAACTTTTCACAAACAATTTGGATAGTCACATACAAATAATATACTTGGTTTGTACTTCAAAATAATAATAATAATAATAATAATAATAATAATAATAATAATAATAATAATAACACAAATAATAGGATTTGTATTATAATATAAGATTCATTTGAAAATAACAAGAAGTACAATTAATGAAAAGAACTGATTTTAATAGGAGATACAAAATATTTTTGAAATAAAATGAATTTAAGAAAACAAAAATTTTTATAGAGAACCCAAACCGAGATAATACACAGATTAGAAAATACACCCAAAATACAGAAAACGGAAAATAGGGGTTACACTTATTGATGTCGTGTGTGGCTGTGCACTTAGTCCTTAATGCAGTTATTTATATTTAATGACACTAATGCACACTTGTTCGAATTCTATGCATCCCATACTACATAGGTCCGAGAACAAGCCCTTAATCGTACTTCTTCTTGTAGGGTTGGATCTCTCGTTATGAGTTGAAGTACTACGGTAACTATGATAAGTATCTTAGATACTGTATGAGTTACAAGCCCATGTCCGATATCCTGGAGGGGAATCCCACGTCATGACATGACGCATCATGCAGACATCCTATGGACAATTTGCCTCCGCCATGGAACGATGGCACTACGTAGTCACCAAGCACTCCACAAGCATCACCACGGTCCCAATATTCTGGAGATGTATTCACGTCCTGACATGACGCATCATGTAGATATCCTGTGAACACTCTCACGCCGTAGATCCGAGGCCCTCATACTTGTGTTTTTCTCTTACTTTCATCACATCTTCACTGTGTCTAATCCTTAGATAATTGAATCATGAGTAAAATTAACACCCTAGAGTTAGCATCACCTCTACACCGGACTTAACCATCAATTTATAACAACGACCCAAATCTTGGTCTTTTTCTACAACCTTATGTCACGCTCCGCTTTCCAAAAATACGGAATACGAGCACATGACATTGGCCCAGCGAATGACTAACGTCACCTATAAACTGTTTAATCGATCAACTCAACAATATAACCAATACAGAACAAATGCGCAGACAATAATAATAATCTCATGAACAATAATACTTGGAACGAAGCAATAAAATATCCAATACAATAATAATAAACCAACGTCTGGAAACAATAATAAAATCCGGAACATAAGCCCAAAACAATAATAATCCAATCCAAAAATAATAACAAGTCTCAATACATTAAGTTTATTAAAGCGATAAGCAATTTAAAAACAGAAATCTTCAGAATGTTTGTTCTCCAATTCCAGCAGGCAATTCTCCTTCATTACCGGTATACACTTCATCTAAAAAGAGGAGAAAAATTGTCCTTAGAGCAAGTCATGGACAACAAGTAGAGAAAGCACGGAACAATGGAATAACGGTATAACAATGAATCAATGGATCAATAGGAATCAATAACATAGCACGATGACAATAATCAATAACATGGTAATCAATGCAACGGTGTAACAATGATTCAATATTCGGTAACGGTAATGAACTGTTAATATCAATATCACTTAAACAATATTGGATACAAATAGGAACAATGATGAACAATATGCAATGTCGGTGATGTGTCAATTCTTATGTCTATTATTCATTTTAATCATAACTAATGCATGTACTACTGAATCCCATACTACAGGTTCGATGCATACAATCAATTTCGTGTTAGACTCAAGTGGTGTACTCGGTAGATCATGTACTTGGAAACGGTAACGGTAAATACTATTCACCTTTCGGTGTATGAAACGATCATCGGCAACGATATGATACACGATAGATTGGGTTACTGCCATAACCACAATCACACGATAAAATGGTAGCCGGAACGGTAGTTAGGGAAACACGGGCCGCTCCTCCAAGTACAGTCACTACTTTGTTCACTACTTAAATCACCCTTTAAACACCGGCTTATTAATTATTTATCAATGCAACAACACAATATGCAATTAATGGACAATTCGGTGAACGAAAGTATCAATAGGGAAACAATAGGTTGATAACATGCATAGTACGATTAGAATAGTGATAATAAATTATTGGGAACATGCAATGCAACACACATTCATTAATTCATGCAATAGTACAACATAGGAATTATTAATTCATTAAAAAGAGGAATCCAAAATTCTGGACAGCAAGTGCAACCTGTACAAAAATACAGTTTACCGTTGAATCAGAAATCAAAACTTGAATCTGTCAAAAAATTTGGAAACTAGACTTCCATACGGTTCCAACGCATATTTAAAGTTCAAATTCTAACAACAGTAGCTAGGTCAAACAAATGTTTCTTTACAGACTTTATGTTCAGGCAGAATTTTGACATCTTGTTAATTTAATTTTAGAAACAGCAAAAACTTGATATTAAATTCAGTAAAAATATTTTCTGGACTCCTAAACATGTTAAGAAACAATCTGGAAAGTTTTAGAATAAAATTTTATCATTTGATCAACATTTTTACTATTTAAACATGAAAGGTACGAGAATCTGAAAATCTGAAAGCAAAAACACAGCTGTAGTAAAACGGGCATAACTTTTGCTACACAACTCGGAATTCAAAAATTCAAAATGATCAGAAAGCTAGAAAGATAAGGCTACAATTCATATTCAGAAAGTATTTCATTTTAAGGTCTTTTATTGGTTCGAAAATAGCGGTCAATATTTAGGTTAGCAAGCATATACAGTTTTTAAGGTATTTTTCTTGAAAATAAATTAATTAAACAAGATGGGTATCGATTCTTTAGTCAATAAATTGTATAATCAGCATGATGGGTGTCAAAACATGATAAATAAAATGAGAACACGCTCATACATCAATTTATCATCAATCAATCAAACAACATACAACCTAGCAATTGTCTCTACAATAGTTTATTTGTGTGTCAATTATACGAGCAACCCTAGTATCAATTCTATATGCACTCATGAAAGATCCAAACTTTAGAGTCAAAAGTGGCACGATGTTAAGAATATTGAGGTTAGATAGTGTAAACCCTCAATAGACCCAACGAAGAGATGAATAATGGATAATATGATAACAAAGAGATCTACTTGCAAGAATTTCAATAACACTTGAATTTGATACAATTAGCAATTCAAGAAGACAGTGACTTTCTTGTTAGATGGTTAATTTGAATACCAAGAATAACGGGATGAGAATCCCGGAGCAACGAATACAAATCCGCAACAACACAATCCCACGAACACATAATAAAACACGTGCGAACCACATGTAAAAGAGAACCAACAAAACAACAGCACACAAAGAGACCGCATTGACTGCAACAGCTACAACCACGGCCAAGGGGGCCTGCGGCGTCGCTGGCCGAGGGCGGCAAGGGGCGGCGACTGGATTTGATGTCGACGAGGTGGCGATGGTGGCGTCGTAGTGGTGGCGACAGGGAGGAGGAGGAGCAGGAGGGTTTGCTGTGTTGGTGTGCTGGCGGCGCTAGGGGAGGGTCGCCGGAGGTGTGGCGATGGGAGGGAGCTTGCCGGAGCATGGGGGTGGCCGGAGCTGGCCGGGGAAGACGACGAGGAGGGGTTTCAATGGGTTTGGGCGGGAAACAGTGGAGAGAGTGAACAGTGAGGAGAGAGAGAGAGGAGAGAGAATAAGCGGCTAGGTTTTCAAAATTGTGCAATTTATAGGGTTTGCATTAGAGTTGTATTCATATGATACAATTAGGGTACTGGGTTAGAGGTTTAGGGTTCAATAAAAGTGGTTTTAGGTCAAGAACAATTCAAATTGGGACTTAGGGTTCAATTAGAGATAGATCCAAATCAATAGGGTTCAAATCAAAACACCAACAATAAATAAGAGGACGATCGACAATAAAAGCTCAATCAAAAGAACAAAGAACTTCATGAACGAAAATTGAAATCCAAATAAATAGATAAATAATACAAATAAAAACAATATAAGTTGGCTTGAAATTAAATTAGAATTCACCACAAAAATCAGATCAAGTACGAAAACAAAATAATTCGTTAAATGTATTTTAATTAAATAATCAAGGAATAACAATTAATAGTTATAATTATAAAAAATAATAAAATCTTACAATAAAATAATTATTCGAGTTTAACAATTTATTAAAATGACCCAATAAGTATATATATATATATATATATATATATATATATATATATATATATATATATATATATATATATATAAATTGGACTCAAATACAAATAGTTGATCAATAAGATCTGGAAAATAAGATCGAAACACATCGTTATTCGAAATGAATAAATTTTTGATTAGAAAAATACTTTAATATAAAATCCAAAACGACTTTAACAAATAATGAATTTATAATATCGAAATACAGAAAATATTCAGAAAATATGTATTTACGGGAATGGAGGTTACAATCCTACCCACCTTAGAACAAAATTTCGTCCTCGAAATTTGCTCAGGCGGTACGTAGGACAAAACCAAAGCAACCGGAAAACAACCAAACTGGGAGTAAAGGGAAAAGAGGCAAAATGTAACAAAATAGGGAATTCAAGGGGAAAGGAACAAAATGGTGGCAAAACCAGAACAAGAAAGAACATGGGTAAGCATTGAGTGATCAAGAATGATATTGAATAAATATTCAATGAAAAATGACAATTGCAAAAGAATGAATAAGGGAGTAAACAATGCAAAAAAAGAGAAGCAACAAGATAATCCTGGGACCTGGGTGTTATAGGCCCACCACGCTTCCGCTGAGCTACTCTGATGGTGAGGCTCCAAGCATCGGACATGTCATTGTAGATCCAGCGATGCCGATTGACGAACCAAGCAGAAAGAAAAAGAACAGATGACATCGAAAGATTATGGGTACGAAAATAATGAAATTGTACCCAATAAGAAATCAATGAATGGAAAGGACAAAAGACAACAAGAGATGACGGAACTGAATGTGAAGGGGTCAAAGAGGAATCAAACAAGACTAGTTTCTAGATCGTTGGTTATCAATTGTTCATGCAATTGCTGTATTGCTCATATTATTGAGTTAAACCGGTTAAAACCCAAATTTGATTAATATATCAATCAAATCCAAACTTACTTTCGTATATTATCCAAACCTAGGCTCTGATACCACTAAAAACCTTGTCATGCCCTGCTTCTCAAAAATACGGAATACGTGCACATGACATTGGCCCAGTGAATGACTAACATTACCCATAAGGTGTTTAATCGATCAACTCAACAATATAACCAATACAGAATAAATGCGCAGACAATAATAATAATCTCATGAACAATAATACTTGGAATGAAGCAATAAAATATCCAAATACAATAATAATAATCCAACATCTGAAAACAATAATAAAATCTGGGACATAAGCCCAGAATAATAATAATCCAATCCAAAAATAATAACAAGTCTCAATACATTAAGTTTATTAAAGCGATAAGCAATTTAAAAGCAGACATCTTCAGAATGTTTGTTCTCCAATTCCAGCATGCAGTTCTCCTTCATTATCTGTATACACTTCATTTAAAAAGAGGAGAAAAATTGTCCTTAGAGCAAGTCATAGACAACAAGTAGAGAAAGCACAGAACAATGGAATTACGGTATAACAATGAATCAATGGATCAATAGGAATCCATAACATAGCACGATGATAATAATCAATAACATGGTAATCAATGCAACGGTGTAACAATGATTTAATATTCGATAACGGTAATCAACGATTAATATCAGTATCACTTAAACAATAATGGACACAAATAGGAACAATGATGAACAATATGCAATGTCGGTGATGTGTCAATCCTTATGTTTATTATTTATTTTAATCCTAACTAATGCATGTACTACTGCATTCCATACTACAGGTTCGATGCATACAATCAATTTCGTTTCAGACTCAAGTGGTGCAGTCGGTAGATCATGTAGTTAGCAACAGTAACGGTAAACACAATTCACCTTTCGGTGTATGAAACGATCATCGGCAACGAGACGATACACAAGAGATTGGGTTACTGCCATAACCACAATCACACGAAAAAACGGTAGCCGGAACGGTAGTTAGGAAAACACAGGCCCCTCCTCCAAGTACAGTCACTACTTTGTTCACTACTTAAACTACCCTTTAAACCCCAGCTTATTAATTATTTATCAATACAACAACACAATATACAATTAATGGACAATTCAGTGAACGATAGTATCAATAGGGAAACAATAGGTTGATAACATGGATAGGACGGTTAGAATAGTGATAATAACTTATTGGGAACATGCAATGCAACATACATTCATTAATTCATGCAATAGTACAACATAGGAATTATTAATTCATTAAAAAGAGGAATTTAAAATTCTGGACAGTAAGCGCAACCTATACAAAAATGTAGTTTCCTGCTGACTCAGAAATTGAAATTTGAATCTGTCAGAAAATATAGAAACTAGACTTCCATACGGTTCCAACGTATATTTAAAGTTCAAATTGGGACAATAGTAGCTAGGTCAAACATATGTTTCTTTACAGGTTTTATGTTCAGGCAGAATTTTGACATCTTGTTAATTTAATTTTAGAAACAGCAAAAACTTGATATTAAATTCAGTAAAAATATTTTCTGGACTGCTAAACATGTTAAGAAACAATATGGAAAGTTTTAGACTAAAATTTTATCATTTGATCAACATTTTCACTGTTTAAACATGAAAGGTACGAGGATCTGAAAATCTGAAAATCTGAAAGTAAAAACACAACTGTAGTAAAACGGGCATAACTTTTGCTACATAACTCGGAATTCAAAAATTCAAGATGATATGGAAGCTAGAAAGATAAGACTATAATTCATATTCAGAAAGTATTTCATTTTAAGTTTTTTATTGGTTCGAAAACAGAGGTCAATATTCAGGTTAGCAAGCAGATACAGTTTTTAAGGTATTTTTCTTGAAAATAAATTAATTAAACATGATTGGTATCGATTCTTTAGTCAATAAATTATATAATCAGCATGATTGGTGTCAAAACATGATAAATAAAATGAGAACACGCTCATACATCAATTATCATCAATCAATCAAACAACATACAACCTAGCAATTGTCTCTACAATAGTTTATTTGTGTGTCAATTATACGAGCAACCCTAGCATCAATTCTATATGCACTCATGAAAGATCCAAATTAGAGTCAAAAGTGGCATGATGTCAAGAATATTGGGGTTAGCTCGTGTAAACCCTCAATAGACCCAATGAAGAGATGAACAATGGATAATACGATAACAAAGAGATCTACTTGCAAGAATTTCAATAACATTTGAATTTGATACAATTAGCAATTCAAGAGGATAGTGACTTGCCTGTTAGACGATTAATTTGAATACCAAGAATAATGGGATGAGAATTCCAGAGCAACGAATACAAATCCGCAACAACAGAATCCCACGAACGCACAATAAAACATGTGCGAACCACGTGTAAAAGAGAACCAACAAAACAGCAGCACATAAAGGGACAGCATTGACTGCAACAGCTACAACCACGGCCAAGGGGGACGGTGACGTCGCTGGTCGAGGGCGGCAAGGGGCGACGACTGGAGTCGACGTCGATAAGGTGCCGATGACGGCATCGCGATGGCTGCACGACGGAACAGAGAGGAGGAAGAAAGGGATTTGGGTTTTTGGGTTCTGCTGGTCATTGAAGAGAGCGGAAGGGAGGAGGAGCAGGAGGGTTTGCTGTGTTGGTGTGCTGGCGGCGCTAGGGGAGGGTCGCCGGAGGTGTGGCGACGGGAGGGTGGTCGCCGGAGCACGGGGGTGGCCGGAGCTGGCCGTGGAAGAACGACGGGGAGGGGTTTCGGTGGGTTTAGGCGAGACACAGTGGAGAGAGAGAGAACAGTGAGGAGAGGGAGAGAGGAGAGGGAATAGGCGGCTAGGTTTTCAGATTTGTGCAATTTTTAGGGTTTGAATTAGAGTTGTATTTATAGGATACAATTAGGGTACTGGGTTAGGGGGTTCAATAAAAGCGGTTTTGGGTCATGAACAATTCAAATTGGGTCTTAGGGTTCAATTAGAGATAGATCTAAATCAATATGGTTCAAATAAAAACACCAACAATAAATAAGAGGACGATCGACAATAAAAGCTCAATCAAAAGAACAAAGAACTTCATGAACGAAAATTGAAATCCAAATAAATAGATAAATAATACAAATAAAAATAATATAAGTTGGCTTGAAATTAAATTAGAATTCAGCACGAAAATCAAATCAAACACGAAAACAAAATAATTCATTAAATGTACTTTAATTAAATAATCAAGGAATAACAATTAATAGTTATAATTATAAAAAATAATAAAATCTTACAATAAAATAATTATTCGGGTTTAACAATTTATTAAAATGACCCAATATATATATATATATATATATATATATATATATATATATATAATTTGGACTAAAATACAAATAGTTAAATCAATAAGATCTAGAAAATAAGATCAAAACACATCGTTATTCGAATGAATAAATTTTCGATTAGAAAAATGCTTTAATATAAAATCCAAAACGATTTTAACAAATAATGAATTTATTATATCGAAATACAGAAAATATTCAGAAAATACGTATTTACGGGAATGAGGGTTACACCTTCATTTTTCAAGAGTTCATTCATGCCGGTATAAGGACTTAGCTACACTCTAGTTCTTAACTTCTTTTTCATGTTCATCAAAATGAGTGTTTATGCTCACAAAATTTCCACATTTCATCATAATCTTTTTTTTTCATTTTCCATACACACTTGCATATATTAAACAACAAAACCCATTTATTATCTTACTCAATTTTCCCTGTTGACGATCTCAAATTTAATCTCTACACAAAAATTCTTTATCTTCAAAATATTCCTTTTATTTAATTAATCAAGTCATAATCTAAGAATATTTATCAAGTTCTTCTTCTCAAAATTACTTCTAATTCTTATTATATTATGTCAAATATTGTAGAAATAATTTTTATGAAGTCTAGGTAATTTTAGACGAATTCTAGTATTTTTCTCAATTTCTACACACTTAAAATACTAAAAAAAATCGAAATAAGTTAAAAAAATCAAAAAAAACCACAAACAATAGGCTAGGGCCGGATTTGAACCCCGACCAACACCCCCGCCTATGAACAGTAACAGACCCAAAGCGCACTCGAAGACCAATCGGTCTTGAGTGACTAACCGATATGAAAGGGGTGTATATTTTTCGACATTGAAAAATTGCTATTCTAGATGAATCTTTTATCTATTTATTCTCCATTTATTCACAATATGTTTACACAAATTTTCAGTCTTTAACATGGTCAAGCCCTTAAGTTACTTTTTACCTTTTACAAACTAACTCATTTCTTAAGATTCAAAGAGACAACATATTTCACAATCAAGTGAATATAACATTACTCATACAATTCATTTAGAATTTTTACACTTATTGCAACTTCTACACTATCAATTTATTTCACAATCCATGGGTGTTATTTTGCATTCTACAATTCATTCACAAACACAATTTTCATACGAGCATGATTCATCAAATTATATGTATTCTAGCATGAAAATATATTAATAAAGCATCATGACAGCTCTTAATTAACACATTTCAATTCATTTTACTATCTTTCTCATGTAGATGAATTAGAGTTTCCACTTTTTCTTACTAGTCCTTTCAAGCAAGTATATGGAAACTTTTCTATTTGTTTCTAACATATTCACAAATTAAATTCCTAGCATGGCATCTATACTAGAAGTAGAGAAATCACCCACATTGTGAAGAAAACAAAGAAAACTCCTAAAGAACTCCTTGAAAGCACGATCGTCTCCCTTCTCCTCCAAGTTTGTGCACAAAATCCGAGCTCCTCCTCCTAGCAAGGCATGAACCCGAACCTTCTCTTCCTCTTCTTGCTTTGGCCGGCCTCCAATTGGAAAGGAACACACACTTATCTTTCTTTTTCTCACACAAAATTCTTTTCTCACTCAATCTTTTCCTCACAAATGTCTTTTCTTTCTCTTTCTCTTTGAAAATTCTAAGTGCAAAAGACAAGAGTGACAAGGGAGGGGTATTTATACACATTTCAAGAGTGAAAGAGATGAGTTTAGATGAAGCGCTAGGATACAATTGGGAGTTAGAAGAACTACCCATCACCAAGTAACCAACTCACCACTCTCTCCATCTCTTCCACTCAAACAAATGGCCGGCCTCCCCCTTCTTGCTCCATTGCACGTGCATGTGCAATGCACGTGCCATCACATGCACACTAGTTGTTTGTTCATTAAATTGTTAATTTATTTGTTACATGATCAATTCTACCCTACAAGTTGTATTAATTATTAATAGAATTAACTAGTGGGCTAATTAGGTGGGATAAAATCCATGGGCTCTTTAATTAATTAATTAATTAATTTCAGATCGGCTAGAATTTGACTATTAGGCCTAATAATTAATAATAAATAATAATAGGCTTTTTAAAAGAGAAGAAAATATTTGTTAATGATATCAGAATAATTTTTAAAGCCAAATACATACATTAACTTGCACGTGCAAGACACGTGAATACAAATTTAATTATTTGAAAATACAGGATGTCAGAGCACCGATCCTGAGCAAGACTGTTTGAAAGCCAAGGGTGGCTTGGAGTCAGTGCCGAGCACCGAGTCCGGAGGGCCGAGCCTGGGAAAGACTGAGGGAAAGCCAGTGGGTGGGTGGCTTGGAGTCGGTGCCGAGCGCCGAGCCCCGAGTGCAGAGCCCCGAGAGCCAAACCTGGGCAAGACTGAGAGAAAGTCAGTGGGTGGCTGGGAGTCAATACCGAGCGCCGAGCCCCGAGTACCGAGCCCAAGAGGGCCGAGCCTAGGTAAGACTTTGTGAAAGCTAGTGGGTGGCTTGGAGTCGTGCCGAGTGCCGAGCCCCGACTGTCGATCCCAGTGGACCAAGCCTGGGCAAGACTGCGAGAAAGCCAGTAGGTGGCTTGGAGTCAGTTCCAAGCGCCGATTCCCTCCTATCCAGCCTGGAGGATCGAGCCTAGGCAAGACTGAGAGAAAGCCAGTGGGTGGCTTGGAGTCAATGCCGAGCGCCGAGCCGAGATGGCCAAGCCTGGGAAAGACTTTGTGAAATCCAATGGGTGGCTTGGAGTCAATGTCATCGAATGAATCTTTTCTTGCCAGTCCACAATCGAAACTGGATGAATCTCACAAGACAAATCTGGTCAAACCGACAACTCCAAATAGTCAATAACATGACTATCATTCCTGACATACTTCCTGAGCTGAGAAACATGGAAGACGTCACGCACTCCAGAAAGAACTGACGGCAATGCGAGTCTATAGGCCACCTTGCCTACTTGCTCCACCACACCGAACAGACCAATGAATCTAGGGCTCAACTTGCCCCCACCACCAAAACGAATCACACCTTTCCATGGAGACACCTTGAGGAACACATGATCACCCCCTTTAAACTCTAACGGTTTCCTATGCATGTCTGCCCATTTTCTCTGCCTGTCCTGTGCGGCTTGCAAATGCTTTCGGATCCGGGCCACTACATCAATAGTCCTCGTGATCAACTCTGGCCCCAAAAGCTTCCTCTCACCAATGTCATCCCAGCACAGTAGTGATCTACACTTCTGACCATACAATACTTCATACGGAGCTACCTGAAGACTAGCTTGGTAGCTATTATTGTATGAAAACTCTACCAAGTGTAGATGATCTTCCCAAGATCCTCCAAACTGAAGCACACAGGACCTTAACATATCCTCCATGGTATGAATAGTTCTCTCTGACTGACCATTTATGTGCGGATGGAATGCAGTACTGAACTTCAGCTTACTCCCAAGACTGGTCTAAAGACTCTCCTAAAATTAAGATTTGAATCTAGTATCTCTGTTTGATATAATACTGACAGGGACACCATGCAATTTCACAATCTCCTACATATACTTCTCTATAAGGCTCTCTGTAGACTGACCAACTCTGAAAGGAATGAAATCTTTGTCAAGTGGTCCACAATCACCCAGATGACATTATGACCCTTGGGACTTCTAGGCAAAGCAGTCACGAAATCCATAGTGATATTCTCCCACTTCCACTCTGTAATAGGAAGCGGTTGAAGAAGTCCAGTAGTCCTCTGGTGTTCTGCTTTAACTTGCTGACAGTTCAGACATTGCGAAACAAATCTTGCAACAACCTTCTTCATACCATGCCACCAGAAATGCAACTTCAAATCCTGATGCATCTTCGTACCACCGGGATGAATAGAGTATGACGAGCAATAAGCTTCTTCAAGTAACTTCTGCCTGACTTCTCCCTTCGAAATACATAGGCGAGTCCCAAAATGGAGAGATCCGTCCTCATGAATCACCATATCAATTCTAGAACCAGCTTCAATCTCAGCTCAAAATTGTTGTAACTGCACATCACCAGACTATGCCTCCTTAATCTGATCCACCAAGGAAGATTGCAACTGAAGCACCAAACAACTCTAGTCAGAACCAAGCAATACTACATTCAATTCCAACCTCCTCATAGCTTCCACTAGTTCCTTTTGCTCAGTAAGGACCATAGCAACAAGTCTTCTGCTCAAAGCATCAGACACTGAATTAATCTTGCCAGGATGATACTGCAAACTGATATCATAATCTGCCATCAATTCCAACCATCACCTTTGCCTCATATTCAGCTCCTTCTGAGTGAATACATACTTGAGACTTTTATGGTCAGTGAAGATTTCCACTCGGTCTCCAAGTAAATAATGCCTCTAAAGCTTCAAGGCAAAAATCACAGCAGTAAGCTCCAAATCATGTGTGGGATAATTCTTCTCATGAGGCCTCAATTTTCTAGATGCATATGCAAAAACCTTGTCTCATTGCATCAAAACAGCACCCAAACCTCTACCTGAAGCATCACAATGAATTACGAAACCTCCTGATCCATCCGGTATAGTCAACACAGGTGCTGACGTCAACCGATTCTTCAATTCAACGAAGGCTTCTTCACAGGACTCATCCCACACAAACTTCTGATCCTTCCCAGTCAACTTGGTCAACGGACCTGCAATCTTCGAGAAATCTCGAAAAAACTTCCTGTAATAACCCGCTTGACCAAGAAAACTCCGAACTTTCGATACAGACTTTGGCGTCGGCCAATCCTTAACTACAGAAATCTTGGACGGATCGATAGAAAAACCATCACCAGAAATAATATGACCCAAGAAATTCATACGATCCAGCCAAAACTCACACTTTCTAAGCCTCCCATACAACTGATGATCCCTCAGAGTTTGCAAAACAACCTTCAAGTGCTCAGCATGCTCATCCCGATTCCGAGAATAGACAAGAATATCATCAATGAACACCACCATAAACTTGTCCAAGAAGGGAGAGAAAACCCGATTCATCAAGCTTATAAATACCGCTGGAGCATTTGTTACTCCAAAAGGCATCACCAAGAACTCATAGTGCCCATATCTTGTTCAAAAAGCAGACTTCTGTACGTCCTCGGCTTTCACCTCAACCTGATGATAACCAGAACGAAGATCCAGCTTCGAAAATACTGAAGCGCCTCCCAATTGATCGAATATGTCATCAATTCTTGGCAACAGATACCTTCACTGTGACATTATTGAGCTCACGGTAGTCGATACACAACCTGCGATTACCATCCTTCTTATTAACGAACACAACAGGAGCTCCCCATGGCGAAACACTTGGCCTGATAAAACCTCTACCCAACAACTCCTGAATCTGCTCCTTCAACTCAGCTAGTTCAACAGAAGCCAATCTGTACGGACTCTTAGAGATTGGGGCTATACCTGGCTGAACATCAATACTGAACACCACTTCATGATCTAGTGGTAATCCCGGTAATTCCTTAGGAAAAACATCCAGAAAATCCCATGCAACCAACGGTGCGACAACATCATTAGCACACGCTTCCTCCATAATTCTAGCTTCCTGACTAGCCAACTTCTCAACACAAGCAAGCGACATTTCACCTGCACAGAATTCAAATTCCTGACATCCTGGTATTTGGAACACCACTTTCTTTTTGCGGTAGTCAATAAGAGCATCTGTAGTCGTTTATCTTAAAATTATCCATATATGGATATATAGATATAGAAATTTCAATTTCGCTGCACTCGTGGAAAGCTATTTTATAGCAATCAATTATATAATATTAAGCAACGACACATGAAGTGCCATCGGAGGAAGAAAACGCGTAAAATTCTGTCGCATTCGTCGGACGGCACTTCAAGTGCCGTCTGTTTAAAAAGAAAAAAAAAAAAAAATCTCGCCGTGTGTCTAGGACGGCACATGAAGTGCCGTCCGACACAATTTTTGGACCGTAGCCTGCTTTCCACAATGATTCCCACTTTTCCCTAAAATCTGGCTCCAATTAAGGCTTTATGAAATTTTTTTGGACCGAAATGCCCTTAATGGTTTATCTATATATATCACTTGGAACGGATTGAACTTAAACTATCTTTCATCACATTAAGACTTAAACCCTCCTACCGCTCTCTGTCTCTCTGTCCAAACTACTTTCTTTCTACTCTCCTCTCGGTAACTTCTCTAAATTTATTCTTCAGTTGAAAAAAATGTCTTCAATACGAAGATTTATTGGTCGTTTGAAATCAAAGCGAGAACATGTACCAGCTCAACCCAGCACAAGCACAGAGGGTGAAGCAGATCTATCAAATGTCAATTATGCCGATCAGTCCAATTGGAATCGTGTAGTGGACGATTCAAAACATATTAGTCAATATGTTATTGTTACCCCTGAAGGTGGTTTCTGTAAATTCAGGAAAAACTGGAAGGAACCGATCAAAATGTACAATCAGTACTGCTCACGGGTTCCACCAATCCAACTACTAGTAGAGCGGGCGGGATGGAACCGATTCATGACTATCGATACAAATAAGTCGTCGGTTCGGCTCGTGGAGGCCCTCGTAGAGAGATGGTGGGACACTACCCACACTTTCCACTTTCCGTGTGGTGAGTTGGGTTTCACTCCATTAGATTGGGTAATGCTGACCGGAATTTCTATCGGTGTCGGCGACTTGCCTCCATGCGACGATGAAATGTATTCTTTTGAAGTTGTTCAGGAACGCTTCTTTCCAGAACTAACAAAAGATGATTAGAAATCACAAGGTATACGGGTTAGTTTTTTCAAGAATTATTTTACTAATGCTTTCATTGAAGAAGCCCAAAGTGACAGAATTGTAGAGGTTAAGATCGTTCGAGCGTTTTTTATGTTCTTTCTCGGTGCATTTCTTTTCACGAATGGTTTTGGATTAGTAAGATGTGGTTGGCTAGCCGCAGTTGTCGACCTCAATGCTGTTGGCAAATATGATTGGGGTAGTCATGCACTTGCTCTGTTGTATTTGTCTTTGGATTCATGCAGCAGACTGAAAGTGAAATCGTTCAATGGGCCGTGGCAAGTGTTGGAGGTAATACTAATCGTTTTAATTACTAATTTTGGATCACAAATGTCATTAATTAATTTCAATTTATTAATTTGTAACATAATCGATAATTATGCTGTGCAGTATTGGGCATACGAGTACACAAATTGTTGTATCCCAGTTAGAGATAGGAACACCCCATTGCAGACCCACGTGTCTAATTCTGATGTATGGCCGAGAATTTTGCGATGGAATAAAGAATTCTTGGATTCAGGTCGCTCTGATCCTATTCGGTATAATCAATCGATGGCACGTGATCAATTTGAGATGCGCACTCCCTCGTCAATAATTTGGCAGCCATATAATTCTTCAAGTATGACAGATGTGTATGAAATAGAAGTTGCTAAATATATATCACGGTTTCGTCATACTTTTACGTATTGCGGTAAGGTATATGAAATTTTCACATTAATTTCCAATAGTTTTTTCATAGGCTATGATTATGCTAAAATGAACAATTGATTGTAGGGTGTATGGTATCTTGCTGATCGTTGTATTCGCCAACTTACTGGTGATATAGCTATACCAAAAAATCCACCACCCATAATGCGTTTTATGGCATCTGATACAACATTACCTGAACCAATTGAAGCTTCACCTTTTGTGCGTCGTGTAGACTAGTTCACAAAAGGTGAACTAGTCTACACTTACAAAAGGTGAAGCACAAAAGGTGAAGCTTCTGGATTACTAGTTCACTTACAATCAGTATTGGACAAAGGTTTCAATTGGTCCTATAATGCCGACACTTTCTCATGCAACCAATGTCGATTTTATTGGCCCAGCATCTATTAGAGATACTGCTGCCAGTTGCCATATGCTGCACCTCCATGTTGGCAACCATCCCAGTATCCAACTCAATTATCTGTAGAAACTTCTGGATTACTTGGTGAATCTTATGTCGAAGTGCCACTATTTCAAAGCGGTACTACTATGAAGAATTTGGACTCTAGTGTCAGTGCCTCATTTCATCATAGTGGGCAACCAACATATGTGAGTTTACTAAATTTGAATTTATATTTATTTTTTATTTTTATTGTGAACAATACTTTTTCACAGGAAGAGTTATACACTCGTTGTCAACATTTGAGCAACATCGAAGCACAGTTGCGGCAATTGATACTATCAGATATGGTATTGAGGGAATCAATCCCAAATAATTTAACAAATGCAAGGCGGTCTGTATCGATGGGCAGGGCCTCTCTTTCTCGACAAAGAGCAATGAATACAAATTTGGATGACACAGGGGCATCCACGTCTACATATGTGCCAGAAACGCAGTATAGTCATGACCAGTAAAACAAACTTTATTGTATTTTATATTTATGACCCCCGAGGGTATTCACGTCAATTTTAAATGGTGGTGGAACAATAAGAATTGTAATTATGGTAAACACGAGGGTATTTTAGTCACAAGGGTATTCTTGTCCACATTTTTATTCTTTTGTATTGTAGTTAACATTGAATGACAGGACATAATCAATTTGGTTTGTACTGACATAATAATTTGGATTGTAGTGACATTTTAGTCAAAAGGTGGAACAATGTGACAGAACATTTTCTTCAATGACATGACATAATCAATTAATGGCAAGGATAGTCGGTTCATATTTAGTATTTATATGGTACATTGCATTCGTTTATTTCTCACAACACTGAGAAAAACAATTTCCATGGCCAATTTAGAAAACACTTTTCCTTGGAGTTCATCTTCCTCTTCATCAGAGGAGGACAACAATATTGTTGCTCAGATGTTCCACAATCGTTTAATAAGAGTTGGCAATGCAATCCGAGCTGGCGAACAAATTAATTGACGTCGTTATATTCGATGCGAAAGACAAGATGGTCATAGAAGGATGTGGAACGACTACTTTGCCGAAAATCTAACTTATCCAGATTCAATTTTTCGACATCGATTCCGTATGCGCCGACAACTCTTCAACCGGATCTTGAATGCCGTTGTTGGTTACGATCAATATTTCCAACTATCCCAGGATGCATGCAAGCAAGTTGGGTTAAGTCCCCATCAAAAAATTACGGCGGCACTACGTTGTTTAGCGTATGGTGAGGCGGCTGATGCTGTTGATGAATATGTACGTATCGGCGAAACAACGGTATTAAAAAGTTTACGTCATTTTTGTTTTGCAATTGTAACTTTATTTGCTACACAATATATGAGAAAACCAACACCGGTCGATGTGGAAAGACTACTAGCAGAGAATAGCGCTCGCGGATTCCCTGGAATGTTGGGAAGTGTAGATTGCATGCATTGGAAGTGGAAAAATTGTCTGGCGGCATGGCACGGACAATACACAGGACATGTTCGGGAACCAACTATTATTCTCGAAGCAGTTGCGTCTTATGATCTGTGGTTCTGTCATTCGTTCTTTGGAATGCCAGGTTGCAACAATGATCTAAATGTGCTCAACCGATCAACTTTATTTAATGAGATTCTTGACGGTCGTGCACCTCCAGCCAATTATGTCATCAACAACAACAATTACAATATGGGTTATTACCTTGCGGATGGTATATACCCACCATTGGCAACCATCGTGAAAACTTACACCGCACCAGATACCCAAAAAAAAAGAAAATTCGCAGAATTACAAGAGGGTGCAAGAAAGGATGTCGAGCGTGCTTTTGGTGTTTTACAATCACGTTTTGCAATAGTGAAGGGTCCAACACGCATGTGGGATGCAGATAGTTTATCCTATATTATGAAAACATCTATCATCTTACACAATATGATTGTGGAGGATGAACGTGACGATGAAAATCCCGACTATGAATATGATCAAATTCCTGACTCAATTGGGATCGAACCTAGCACATGTGGACTGATTGATGAAGTAGGCCGAACGTTTCGTAATGTCATTTTACATGATCGACAAAGACATCATGCTCTTCGTCAAGATCTTGTGGAGCATATTTGGAACCAATTTGGAGATGAGTAACCTCTAGTACTATGTATTCCTAGCACTGTAACTTTAATTTTCATGGTAGCAAAATAAAAGTAGTTAATTGTTGTTTTTCAACTATGTTGATATATGCTATATTTCTAATCAATCGTACAATTTCATAATTAATTCTCGTTTACAACTATGGTAGTATATATTTGCTCATTTTCATCAAACAAGATGTTCTCACTGCCAAAAAAGAACCTTCTTCATTTCAACATAATAATGCAAATAAATACAAATACAGATTTTTTTTTTTGATCAATTTCATCACCCATCGTTATAACCTCGTTTTTGTAGAATTTCATTTTGCCTACACATAAAATAATATCGTTGATTCGGCGCTAACGTGCTAAGATCCATACCCATAATACGATCTTCCTCGATCCGTTCTCTAAGATCGCATTCTCGGGTTTTAATCGCATTCCTTGAAACTTGCGATTCTTTGTATACAGCTGTAAATATGGCTGTTTCTTCAGCCATATCTTTGATGCCTGATGTTTCGGCAACACTTTTGCCTTTTCTCTTAGACGCTTTGCGACCAGGTGGTCGGGTAAGGGGTGTTGGTGAATCTGTATCCATGGGTAGATCTGAGTCCAAGTTGATTGTTGGGGGGTTTGGGCTTTCACTACCTTCACCGAATTGGGTATTTGGTACTCGATCAAAAATTTGTGTTGTGCGCAATGAAAACTTTGGCTAGTCTTTCAGGATCTCATAACATTCATCAAATTTGAAAGCTTTCCCTGAAGATGCCAAATACTGTACTCTCGCTTCGCGGATCTGAAAACACATTTAATTTCCAAACTTTTATTTGGTAAACAAATTATACAAATAATAATTTCAAATAATACATTTATTATACAAACCTTGTCTGCCTCTGTTGTTCCGCTACCGGCTCGAGTAGTTGCGTTGCTCAATTTTCCTATGAACAGAGATACTTCTTTGGAAATTATTTGAAACCGACTAGTGAGTGAGGCCGCTGTTCTGTCGGTGGGATAGCCTAATAGTACCTTAAATGTTGAATAAATACGATCCCAAAACTGTGCTCCGGATTGATCAGTACCAACAACTGGATCTTGAGTAATACTAATCCAACTTTGACAGAGCAAAAGATCTTCCTGAGCTGTATAAGCTCTTCCCCTAGCGCTTTTAACATTCGCCATTATTTTTCTTTGGCAACTCAATTGAAGACCGAGAAGAGAAACTCAATTGAAGACCGAGAAGAGAAGAATCTTGATAATACAGCACAGAGAAGAAATTTGAGATCTGATTAATTTAGTAGAATTTTTTTTGCTCAGATCTGATTGAGATTGAGTACTATATATAGGCAAATTTTTTAAACTACAATCTGTAAAAAAATATAGCCGTTCGATATAAGAATATAGCCGTTGGATTGGATTGGGGACACAGTATTTTAGCCGTTGAAAGAATAAAGCTGTTGAATCATCTGGGAGGGGCAATCTCGTCACCACGTGAAAATTTTTTTTTTTAATAAATCACCGACGGACGACACATCAAGTGCCGTCCGGAGAATGCGGCTTTTCGACAGACGGGCGATCAAGTGCCGTCCGAGCGGCTACAGTGGAGCGGTTTTTAATTTTTTTTGGGTTTAAATAAATCGGATAAATTCGGGTATTTTCAAACGGACGGCACTTGAAGTGCCGTCCGACGATTAGAATAATAATTTCCCGCGTGGGACGGCGCTTCGACCACCGTCGCTGACTTATCGATAAAAGCTATATCGCTTCTCATATATAGCAATCTACTGTACCGATTTATCGATAATATCGATATATAGCAAACGACTGCAGCTACTTTTTTTACCAAATATCGATATTATCGATATATAGCAAACGACTACAGATGCTCTAATAGCATGAGTGGCACCAAGCCATTCATCCCCAAAATAACATCAAAACCAGAATTGCTAATGACAATCAGATCGACAACAAAATCCACACCACCAATAACCAAGGGACTCTGCTCACAAATCTGAGAACACACGACAACACCTCCACCTGTAGAAATGTTCCAAGCTACTAGCATAGCGCTGCTAGCCAAGAGATGCAGATCGACGAAGCAGGAGGAAACAAATGAATGAGTAGCACCAGAGTCAAAAAGAGCATGAGCAGACAAGGAATGGACAAGGATAATGCCTAGCAAGAAGTCAAGGTGAGAACACAAAAGGTAGAAACAAGATGCAATAAACTGACATGAATGAGAGGCTAACATGAATAAACAACAGGATAGAAGAATACAATAGCAAGGAAATCCAAAATGAAATACAATGAAAACAGAATGAAAAACAATTAAAGATATACTTGCAACAACGGCCAAAGCAGTCTCAGCATCCTGTGTAGTCAAGTTGTAAGCCCGACCACGACCTGCATGGAGATTATCCTTAGGAGCAGCTCTCCTCTGATCAAAGACCTGCCTCTGCAGTAGAAGAGGTGGTCCACCCTGATCACGAACAAGCGCCTCTTGGTAAGCGGAACCTCCAACTGGTGCATGGGGTCTGGCCCTAGGGCAATCATAAACCATGTGGTCTACACCTCCACATGCAAGTCACTTACGGTTTGCTATCCTGCAATCTTGGCACAAATGCCCAGTCTTGTGGCAGTGCGTGCAGACTATGTTCGGCTTCTGGACAACAGGTGAGTAAGGCAATGCCCCGATAGGAAGGGGTGGAGCTGGCCCCCTAATAGGCCCAACAGAAGGTCTAGCAGCAACAGAACGCTGAATAGCACGCTTCCTTGAACTGGTCTGTTCCTGAATTCTTGCAGCATCTAGGATATTAGCATAAGAGCGAAGTCGCAAGGCAGCAATACGATCTTGAATCTCAATGTCCAAGCCCAACAGGAAACGACGGCCTCTATCTTCGTCATTTGCCACCATAGCAGTAGCAAAAAGACTTAGTCGGCAAATTCTGCAGCGTACTCATCCACGGTATGATTCTCCTAATTCAAGACAGTGTTTAGTTTAACGTCGATACGTTATGAAATAACAACGAAAATCATGAATAAACACCATTTGACGAACCTGAGTTAAAGAAACAAACTTTCGTTCCATCTCATTCTTGGTGACATTAGGGAATAACTTTGTGAGGAAGCTCTCAGTGAAAGCAGCCCAGGAAAAGGGTCAGCCCAATCGTTCAGCCTCAGTTTGTCACCAGATGTGTGCAAGGTCAACAAGTTAGATGCCACTACATCCACACGATCCACATTCGCAATACGTGCTGTGGTCAACAACTGTCCAGTCCTGATAAGCCATTGCTCGGCTTCAAGTGGACCTTCAATGCCCAAGAACTTTTCTGAATGGAGCCTCATGAAATCTGCCACATTTCCAGGTCTTGGTGGCAGCACAATGGGGGCAGGCACAATGGGTTCTCTATTAGCAGCTTCATAAGCCATCGTCAACTGTTCATTATGTCCCTGTTGCATTTGCATCATCAGTTCGTTGTGCTTACGCTGCATTTGATGTGCAACAGTGGGCTCATCAGACTGATCATTCCCAGCACGGGAAGAAAAAGAAGCACATTTTTTAGCCAAGGTCTGCAATAAAAATCAAACGGTTAGCGCCCAGATCATAAGTTGGATATCAATTACTTATGCGATCACTGTATTGCACATACTGTTGAGTCAAACCGATAAAACTCAAATCTGATTAATATATCAATCGAAGCCAAACTTCCTTTTGCTTAATACAACGGTTTACAAAATTTTTACAAGTACACCCCTAAGGTGCTTCGTGGAACTTGATTAGTTGTTTGGCTTTCCATGTTCTTGGCCGCCTTTGAAGCTTACATTGACCGAGCTACCATAGTCGACAATGGTGCGGCAGACTTTGTGGTTTGCCGTGAGGGGAGTGAACTGCTCAAACCGAGGGGCTGGAGGTGGTTTCTTCGGACCGGGAGGTCCTTTAAGGCCTTTTTCGGGGGCTCGGAGCCTTCGGCCCTCTTTCCCTTTGTGGGCGATTCCTTTGCTCCCTCGGGATGGAGAGCCTCCTCGGCTCGATGTATTTCTCGACCCGATACAAGAGGTCGGGAAAGTCGACCGGGGGTCTCTTCGCCAGGGAAGCTTTGAGCTGAGGATGTCGAACATAGTGTCTGAAGGCGGCCGAGGCGACACTAGCATCAAGAGAGGATATAGCTCGGGCTTCGGTAGTGAATCTTCTAATAAAGTTCCGGAGGGACTCATTCTCCTTCTACATTAGGTCCATGAGGGAATCACTAGACTTCTCGATTGGTTATGAAGTGGGCCAGGAAGTTTGTTTCGAGTTGGTCGAATGAAAAGACCGAGCTAGGGGTGAGCTTTGGGAACCATTCCCGAGCCGGACCGCTTAGAGTGGCCAGGAAGGCGCGACATAGGAGAGAATCTGATGCGCTGTGAATCATCATGAGGGTTTTGAACCCTTCCATGTGACCAGCTGGATCACTCTTGCCATTGTAGGTCTCAAACTGGGGCGGCCTGAAGTTCCTGGAAATCTCGGCTTCCAAGATTTGGGTGGAGAATAGGGGTTGGGTCGGCCTATAACCATGGCCTGGCATCGTACCGCCCTCGCCGAGATGGGCGAGGCAGGTTCTCCATCTCCTGGAGGCACCGAAGGACGGTGTCTTCTTGTTCTATGGGGCAATTCGATCCGTGGGATTCGCTGCCCCTTGCTTCTATCTTGGGGTAGGTGTCACGCCCCGCTTCCCAAAAATATGGAATACGAGCACATGACATTGGTCCAGCAATGACTAATGTCATTCATAAGCTGTTTATCCGATCAACTCAATAATATAATCAGTACAGAATACATGCACAGACAATAATAATCTCATGAACAATAAGATTTGGAATGAAACAATATAAAATATCCAAATACATTAATAATTCAACATCTGGAACAATAATATAATCCGGGTCATAAGCCCAATACAATAATAAATCCCAATACAATAGTAACAAGTCTCAATACGATAAGTTCATTAAAGTGAGTAGCAATTAAAAAAAAAAATTTAAGTCTTTAGAATGTCTGTTCTCCAATCCCAGCAGGAAACTCTCCTTCATAACCTGTGTATACATCATCTAAAAAAAGAAGAAAAATTATCCTTTGCGCAAGTCATGGACAGCAAGTAGAGAAAACAAGGAACAATGGAATAACGGTATAACAATGAATCAATGGATCAATAGGAATCAATAACACAGGACATTAACAATAATCGATATCATGATAATCGGTACAATGGCTATAAACAATGATGCAATACTCGGTAACAATAATCAATGATCAATAATGGTAACACTTAGCCAATGTTCGATATCAATAGGAACAATGATGAACAATATGCAATGTCAGTGTCGTGTCAATTCTTAAGTCTATTAGTCATTTTAATCTTAACTAATGCATGTACTACTGCATCCCATTCTACAGATTCGATTCATACAAGCAATTTCGTTTAGACTTAAGTGGGAGATTATATAGTTCATGTACTGGGTATGATGACGATAACGGTAATAACATGGGTCATGATGTAATTTCTTACACGATGACGATAACGGTAATAACACGGGCCATGATGTAATTTCTTACACGATGACGATAACGGTAATAATCACGGGCCATCATCTGAGTACATTTTCTATATCATCAACTAATCTATTCAGTCCCGTAAACCCCAGCTTATTAATTATTTTATCAATGCAACAATACAGTATGCAATTAAGGGACATTTCGGTGAACGATAGTATCAATAGGGGAACAATAGGATGGTAACATGAAATAGGACAATTAGGATGATGACAATAAATCATGAGGATCATGTAATACAACATACATACATTAATTCATGCAACATTGCGATATAGGAATAACTAATCTATTAAAATCTGGAATATAAAATTCTGGACAGCAAGAGCAGTATGTACAAAAATACAGTTTTTCGCTATTTCAGAAACCAAAAACTGAATTCGTCAGAAGTTCTAGAAACTAGACGTCCACACGGTTCCAACTCATTTAAAGTTCAAAATCTGACAACAGTAACTAGGTCAATCACATCGTTCTTTACAGATTTTATGTTCAGGCAGAATTTTGACATCATGTTATTTTATTTTTAGAATCAGCAAAAACTTAATGGTAAATTCATTAAAAATATTTTCTAGACTCCTGAACATGTTAAGCAACAATCTGGAAATTTTTGGAGTAAAATTTTATCATTTGATCAGCCTTTTTACTGTTTAAATATGGAAGATACGAGAATCTGAAAATCTAAAAGTAAAAACACAGCTGTAGTAAAATGGGCATAAATTTTGCTACACAAATCGGAATTCAAAAATTCAAGATGTTCTGGAAACTACAAATATAAGGCTACAATTCATATTCGGAGGATAATTCATTTTAAGATTATTTTCTGGTTCAAAAACAGCAGTCTACATATAGGCCAGCAAGCAATTCATTGGTTTTAGGGTACTATTCATAAAATAATTCAATTAAACATGATGGGTATCAATTCCATTAGTCGATAAACTATATAATCAGCATGATGAGTGTTAAAATATGATAAAAAATATTAGAACACATACATACACTAATTTATCATCAATCAACCATCAATCGATCAAACAACATACTACCTAGCTATTCCCTCTACAATAATTTATTGTGTGACAATTACATGATTAACCCTATTCTCAATTCTACATGAATGCATAAGAGATTCGATCTTTAGAGTCAAAAGTGGCACGATGTCAAGAATATCGGGGTTAGCTCGTGTAAACCCTCAATAGACCCAACCAACAGATAAACAAAGTATAATACGATTAACAAAGGGATCTACTTGCAAGAGTTTCAAGAAAACTTGAATTTGATACAATTAACAATTCAAGAGGATGGTGACTTGCCTTATAAACAGTGAAAATGAATACTAAGAATAACGGGATAAGGATCCCGAAGTAACAAACCCACGAACTAGCAATAGCACGTGCAATATACGTGCAAAAGCAAAGAGAACTCAGCAAAAAAGCAACACACAGACTCAAAGAGATATCAACGGCAACAAAGCTCAGCCACGACAGGAAGGGGCCGGCCAAGGGGGCAGCGGCGCTTGCGACCAGAGGGCGGCATCGACGGTCGAGGTCGAGCGACGCACAGGGTTAGCGATCGAAACAGGGAGGAAGTCGGGCTCTGGGTTCTGTCATTGACGTCGAGGTAGGGAAGGAGATCGAGTTTTGGGGGTTTTGGCTGGCGGTGCTAAGAGGCGGCGCTAGGAGGGACTGGCGATAGGGGGAGGTCACCGGAGTAGGGGGAAAGGCCGGAGAAGAAGGCGCTACCGGGGTTGGGGCTTTGGCAGGAAAAACAAAGCGATAGAGAGAGAACGGGAGGAGAGAGGAGAGAGAATAAGCGGCAAGGGTTTTGATGGTGTACTAGGGTTTGCAATAGAGTTGTATTTATATGGTACAATTAGGGTACTGGGTTAGTGAATTAGGGTCCAATAATAGCGGATTTGGGTTAAGAACAAATGAAATTGGATTTTAGGGTTCAATAAGAGATAGATCCAAATCAATAGGGTTCAAAATAAAAATACCCACAGTTAAATCGAAAAAAATATAGTCAATAAGAACAACTCAACAAGAAGAATGGAGAATTTCATGAACAAGATTAAATTAAAATAATCAAGAGACAAAAATAGAGTATTTTATTCAATTACAAATAAAATATTACAGAAATGGGAAAAAAATGAAAATAGCGGGAATGGTAGTTACAGTAGGAGTTGTTGCACGCCTCGGTTTCAGGGCCGCCTCGGTTTGCCTGGAGGACCTCGTTCCGAAAGTTTTGGAACTCAGCCCTCGTGACTGGGGCTTGCTCTACCGGGTCATGCGGGGGTGGAGGTCTCCGAGGCGAGTGGTTGTGTCCTGGTTCCCGCTCTAGGGACGGCTGTCTGCGATGGTTCGGGACCGAGTTGGAAGTGGCCCCTCACCTTGTTCGACTAGCCTGCTGATTCAGGATGACGAGCCGTAAATCAGTCGCGATCGAGTGAGAAGCACCTGGCTCGGGTCCGGGTGCAACATTGGCTCGCAGTTGGTTAGAGCCCTGGGTTTCCGCACGGCTGTGAAGGGGAGGAGGGTCTGGACGACGTCCCAAGGTGACGGCCCTTCTGGCTTTGGGGGGCATGAAAGAGCTTGGACTTGAGATGACGTCTCTGGCTGAGATCGGACTGGCGTTAGTACCTAAGGTTCCCACAGGCGGCGTCAAACTGATGCTGTTTGTTTTTGGGGCATGGGGGCAACAGTTATGAGTTCTTGTAATTTGTGTAGCTAAAGATGTGGTACTGGCATCGATCCGATCCTAGGCTGTAGAGGTCGGGTGCTTGGCTCGGATCTAGTAGCTCGGCTAGGATGAAGTAGCTCAGCTTGGATCTTCGAGGCTCAGCTCGGACTCTTGTACCTACATACTGCCTAGAAACACTGGGAGAAGTCTCGGCGACAGGCTCTCCGATGATCTAGTCAGTCACTAAGAAAGGAAGAGTAGCTAGGGTCAGGTGGAAAAAAGTCTATTACCCTGGGCAATGAGGAGGGGGTCTGGTATTTATAGGCTGGGGGTAAACGTGTCTGAGACCCTAATGGGTCGGGTCGGACTCGTTTTCCTGTGGGCCTGAGTTGGCAGAAGCCTGTTGGACTTGTTGACTTGATGATCTGGGATGAGCAAAATCTGAGGAGATCTGATTACCCAACTTGGGCCACATCATCTATACCACATCAGCCTCAAAGTCTCAAATAGTAAAATCAGTAGGGCAGCTAATGAAAATTCAGTCGAATGCTTTAGTAAAAAAATAGTAAACGTGGGTCAGTAGGATCTCGGATATTTATGTAAAACTATTAGTAAATTGCTTCCTATAGTAGGATCTCTGATATTTATGTAAAACTATTAGTAAATTGCTTCCTATGTTATTCTAACATAAGAAACAAATAGATTGTAGATTAGAGCAATACTTCTCTAATAATAGTCGAAACAAGATAGTATGTTTTGAAATTAACAAGTTCTGCAGGCTGTTGTATAGTATTAAGTCTAAGCTGAGATTTGGAAACTTTGATGTGCAAATAAGAAACGGAAAAAGAGTAGAACTGAAGGTTGTCGAGTCCTGTAAAGGGGGACACTGACATTGGTCCATTTGGGAGTTAGGTAAATTGAGTAGTGTCGAAAACACCACAAATGTGTTGGTAAGGGAACACTGTAGAATAAAACTTGAATTGATAAATTGACAAGAGTATAGTACTTCCAGTGGGTCGCACCCATGAGGTGACCACCAGAGGGCACAAGCCTGATGGTTGGCACTAAGGTGACCATCGAAAAGCTTGGCATTTCGATGGGTAGCACCGAGGTGACCATCAGGAAGATTGGTATGCTATTACCAGTGGGTGGCACTAAGGTCATTATCAGAAACTTTGGTGTTCCGATCGGTGGGACCGAGGTGACCATCAGAAAGTTTGATAAGCTATCTCTGGTGGGTGGCACCCGCAAGGTTACCACCGGAGAGAATGGACTAGTGGGTGGTACTTAGGTGACCATCAGAACGATTGGTATCCCAATGGGTGGCACTGTTGACCATCGGAAGTCTTGATGTTTCATTTGGCACCAGCAAGGTGACCATCGAAGAGCGTGCACCAGTGGGTGGTATCGAGGTGACCACTGGGAAACTTGGTTATTCTAATGCATTGTATGTTTATTTGTAGAGATGTTTATTGCATGTACACTGATATTATGTTCGGTTTTGCCAAGATCACTTTCACTTATACTATGACAAAACATCATGCACCAAGAGACTTATATTTATATAGTAGTATATTTACGAACTATTAATAATGTGTGGACTGTTAAGATAAATCAGAGAGATGAAAACAATACTGAATATTGAATTGAGTTTAACCAAGTACAATACCACCTATATATAGGAGGAGAACAAATATTAAAACAACTCTACAACCAATATGGGACTATAATAATATCTAACACCCCCACTCAAACTCATGATGGGTCAAACAGTGTGAGTTTTCCTACTAAGTATCTAAATCTCTGAACAGTATGGGATTTGGTGAAGAAGTCTGCAGTCTGCTGGGAAGATGTAACAGAATGGAGAGAAATGGTCCCTACCTCAAAGCGCTCACAAACATAATGGCAATCAATCTCTATATGCTTCGTTCGCTCATGAAAGACCGAGTTGCTTGCAATGTGCATGCACTCCGGTTATCACAATGAAGAGGAGTAGCTCCTGTAAGAGTGACACCCATATCTGATAACAGCCAACGAACATGAGCAATCTCTCTAGTAGTAGCTGCCATTGCTCTGTACTCAGCTTCAGTCGAAGAATATGCAACAACTGCCTGTTTCTTACTTCGCCATGAGATCAGTGAATCACCAAGAAATAGACAAAAACCAGTGATAGACCGTCTGGTAGTAGGATCACCTGCCCAATCTGAATCAAAATATACACTCAGCTCTAGTTTGGATGTAGCAGGCATGAATAATGAGCGAGTAATAGTGCACCGAAGATATTTGAGAATCCGAAGAAGAGCACTGTAGTGAACTAATGTAGGAGCAGAAATAAACTGACTGACAACACTGATTGCGTAAGCAATATCGGGTCTGGTCATGCACAAGTAGAAAAGCTGTCCAGCAATCTATCTGTATCTAGTGGGATCAGGAAGGAGCTCACCATCAGTGGGACGAAGCTTCACATGAAGCTCTAAGGGTGTATCGGCTGATCTACTGTCAGAAAGGCATGCAGCGGAGATAATATCTGATGTGTATTTCTGTTGAGAAATGAGTATCCCCCGAGATCCATGAGCAATCTCTAGGCCCATAAAATAACGTAGTCTGCCAAGGTCTTTTATATGGAACTGCCGATGAAGGTATTTCTGGGTGGATGTAATGCCCGCAGAGTCATCCCCAGTAATGATCATATCGTCAATATAAAGTAGTAGAATTACCCTCCCATGCGGTGATGACCGCATAACAATAGAATGGTCCTGAGAACTCTGACTAAAACCAGCCTTGCTGATGACAAGGCGAAAACACTCAAACCAGGCTCGAGGGGCTTGCTTCAAACCATATATAGCCCGACGCAATCGGAAAACATGACAAGGAGGAGCAGGGAGGCTAGGAGGAGGATCCATATAAACAACCTCAGATAAGGTACCATGAAGAAAAGCATTCTTCACGTCTATCTGGTATAACGGCCATTGGCGGATGGCTGTAACAGCAAGAAGAGTGCGAACAGTAGTCATCTGTGCAACGGGAGCAAAGGTCTAATCAATGCCATGCTCCTGAGTAAATCCTCGGGCTACTAGACGAGCCTTGTGCTGCTCAACAGATCCATCAGGTTGATATATGACCTTGAAGATCCACTTGCAGCTAATAGGCTGACTGCCCTCTGGCAGAGGAACAACATCCCAAGTGCCCGTCTGATCAAATGCACTGAATTCCTCTGCAATAGCTTTCCTCCATTCAGGATATTGAATTGCGTCTTGATAGGTTCTGGGCTCACGTGTAGAGTGTATAAAAGTGAGATCTGCATGAAACTGTGGTGAGTAGGAAGCTAGGGTGGCAAAACCAAACTGGTCAGAAGGACCAGTGGCATCAGGTGTATAACGAGCCGAAGGAATACCAGAAGTGGAACGGGTAGACTGGACGAAGAGGTGGGGGACTGACAGGGTGTGGGGGTGAGGACGGTGGAGTAGGTGCATGTGTCGGTGGGAAGTAGGTGGGATGGGTGCTGGTTGCTGTGGGGATGCAGGTGGTGTTTCGGTAGGGGGAACAACAGGTGTAAGGACTGCAGGAGATGTGAATGGAGCCAGAGGAGTAGGATCAAAAGAATGCGGGAAGATAAAGTCGGGGGGCTAGCAACAACTGGGGAATCGAGAAATCTAGTACCTCGGGCGGAGTCAGGTAGTAACGGGAGTCTTCCTCAAAGGATACATGCCGAGAAATGCAGACACGGCCTGCTAATAGATCAAAACAACGATAACCTTTGTGTTTAGGACTGAGACCTAGGTGAACGCACTTAGCAGCACGAGCGGAGAGCTTCATGCGCTCAGTAGGAGGGAGAAGGACGTAACAGGTGCACCCAAAAGCACGGAGCATATGTAGTCGGGAGGTGAATGATAAAGAGCCTCATAGGGCGTCATACCAGCTAGGGCAAACGAGGGAGTAATGTTGATGAGACTAACAGAGGTCATGATAGCTTTAGCCTAGAAAGAACGAGGAGCGGGAGAGGAGAGTAAAAGAGCACGAGCTGTCTCAAGGATGTGACGATGCTTGCGTTCAGCTACACCATTCTACTCATGTGTGTGAGGACATGATTGCTGAAACAGGGTGCCGTGAGACTGAAGGATCGATCTCATAGTGGTGGAAGTGTACTCACGTGCACCGTCCGATCAAAAATTCTTAATGCGCACACCGAACTAAGTGTGAATCATAGTTGTAAAGAACCAGTAAATATCAGGTATCTCAGATTGCCGACGCATAAGAAAAACCCATGTATGTCTAGTGAAGTCATCGATAAAGGCAACATAATAGAGATAACCTTTCCACGAAGGTACGGGAATGGGTACCCATATGTCAGAATGAACAAGTTGAAAAGGGTGAGTGGTTCCAGAAGTTCTTTTGTGACTAAATGGTAGGGCAATGTGTTTGGCCAAATGATAATCCTGACAATCAGATAAATGTTTAAAAGTGAGAGAACCAAGGGCACCTCTGCGAGCTATAATCTGGAGTCGTGATGCGCTAATATGACCTAAATGTCAGTGCCACAAATCAGCATCAGAGGAAACAATACCGGCAAAACTAGAAGGAGAGTGATGTGCACGAAGAAAATCTAGATAATATAGACGACTCTGATGACTTGCACGCCTAAACTCCTCACCGGTGGAGGAATCAGTAATAGAATAATCTAAAGAGTTAAAAGTAACGACAAGACCACTATCGCACAACGCACTAATAGAAATAACGTTTATTGATAAATGAGGAGCATAGAAAACATATGGTAATGTGAGAGTGGGAGAGTTAATTGTCCCTGAGTGTGTAATAAGAATTGGTGAGCCATCAGCTGTGTATAGAGATGGAAAGTGAGAGAAGTGCTGTGCAGGTGGTGAACCGTGTCAGATTACTAGTGAGATGATGTGATGCACCAGAATCTAAAATCCAGAACGAATTCGTACCGGACGTGGCAGAAAGTGCAGGAGCAGAGGAGCCAGCATTGATAGACTGACTCATGAGCTGTAGTTCCAGCTGAGTGAGGCGTTGCTGAAGATTAGCCCAATCAGCAGGAGACGACAAGGCCGAAGTGACGGGCATGGCCAAGGATGTGAGGGAAGAAGCACTGCGAGGAGAAATAAGACTAGCGCTGCTGTGACTGATAGTACAATGTCGAGGGAATGCTACTGGTGTCTAGATCGGGTTACGGAGTAGGGCGGTATTACTGGTGGCGGAAGTAGAGGTGGGATAGGGTGAGGAATTATGTAAGGAGAAGGTAGGAGGCCGGAGAAAGACTGAAAGTGGTGCTGCTGCTTTTTGAATCTGGAGGAGGAACGAGAGGCGATTGCATCGGAGAAGTCAGCGGAGGTAGAAATATGTGGGAGAGACTGAGATGCCATCAAGTAGTAGTACCTGTATATATATAAAAAAAAAATTCGATTTTTTTTCGTTTCTTCGGTTTTTTTTTATTATTTTATTATTATTATTTTTTTTAACAGTAAAGAAAAAAATAGATGGAGAGGCAAAAAAAAAATCTTTAATCCTAATCCATCGTCATCATCTTCCAACTGTCCCCCCGAACTCAATCCAAAAACCTAACAAACCATTTCCAAACTTAGGGTTAGGGTTTCACAAAACCAATGATGATCGGAACCGGAGGAGGAGGCAGAGGAGCAGGTGGCGGCAGAGGCGGCGACGGAGGAGATCCCTTATCGGGTCTTGTGGGTTGATGTATCGGATCTGAGATTTCGACGATGAAGAGGTCGTGTGGGTTGGTCGCTGATTATGTCGATAGAGCGGAAGAGGAGGACGGGGTGGGGTTTTGGGTAACTGGGCGTCGAGGATAGGTCGGCGGGAGGTGGCGACGATGGGAGGGGGTCGCCAGAGCAATTGGGGAAGATGATGCTACAGTGGGTTTAGGGGATTTGGTCGGGAGAGAGAGAGAACAGCTGTATTTTTTTTTTAAATTTTTTTTTTTCAGATCTATGGTTTTGGGAAGAAATTTGTATAACTTGGCTGTTGGAATTTGATGATTTTTGGATGGAAAAATTTTAAGAGAAGAAAATTTGAGTAATTGGCTCTGATACCATGTTAAGATAAATCAGAGAAATGAAAACACTACTGAATATTGAATTGAGTTTAACCAAGTACAATACCACCTATATATAGGAGGAGAACTAATATCAAAACAAATCTACAACCAATATGGGACTATAATAATATCTAACATGGTATCAGAGCAACCCAGGTTCGAATCTCACCGGCTGCGCAATTTAAATGCAGATTAAAAAAAAATACCGCTGAGTATAGTCCAGGTCTTGGCCCAAAAAGATGGCCCTCAACCTGTGGAGGCGTGTTAGAATGTAAATATTAAAACCCTCACCCTTACCATAACTTCGGAGTTTTGGTCCATTGGTAGGGTCATTAATATGGACATGTAACTTTGAGAGTTGTGATGTTACTCATTGGCGACCAATGAAAGTAATTGAGGCTGCCTGCAACGATCCGAATTCATTGCCTCAGAATTCTTACTCGCAAATATTGCCGGATCAACTTTGATGTAATACACAAGTACAAAATTGCAGAAAATAATTTTTTTTAATATTTCATGTTTACTATAAACAATTTTTCTTTACTCAATTTACATAGATAAACTACATAAAAATAGAAGTACGATCTTGAGTCTTGTAGACTTGCAATCTCTACTTCAGGCTCTACAAAACTTGCAAAACTAGTCAACCGTGGGTTCGTCAGCTCATGTGAAGCTGACGATAAACTACATAACTACAGCTCTATCTATTAGCTTAGTATTTATGATTTAGCTCAATCTTCATTTTATAATTTATCAATCAACAATACAACTCGTTAGAATATTAATAAATTAAAAAGGTGTCGGTGAGCAGTAACGTGTACCTAAGTGGATTTTTATGAAAAAAGTGATATTTAGTGGACTCGTGTAGTGATATAGTGAGTGCAAATGTGTGAGCGATCATGATCTATATGTGGTATGTCTACAGAATGAACTCATAACTAGACACTTGCAACCAATCACATTTCTATATGCATGTGCAGGGATGCAAAACTAATGTAGTGCTTCTATGTTGCCTATACAGCATAAACTTCTCAATGCAAGATGTTAAACGCACTCCATATTAAGATTAAAACCCCCATAATGCCATGCCTATCTCTATGTGACTTATTATGTTCTCGACACTGCTGAGTAGCAAGTGGGGCTACAAACTTTTCACACTGCTATATATATCAATTGTACAAAAGCGATTACAGACAGCTTTACCGGGAGTCATTAAATGTACGTGTACAACGGAGGAGCATACAACTAGTTACTGTCGGGAGTCACTGAGGTACATGCACTTTAGAGGAGCTTACAGCTGGCCAAGCCAGGAGTCACCAAAGGTATTCCCTCCATGTTCATCCACTCTACGATGGTCTCTTCCCCTAGAGGACACATTGGGTGCCCTTGTTCCGTTTTAACCCCTTGGTGTCACTCATAGATCAAACACGGTTCTTACCGTCCTAAATCCCGTATGGACTAGTTCGAGATTAACGAAGTTGAGGATTCCTCTCATTCCCACCAACCCTGGACATTTCAGTCACAATCCACCTTTCTAATGCAAACTATAACTGTACTAAATTCATAGCCATTGCGACATAACTAGTCTAGCATTCCGCTTGCCCTTCGCATTCAATTTCAAAGTTCCCTACATTAGGAAATTCTCATTCTACCAAAGGAGTGACATTATTTTAATAGGCCTCGGTATATGCCTAGACGTTAATATTTCACACATTTGAGTGTACCACGCTATTTTTACTATAACTTATCAAACTAGCATTCGTGGAACCCAATCAATAAATGTATGTTAATCTTCATAACACATATCCATATTAAACACATCATTACAACAAGTTTGGAAATGAAGATTAATGATAGTTTAGTAGCATGCTATATCTTTGATTCCCATATATAACATCATCATTTGAATACTCAACTATGTTTTTGGATAGAACTATTGTAAAAACCACATAAATTTCAATACTTATCAGAAATTGGATTTCTTAAATTTACATGAAAACTGAATGAGTTACTACAACATCGTAGTGGACACATTTCAATTTAACTTTAATTGTTCAATCTAATTCTACAACTAAAATAATGACCCAGGTTTCCAGAAACTAAACTATAACTGCTGACATTTGCAAAAATCACAAAAAACCACATCCTTATAAAAAACTGACATTCCTTAGCCTAAATTGTAGATATACAGGTCTACTTGATATTCTTAGTTTTAAGTATCTTCATTATACATCATATTAGAGGTGAAAATGATCTGAAACAATTAAGTATACAATAATTGTAAAACTACTCAATTACTGCAATTTGTTCATACTTGAAAAAATCACCATACATTCCATACTTGATCAATTTTGATGTTCTTTAGCTAAATTCAACGATATTCTAGTACTAGATTGGCCCGTGGGCACGTGCCTACGGCACGTCTTCGGAACGATACAGCATATGAAAGTCTTGTAAACAGTAAAACAACAATTATGTGGCTCAAGTTTGAATAGTAAAACAATAATTAGTTGTAAATAAAATTCCATGTTTTCATAAGTATATGTTGAAAAATAATTATAAATGGAGGTGTAAAATCCAACTTCCTAGAACTCTGAGTGTGAAAAATGATGAAATTTAACCGTTGATGAGATATTTGCTATTTTCAATATAACATGAGCACAAAAAAAAATGCATAAAAAATATGAAAATTTACAAACCTGAAATCTGAAAATATAAATTTCTGAGTAAATAGAAAGAGAATGAGAGAGAGAGAGAGAGAGAGAGAGAGAGAGAGAGAGAGAGAGAGAGAAATAAATACATAAATAAAGGAGTTGTTTTGGGGGGATTTGAATTTGAGTTTTGGGGGAAAACTTTTGGGCGGAAAAATATGTTTTGTGAGGTTAGATCTGGACCATTGATTTCAACCCTATTGAATGAGAGCCACTTGATAACTTTCTTTGTGTTCTATTATATAGATACTCTAACTTTGTAGTTATTAGTTTTGACAGATTATTATATCTATTACCTGGGATATCATAGCACTACAATTGGGTCAGAATATAACTGTTCAGTAATTGTCAAACTAGTAACACTTTCAGATTTATTTAAGATACTAAATGATATCCAAACTTCATAAAATTTTGTAGGGATATTATAGACATATACGAGATGGACATATAAAATTTTAGTTTTAAGTTCTATATAATTGAAGAGAAATAAGTTATGGAAGTAAGCATGATATTCAGAACAAAAACTACAAATATATCCATATGATTGTACAAGCACCTTTCACACAAATAATTAACTACACAACCTACACATAATTCAATCAAACTAAACATGATTAAAAGTAAATAGTTAGAGATATAGTTACTCACTTGCAATTCACTCGAGGTTAGCTCCAGTGCCACTACCCCTAGGGGGGGAGTATTTCACGTTTGTAGTCCCCCAAGCTTCGCTTTGAAACGGTTAATCTCCAAGTTTATCAGCAAATCCCTGAGGAGAGCATCCTCATCCCAACACAACCCCCCCCCCCCCCCCCCCCCCCCCGCGAACAAGGGCACATCAAACTACCGGGATGAGTCTCTTTTAGGTGCGCAAGCTTCAAGTCCCTCTCGACTAGAACCTCCTTCAAACTTTCTGTAACACCCCAATTTCTTTCCTTTTTTTTTCTTTTTTTTTCTTTTTTTTAACAGTCTCTTACTTAGAATAATTCTATATCTATTTCTTACATAGAAAAATCTTCATATATTTCAATTAAAAATTTGGCAATCTTCCTTAAAATATTAGCCCTTTTACAGAAATTTCTTAAGGAATTCTGCAAACAATTAAAAATATCACAACACAGGCAATATATATCAATCCTCCCCAGGCCAATCCAAGCAACAACACACAAGCAATAAATATATAGGGCTCTGGGGGCATAACTCATCATAATATGCAAGATACAAAATAAAAACCAAAAAGTCGTTTAAAAACAAAGGATTTTTAGAAAAACCTTTTAAAAAAATCCAAAGAACCCCATACTCCACAACGAGGCAGGTACATGTTTGTATACATCATCACATCACTATATATCATCATCTCATACAGTAACATACATTTTTGATGAAACGGATAGAGTCTAAAGACTCCAGCCATGCATAAATAATACGAAATGAAGTACAATAGTGAGGTCTTACAAGTTGTAAAACAATAAGGATAAATGACGCTATAACTAACACAAATACGAAAGATACAGAATAAATAGCAAAGGCAAAACGGCTCTGCAACAGACCACATCGAGCACTTCCAGGCTGAACAGCGCCTTTGAACAGGAGCCACCCAGGGGGGAGCGATCGAAACTGCGATAACCTCCTAGAGGCCCTCCCAACAAGAGCAGTACACGCCGAGAACGGAAAATGGAGCGCGAAAAGAAAACTCCTCGCCCGAGCACACGCTGACGGGATCACAAGACCAAACGCAGCAAAATATATTGCGAACTAAAAGGAGCGCAATAAGCTAACGGCCATCACCCAAATCTCCAACCAGAAGAACAAAAAACAGTAAAGATGATAACCAAAGAAATATTCAAAATAGTGCCCCTTAGCAGGATAGAACTAAAGCCAAACAAATAAAACGAGCAGCCGGCACTAAACATAGCTACAAGGCCATGGCAACCAGTAAATAAAACAAAGATGCAAGGCAATGGAAAACAAGAAACTAAGCACAATCCATGGAGTACCCCCAACCCATGCCCATAAACACCACAACAGTTAACGAACATAACCAAAAGATAGCACTGATCCATACAGAACGAACATGAGCCAAATACGATAACATGGAACATAAGCCACGCAGCTAAGTACTTTACAAAACAGTAGAGAATAGGTCTAAAACCGTCCATAACTGAAGTAGGGAGAGAACGAAATAGGGTGATAAAGCATGGAGGGTTGTGCCGAGGAAACATAGAGCTGGCCACGACCTAAGACCAAAAGCGGGATTACCCTTCCAGAACTGGGCACAAAAAACCAACAAAAGGAGGGTAGTAAACCCTTCAAGCCTGCACATTAAACGAAAACAGTGAGAGAACGACAAGAAAGTAGAAGTACCACCGTACTAAATCCGAATCAGATAATACAGAAAAAATGAGCTGCTAGATAACTTAACGCAACATAACAAAAAGCATCAATGCTGAAAAGAGCAATTTGAACGATAAAAGGCAGAAAACGATAAACAAACTAAATCGCGTTGAGGTTAATAAGGCAAACTGAAGCACTCTCCAGGCGCTCAGCCTTCATAGCTTCTCTAGCTTCTAATTTTAACAGGGTAATCCAGTACTTGAATAAGAATAAGAACTCATTAGCTAAAGAACGCGCCGGGGATAAAACTTGACGAAATAATCTGTTGTTTCTTTCCCTCCAGACTAACCAAATAATGATTTGCAACGATAGAATCCAAGAATTGTGAAAAGTCCGATTAGGGGGGCGCTTCGTCCAGCATTCAAACAAACAGAGAGGAATGTTGGATGCTTCCCAAGCAAGGACAGCAAATTTCCAAAGAGAGCGCGTGAAGTCGCACTCTACAAATAAATGGTTGCCATTCTCGGGCGCTTCAACACATAAGGGGCATAGTTGGCCCCATGCGATGTTTCTTTTATTGAGATTGTCGACTGTCAGAAGTTTATTGTTGAGGGCTAACCAAACCAGAATTTTAACTTTCAAAGGAGCGCAAGACTTCCAGACCAAGTCATAGAAAGGAGACAGAACTCCTCTGAAGTTGAGAAATACAGTAACATACATAGTCCCCCAAAATACAAAATATTACACAAATACTATCACATATCCCCATACTACACGACTTAGGTTAATAAAAGTATATAATAGATACATAAACCACCAACTTTACTACAAGGAAAGTATTACTACAAAATTAAGTAATACTAAAGCATTTCACCTCAATAATGACCTAAAACCTGCAAAGAGGGTCAAGGGCATCCACTCTCATGGATAACTGATGTGAGTATAATCTACTAGGTTAGTTACTAAAATAAATAATATAAAATAAATTAAAAGAACATACGAACATGATGATAATTACATTTAACCTGAAATTAAACATATAAACATAGTAAGGATTGCACAAAGTAATTTTTTTAACCTTCAACCAATCTACATATCAACATCCACTCACTCTACCTTGAAGTTGTGCCTCGGCAGATGGTTCCCACCATTTCCATAGTTATAGTGGGCGAGAATTCCTTGACACAATTTCAAGGCTGTAACACCCCTCAAAATTGAGTTATGACAATTTTGCTCACGGGTGTTACGCACATATATTTTGTACGGTTACGGGTAATATCCGTAGCATATTTTAAAATAAATATCCTACGTATTTTTATAATTCAATTAATTATATATTTTCCATCATCTCAAAATTCATTCATCTCAAAATTCATTTTAAACCTATTTTGAGCCAACTCAAACATTTATCGTAATCTTTGTATTTTTACATGCATTGCACATGCTTTCAATACACGTGTTGATTATGTATATTTTACCGTTACGTGAAATATCCATAACATTATTAATATAAATGTTTTACGTATTTTGTCTGTTGATTGTTCATGAATGTTTTTCGTTCTCTCGAATTTATTTTGTATTGATACGTGCGACGCACGTGTTTGCAGTGCACATGTCAATTGTAAATTTTTTAATTATGCAAATATTTTTTTTCTATTTACAATATATAAATGAATAGTATATTTTTTTATTATTTTATGAAACTAGCTAATTTGAATCCATATTAAATTTTAGTAACATATGAAATTTTTTTAAAATAAAGTTCCTAAGTTTTGGTGTGCAATGTATGTACACACAATCTTTTCAACAAAAAAAAACCCTTGTTTTTCACACATTAAGTGGCTATCCAATCTCTTAAGAGGGAAAACAATTTTGATTATGAGTTTAAAAGATTAGTGGGTAGTTAATTAGGATTAGTGAGTTTAGTGAGTGGTTTAAATAAAACTACCCATATTAATGCTATTAACCCCTCCTGGCTTTCGGAACAGCAAAAGAAAAAGAAAAGAAACTTTTCGTTCTTTGCTATTGGATTGTTTTGGTGTTTTCATGCTTTGCTGTGGATTTTGGGCTCGGATTTCGATGAGGAATTGGGGTTGATTTTTTGGAGTTCACTACTAGGAGCTTTTTGTGGTGGGTGTTTCTTCAACTTTTTAATATAGTTTTATTAGTAGAATACTTGACATATGTGAATTGTTAGATCCATGATAACTTATATAGATTGAACATTCATGTATAGATTATTTGTTGTTGTTGAATGTGTGAAATTATGATATATTTTATTTGGGGGCATTTTCATAAGGTTCTGTTCTGGGTTCTAGTTGCACTTCAAAAAATCATAACAATTAAACTAGATTGAATCTAGAGCTAAACTTTTTATAGAAACATCTCGTATATGTCAGTAACATCTCCTTAAAATTTCATAATATTTGGATGTCGTTTACTCTTTTAATAAAATCCAAACTTAGGACTAGTTGGCAGTTGGCTAGTTGCTGGAAATTTGTACACATTTCGGATTTTGATCATTTCAACATCTTAGATGAAGTATTTTAAGAAAAGTCACAACAAAGAATTCGAACTAGACTCGTTAACCTTTCTGTAATGTCCAAGAAATCAATTTTTTATAAAGAATTGAATTTATAATGAATTTTACAAAATTGAACATTGGCCGTACTTTAACATTTCGACCCTACTGTAGATTTCGAAGAATTCAGAGTTATAGGCATAATAATTTGGGGAAACTTATAACTAAAAAAGTTATAGTAGACTTGTATACCTTTAATTTGATCTAAAAAGCAAAATTTTATGAAGTATAGAATTTTCTATGATTTTTTTAAGTAGCATGAGCTGCAGTTTTCGGATTGTGAACCTATTGTTTTGCAAATGAATTTAGATGAAGTAATTGGGAATGATTTTAGATGATCTTAACTACAAAGTTTTCAATACCATTGGGTTGATGTCTTTTATCTAGTTGTCCTAAAACTTTTACATCGTACAAAATCGGATTTAAAATTTGGAATGTTAGTAAGATCTACCATATGAGAAATTAAGAGATAATTAAAGGTTGAAGTTGGAATATTAAACATGTGATGTTTATAAGGGCTTTAACTCATCAAGTGTTGTTGAATGTTGCTATAAGAAGTTGGTTACTTCATGATTGATAATAAACATAAAGATAAATGGATAAAAGAAGTTAAAAGATGTTTAATGAATGGAAATATTTATAAGAGGTTAGTTGTAACTTAAGTGATTACTCTTTGAGATGGTTGTTTGTTATGGAGTGAGCGGGACCCAGAATACCATCAGTTGTGATAAATAGAATTTGAGAAGTAACTAGTGTGGGTTAACTTTCTCTTTGAGAATTAGCCATTGTGGGCTAACATTCTCAGTGTTTTGTTTTAAGTCTGATAGGGTAAGCTAGATCTAGGTCTTAATAACTACAATTTAAATTTAAGGTCAGTCACTAGTTGGAGATATGATGAAACAAGAGCAAATGTGAGTTATGAACTCCAGGATGACTCGCGGAGTTAAGCAATCCTCAGTATTCCAGGATGACGGATGAAATAGGCCGCAGAATGATCTGCGGACTGGGATTGATCTCCAGTATTATAGGGCGAGAGTGATGCTCACAGGATATTTGTGTAATGAGGGTTCTAGGATGACGCACTGAGTGAGACAATCCCCAGTATTCTGGGACGATGGATGAAATAGGCCACAGAATGATCCGTGGAGTGGGATTGATCTCCAGTATTCCGGGACGAGAGCCAATACTTGCAAAGTATCTAAATCTTGTAGTAGTCATAGTACTAGGTTGCATGGCGAGGAACTGAACCCTATAATGTGGAGTACGATAAGGGCTTGTCCTTGGACCTATGTAGTATGGGATGTATAGAATCCAAACAAGTATGCATTAGTGTCATCGTAGTGTGAATGTCTGCATTAGGCATAAAGTCATATCATACACTGACACGATTAGGATAGTCACTTTTCCTGTTTGCATTCAAGTTTGTGTTTACTAAAGTAGAAGAATCGCTGTATTATAGCATTGCGTCAGTTGTATGCAACTGACGTGCCCACAGTTTTCCAGATGCATGATTGGACTTGGCATGGGCTTGAAGTTGCTATGATGAGTTGATTACAAGATTGCAGGATTTTCATTATTGTAGATTATATTATATTCATTTATTTCCGATGTGCTGTTGTAAAGAACATGTTGTAAATAAAAAGTTTTAAATTCCTTGTAATTTTGTACGAATATGAAGTAAAAGATCATGTTTGTGCTATGAATTACATGTGTTTAGAATGCGGGGTGTTACAGAGTGGTATCGGAGCTAACTTCAATGAATAGTACAAAATTACAAGGACATTAGGGTGGGCATTGGAGTGTGAGTGTCAGTTTTGGAGTCTTGAATGATATAGTTATTGAACTTGCATTCATGATACTCTCCTCGTATACATTGATGATATATTGTATGCGAGCATGTTTTCCTTCGTATCACGAGTGTTATGGTTGGTTTGAACCTACATTAATGATACATTATATGTAGACTAAACTTTTCTCTTTTATTTTCTTCGTGTATTTTCCTCATAGTACTTTTCATCTTTAACATTTAGTATTTTTTCAAATAAATATTTTTTTATACTATTAATTCACTTTGATATTTTTTATTTTATTTACAACCCTTAGTCTTAATCTTTTAAGTTTGACTTACTTGTTTTCTTTCTAGATGTCTTATCCTCCTTACTTTTATGCGCTTTTACGTTTCTTATTTATTGTGCTATTACTTTTACGTATTCTATTAAGTTTTGAATTACTACTTATTAAATTATTATTAAGACTATCATTTTCCTTTGTTATTATTTTTATTACATTTTGATTTTTGATTTTTTTATGTTTACATTCACTTTACAAATACTTTGATTTCAGGATACTATATTTTTCTATTATTTTATGTTGTCTTATTTATTTCAGTATATTTTTACATAATTGTAATATTTTTACTTATATAAATCCGATATACCTCTACACAATTTTCCTTTTATTACTATTTTGTTATACATATTATTTTCTACCTTTTGATATATTTACCTTTCACTATTAATAGCTACTTATTAATTTTGTAGCTTTATACTTCTCTAATATAATACATACACTAACTATTTATATTTTATCTTTATTTAAATTTTTATTATCTTTACATTCTTGGTTACTACATATGCTTTCCACTGATTTCCATATATATATATATATATATATATATATATATATATATATATCATATATTTCAACATACTTACTATACATATCATTTTACACTTATCCAATTACTACATTACTATATAATTTTTATATATAATTATTTATGTTTATTATCCTAATTTAGTACACTACATAATTATTGTTCTTATTTGTATTTTCAGCTCATGCAAATACTTTATACTATTTTTGTCTTAATGTTATAAATTCTTTTCATTATTACTGATTTTATATATTCAATATTTAAAATCTATACTTTTTATCGTTGTAATTTTCTACTTCATTCCCTATGTTTACTCCTATTTTTATATCCCAAATTTCAAAACATAACATCATACATAATTTAACATCCAATACCCATGTACATATGGAAGATTGCATCATTCCACTCTGGTGCAATCTGATGCCGAGAGGGCAAATCTACAACCAGACATCAATGGAGGCAAACTGCAACTAGATGTCGGGGAGGCAAAACCTGTAACCGAATGTCCAGAAGGCGAACTGCAACCGGATCTCGTGGAAGCAAATCTGCAACTTGATGTCAAGGAGGCAAGCCTACAGTTGGACACCAATGAGGCGGACCCACAACAAAAGAGATTTTTCTACTTGAATAACCCTCACTTTTAATTTTCTATTACTTACCACTATTCCATTCTTTTTTTACTCATTTATACCATTTTTAATGTTTTAAAACTTAGCCTATACTATGTCAACCTTACTATTTATAACACGTACACATTTTTAATTAATTACCTTATTGTTTGTACCTATTTCTATATCTATCCTATATGCGTTATTTTATTTTTCATTATAGTTGTTACTGCTTACTAGTAACTATTGTGATACCTTTTTATTATTATTTTGTATATATACTTCATCTTTATATATGTTATCATTCTGGTATTTTTATATCCCTTTATCGTATTTTATTTTTCTGCTAACTTATCTTAGATTTGGTGGCTACTCACCTGACATAAATTTTATTACTGATACATTTGTTTAAGATTTATATTTTATTTCTATATAATTAGTTTTTATATTTTTTCAATAATATATTATTACTTCCAAGACTATGATGCCTTGTTCACTCATACAAACCATTTATAATTTTCATATCATAGTATTGTTGTTTCGTCATATATTTTTTCGCCTATGTACGTTTATACTTTTGTATATTGGTTTTCTTGCTATATTTGACAACTTATAGATATAATAAATACTAATCACTATTTTATGTATTTAATTTTGATTCGTATATATAGTTATTATATTTACCTTATGAATTATTTTTGTCGTGATATTAATTTGATATGCATAATTATATCTATCTTATATTGTTCGTACATTTGTCTAAAATTTAACACTGATACATTTTCAGACTTTTCATAAGACAGTATTATCTTAAATTGCTACATTCTTTTATTTATTCTTAGTTTACAATTTTAATCATTCATTTTTCCTGTTTCCTTTTAGTTAATTTCTCTTCTGTTAAAATTTTAAAAATTTATTAGCCAACACTAACTAATTTTTAATTATTATGCTTTTCCAATTATTTATCGGTTTACTTTGTATTTTTATAGTTTCCCTTATTTCGTTTTTACTATTTATTCCTTTATCATAAAAATATCCTTTTTATCTCAGTAAATTTTTAAGCTACTTAATGATTATTTACATTCTTAGTCTATTTTAAAATTTTCTACTGCATTATAATTTGTCTATACTATTTCAACGCTTTTATTCTGTGCACTTGCATTTCTCATCATTCTTACTTATTTCTATACTTCTATTTTTGTTTTACTCTTTCGTACTACTTCCTACTACTTTCTTTTGTTTACTATACTTATTTGTAAAGCATTTTTTTCTATGATTTCCTTACTTCTTGCAAATTATTTTGTTTTCCAATTTCTTTCACAATTGATTACTGAATTTACATTTTTCTTTACTATAATATCTAATACTTTATCAAATATTATTTTTGTATGAGAGTTTCTTTCAATCTATACTATTTTATGGCCACGTTTCTTTTTTTTTCTTCTAGTTTCCTTGTTTCGTTCTTATTAATTTTGATACTCAAATTTTTCTTATATAAGTTTACTTTGTTTTCCACATGACATACTATATTTCTTTTCTTGGTATTGACAAGTTTTCTATATACAATACTAATTTTTATGTGGTGTGTACAAGATACAACTTTTACCTTAGTAAGTTCTGAGGACAGAAGTGCTCGGGGGGGGAAGGGGGGGGGGACTGTAACACCTTGTAAATTAAGTTATGACAATTTTTCCCATGGGTGTTATGCACATATATTTTGTACGGTTACGGGTAATATATGTACCGTATTTTAATATAAATATCCTATGTATTTCGTATTTCAATTAATTATATATTTTCCATCATCTAAAAATTCATTTTATCCTATTTTGAGCCAACCTAAACATTTATTGTAATCTTTGTATTTTTACGTGCATTGCACGTGCTTTCAATACACGTGTTGATTACGTATATTTTACCGTCATGTAAAATATCTGTAACATTATTAAAATAAATATTTTACGTATTTTGTATTTTGATTGTTTATAAAGTTTTTCCGTTCTCTCGAATTTATTTTGTATTGATACGTGCGACGCACGTGTTTGCAGTACACGTGTCAATTGTAAATTTTTAAGTTATGTAAATATTTTTCTTCTATTAACAACATATAAATGAATAGTATATTTTTTTTATTATTTTATGAAACTAGCTAATTTGAATCCAAATTAAATTTTTGTAACATATGAAAATTTTATTAAATAAAGTTCCTAAGTTTTGGTCTGCATTGTATGTGCACACACAATCTTTTAAAAACAAAAAAAAAACAAAACAAAACAAAACCCCATGCTTTTCACACATTAAGTGGCCAGCCAATCTCTTAAGAGGGAAAACAATTTTGATTTTGAGATTAAAAGATTAGTGAGTAGTTAATTAGGATTAGTGAGTTTAGTGGGTGGTTTAAATAAAACTACCCATATTAATTCTTTTAAACCCCTCCTGGCTTTCGGAACAGCAAAAAGAAAAAGAAAAGAAACTTTTCATTCTTTGCTATTGGATTATTTTGGAGTTTTCATGCCTTGCTGTGGATTTTGGGCACGAGTTTCGATGAGGAATTGAGGTTGATTTTTGGAGTTCACTACTAGGAGCTTTTTTAGGAGGGTGTTTCTTCAACTTTCTTATATAGTTTTATTAGTAGAATGCTTGACATATGTAAATTGTTAGATGCATGATAACATATAGATTGAACATTCATGTTTAGATTATTTGTTCTTGTTGAATGAGTGAAATTAAGACATTTTATTTGGGGGCATTTTGATAAGGTTCTGTTCTGGGTTCTAGTTGCACTTAAAAAAATCATAACAATTAAACTGGACGGAATCTAGAGCTAAAATTTTTATCAGAACATCTCGTATATTTCAGGAACAACTCTTTAAAATTTCATAATATTTTGATGTCATTTACTATTTTAATAAATCCAAACTTAGGAATGGTTGGCAGTTGGATAGTTGCTGGAAAATTGTACACATTTCGGATTTTGATCATTTCAACATCTTAGATGAAGTATTTTGAGAAAAGTCACAACAAATAACTTGAAGTGGACTCGTTGACCTTTCTGTAAAGTCCAAAAAATAATTTTTTTTCTAAAGAATTGAATTTATAATAAATTTTACAAAATTAAACAGTGGCTGTACTTTAACATTTCGACCCTACTGCAGATTTCGAAGAATTCAGGGTTATAGACATAATATTTTGGGAAAATTTATAACTAAAGGTTATAATATACTTGTATACCTCTAATTTCATATAAAGAACACAAAATTTCATGAAGTGTAGAATTTTCTATGATTTTTATAAGTAGCATGAGCTGTAATTTTCGGATTGTGAACCTACTGTTTTGCAAACGAATTTAGATGAAGTAATTGGGGATGATTTTAGATGATTGTAACTAAAAAGTTGTAGTAGACTCATTTATGATCTACGAAACTAATAAATCTATTTTTGAGTTGTATTGAAATTTATATGACTTTTTCAATACCATTGGTTTGATGTCTTTTATCTAGGTGTCCTAAAACTTTTACAACGTATAAAATCGGATTTAAAATTTGGAATATTAGTAAGATGTACCTTATGAGAAATTAAGAGATAATTAAAGGATGAAGTTGGAATGTTAAATATGTGATGTTTATAAGAGCTTTAACTCATCAAGTGTTATTGAATGTTGCTATAAGAAGTTGGTTACTTCATGATTGATAATAAACATAAAGACAAATGGATAAAAAAAGTTAAAAGATGTTTAAGAGCATCCACAGTCGTTATTGTGTAAATTATGCATATATGGATAAATGCATAGATCATTTGGCTATTGTGCTGCAGTCGTCGAATGCTATTTTTTACCAATTTAATTTAAAATAATAAAAATCTCAGATCAGATCAGAAGGACGAAAAAAAACCCAAAATAGACGGATGCAACTTCATGTTGCGTTGGAAGAGAAAAAGAAAAAAAAATAAAAAAAATGGTCAGACGCAACTTCATGTTGGGTCCGACCTTTTTTTTTAAGTTAAAAAAAAATTCAAAAAAATATCAGACGCAATTTTTTGAATTTTTTATTTATTTTTTTAATTGAGTTTTTTGTTATTTTTTAAATACAGTTAATTTTTTTTTGAGGGACGCAATGTGAAGTTGTGTCGGTGGAATAAAAAATAATTTTTTTTGTCTGACGCAATGTGAAGTTGCGTCCTGTATAATATGAATAATTCTCATATATGCTCTTATTTATAGCAATCTACTGTAGCGGAATATGCATAATATTCATATTTAGCAGACGACTGTAGCGATTTTTTTGACAAAATATGCATAATATACATATTTAGCAGACGACTACAGTTGCTCTAATGTATGGAAATCTTATAAGAGGTTAGTTGTAACATATGTGATCTTTCTTTGAGATGGTTGTTTTTTTCTAGAGTAAGCGGGACCCAGAATACCGGCAGTTGTGAAAAATAGAATTTGAAAAGTAACCAGTGTGAGTTAACTTTCTCTTTGAGAAGTAGCCAATGTGGGATAACATTCTCAGTGTTTTGTTTTAAGTCTGGTAGGGTAAAATAGCTCTAGGTCTTAATAGCTACAATTTAAACTAGGGGGCGTTTGGTACAAAAGATTTTTTTGGCTCCCAGGAATCATGAATCCTGGGATTTATGTTTCCTAGGATTTATGATTCCAATGAATGTTTAGAACATGTTTGGCAGGTCTTAAACATCTCTGGAAATGTTAATTGGAAACTTAATTGTTTATGTTTGGTTGAGCTACATATTTCTTGGGAATATTAATCTTATTATCCAAAAATACCCCTCTCATCCTCAAATAACAAAACAAACTCTGTGATAACGAATGAGATCCGAGTTTCGGTAGCGACTTCGAAGGCGGCATCAAGCACAGAGGAGTTGCGGAGGTGGCTGAAGACGAGGAGGAGCCAGCAACAATGGTGGGAGAGCTCGAGAGTCGGCAACATTGGCCAACATTGGGGGGGGGGGAGGTCGACAAGGGTGCAGTCGAGGTGGCGGCAATGGAGGTCGGAGGTGACAAGGTCGTCAAAGACAGGGGGGAGCTCGATGGGTTCAGCGGTGGCGAAGTGCAAAGGAGAAGGTGATGCGGATGGTGGACGAAGGGGATGAAGATAATGATGGAGTTGGACGGGGACGAAGAGACAGGAGAGATGTGAGTTTTTTGGGGCATACTTGTATTTTCAAGAAACTAACATTTTTCCAAGTACTTGGGAATCTAAGAATCCCACCCCTCCACATAGGGAAAATTTTTGTGGGAATTGTGGCAAAAAAACTCTTAGGAATCTTAGTTTCATGAGAATTTGAATTTAATAATTAACACACCAAACATAGGAAACTAAATTTTTAAGTTAAGATTCTCAGGAAACAAAAAATAATCCCCCTACTAAACACCCCCTTAAGGTCAGGCACGATTTGGAGTTATGATGAAACAAGAGCAAAGGTGAGTTATGGACTCTAGGATGACTCGCGGAGTGAGACAATTCCAGTATTCGGGATGATGGATGAAATAGGCCTAAGAATGATCCGCGGAGTGGGATTAACCTCCAGTATTCTGGGGCGAGAGTGATGCTCACGGGATATTTGTGCAATGAGGGTTCCAGGATGACTCGCAGAGTGAGACAATCCCCAGTATTCCGGGACAATGGATGAAATAGGCCACAGAATGATCTGCAGAGTGAGATTGCTCTCCAATATTCCGGGGCGAGAACCAATACTTGGAAAGTTTCTAAATCTTGTAGTAGTCATAGTAGGAGGTTGCATGGCAAGAGACTGAACCTTATAACGTGGAGTATGATAAGGGTTTGCCCTCGGACCTATGTAGTATGGGATGCATAGAAACCGAACAAGTATGCATTAGTGTCATCATAGTGTGAACATCTGCACTAGGCATTAAGTCATATCATACAATGCCACGACTAGGATAGTCACTTTTCCTGTTTGCATTCAAGTTTGTGTTTGCTAAAGTAGAAGAATCGTTGTATTATAGCATTGCGTCAGTTGTATGCAACTGACGTGCCCACAGTTTTCTAGATGCAGGATTGGACTTGGCATGGGCTGGAAGTCACTATGATGAGTTGATTACAAGATTGAAGGATTTTCATTATTGTAGATTATATTGTATTCATTTAATTCCTTTTTGCTGTTGTAAAGAACATGTTGTAAATAAAAAGTTTAAATTCCTTGTAAATTTGAATGAATTTGAAGTAAAAGATCATGTTTGTGCTACGAATTACATGTGTTTAGAATTCGAGGCGTTACAAAGGCATATTAAGCTCATATTATATTTTGTTTTTACTTTAATATCCATACTCATCTTATACTATATTCATTTTCATTTTGTCTTATAACACCTCATAATACATTATCATTTATTTAATCTTATAACACCTCATAATACATTATCATTTATTTAATCTTATAACATCTCATAATACATTAGCATTCATTCTCCTTTTATATTACAGTCTACTTTCCTTTTTATTCTTATTTCATCATACCGCTTACTTTAATTCTCATTCTCATTTTATCATATACCTTGCTTTATATTTCATCCTCATCTCATCATACAACTTATTTTTCTTCTCATTCTTATTAGATAATATATCTTACTTTCATATTCATTCACATCGCATATTACAACTCACTTTAACTTTCATTCTCATTAGTTAATACACTGCACCCCAAACATAATGTGGGTAATATACACTGCACCCCAAAGCCGATAGTTTGGGTAATACTTTACTTTTTGTTCTCATCTTCATATTACAGCTTACTTTACTTTCCATTCCCATTTCACAATATAACTATCATATCTATACTCCACTGATCCACCCTGGGAGTTGTGCCTAGGCAGGTAGTTCCAACCATTTCTACCGAAATAGTGGGTAGGTAGTTCCTCGACACAATTCCAATGTGTTCCAAACTCATGTTATATTATGCTTTTACTTTAATATTCATTCTCATCGCATAATATCACTTAAGTTTTCATTACATATTACACCTTATTTTACTTTTCGTTCACATAATACATCTTACTTTAGTTTTCATTCACATAATACATAACACATTTTCATTACTTTTCATTGGTATTCACAGAACACAATTTTTTTACTTATCATATTCGTTCACATATAACACATTTTCTTCACTTTTCATTCACATAATACATAATACACTTTCTTTACTTTCATGCTTATTCTCATAACTCATTTTCTTTACTTTATCATTCTCATTTCATATCCTACCCTTTCTTTACTTTCACATTCTCATTTCATATGATATACTTTCTTTACTTTCTAATTTTTATTTCAAATGATATACTATCTTCACTTTCGCATTTTCTTTTCAAATTTACAGATTTTATTAATTTGTCGACCAAGGCCCCACAGCATCCCAAATACTGAAGCAACTAGCCCAGTAAACACATGCACCACTGCCCACCAAGGGTCTTACGCGTCCGAGGCTACGTCTTCCTCTCAGCCTATGCCAGCGAGGGAATACACCACACCCCAAGTAGAACTTGGTAATATACACCGCACCCCAAACATAGTTTGGATAATAATCACCGCACCCCAGAAAAACTGGGTAATATACACTGCACCCCAAACATAGTTTGGGTAATAAACACCGCACCCCAAGCCGGTTCTTGGGTATTAGGAGGTCTAGCCCAAACTCACAGGATTTCTGTAGGCACTGGTAAACAAAATTTAACTTTTATAATTATTTTCATCTCATCTTTTTACCCCGTTTTGTTATCACATATCATCTCAGCTTTTATCTCAATATATTATCACATATTCGGCATACACCATATTATTTATCTTCTCATTTTATCACATATTATGCATACACCATGTTATTTAACTTGTAATATTATCACTTCATATTATTACATATCATAAATACACCATGTTACTCCTCTTATCAAATTATCACGTATTATGTATATACCATGCAATTTATCTTATCATATCATTTTATCACACATTATTTTACCTTAATCACCTGCATATCATACATATACATTTGTAACGCCCCGATTTTCCTATACCGGAAAATCGTGACATAAGCCAGAATCTTTTCCTTCAATTAGCCACAACACACAGAAAACAGGAAAGTTTAAAACTTTTTATTCAACACAAATGTATTATAAGTCCGAATGTTATAAAACTATAATATATTACATCAGTGTTACAATAATGCCATACAAGCCCAAGTTTTACAACTTTCAATAAAATTTACGTCAGAGTATAATGAATAATATATAACACTTTTTACTTTTACTTCGATGCTTCTCAACATAAAATAAATAACAATAGATGTTACAATTGAAATGAAAACCAACACTTTGCTTCTCTTGCCTTGAGTCCTCCTGAATCCCATAGTTGTAGTTTTGCAATCCAGTACCTATTGAAGTGGGGACGTCAGCGCATATACTGACGCTTTAAGGCAGATGACTAGCAGCGAATCTCAACTTTAAACAAACAGATTGATGAAAAAAGAAATGTGTATATATAATGGATGTGTCAGTGTATGCTATAACTTAGACTCTAATGCAAGATTAACTAATGCAATGATGCTCTTATTCTAATGCAAGGGAGTCTTTGGACAGTATGCACCCCATAAATACATACGCCCATATCAAGTTGTTTCTTCATATATAGGAATTTGAACCCGTGCCATGAATTCTACTCTTGTACTCAACCTGTTTCTAAAGATACAGCGTGACTGATGAGGTTGCTCTGAAATGGTCTGATCCCGCCATTCGTACTCACTCAAAAATCTGACGAACCCTCGGAGTTAACTACAACACAGGTTAGCTCGAAGCATCCCCTATGCCCCTTAGCTCATAAAACGTGGTCTATGGCCTGTTCGCCTCTTGACATAGAACATGACAGAATTCCTGGGGTCCATCCCCTAGTTCCTCTAGGAAAACTTCCTGCTCTTATCACGGCACTTCAGAAATTAACAGACGAGATACGAACCCCGTGCTCCTAACTCGTTAGAAGGCATAGACCGTATCCCTTTGACTGGAATGGTACAACCAATAACACCACCTAGTGTTGGCCTATAGAATAGGTCGGATCATAAGGTATCACCCTTAATACCAACTCTTTCCCTTCGGCAAAATGATAATAAATTAAGGTTAAGTAGTAATAGCCATAAGTTACTACCCTAACGATGTCACTAACCCTAAACAATCCGAGGGATGACAACAGTACTAACACAACATGCTAGGTCTTAAGTTAGACTTCGCAAGATAACTCTACTAGGTGCTTAACCTAAACTTACCAGAATCCCTAAGGATCCTGTTCACAGCCCATCGATCCAAGACCCCGACAATACGAATTTATTCGCATGCTACTACCCTGAACTTGGATTCCGTCTACGCTCTCGGCCCGTGATCAACCTACACCGGTTAAGATCTGATGGTGCACGAGGGGTGACTCGTCTACAGTCCACGAGGAGTAAAATAAAAACACGTCTTGATGGTCGATGGCCCCTAGAGCAATGATATCACCCTAGACGAGCACAACAAATTGCGTACTAGCTAATAAGCTATTTACGAGTAAACAAAACACATACGAGCTAAACGAGCTACGTATGAAACAACAACCTACATACGAGCCAGGTGAGCTGCATATGAGACAACAATATACATACGAGCCAAATAAGCTACGTATGAGACGAACAACTACATACGAGCCCGACAAGCTACGTATGAGAAAAACAACTTACATACGAGCCAACTAGCTACGTATGTAACCCCTATTTTCGCAAATACGTATTTCCTATGTATTTTCTGTATTTAAAATTTATAAATTTGGTATTTGTTAAATTCGGCTTGGACTTTACATTAAAATATTTTCTTATGGACAATTATACTTATTTTTGAATAATGGAGTATTTCAACCTTACTTTCCATTTCCAAATGATCGACTATTTATATTTTAGTCCAAATCTATTATGTTATTACTAATTGGAAATGAATTGTTAGACTCAAATCATATTTTGATGTTTATACTATTGTTTATACTATTGTTGTTGTTGTTGTTGTTGTTGTTGTTTTATTTTTAGCCTGAGCATACTCTAATTTATCTAATATTTTTATAATTATTTTCTATTGGATTTAATACCCTATACCCTATCCTATATTCCTTACTAGATTTATAAAAAAAAACCAAACTACCCAATACCCGTTGATACCCTAACCCTAATATCTATCTACCATGTGCATATATATATCTCCATCCCCCTGTTCACCCCATCTGCAACCCTAGCCGCCCTCACCCCTGTCATCCCCTCTCCCGGTCCTCCAAACCCATCCGTTCTCCCTGCTCTCTCTCTCTCTCTCACCCATCTCTCCCTACACCTCCTCTCCTGTGTCACGACATATCGGCGACCAGACCCCCTGCACCTGTGTGCCCTCCCTTCTGTTACGACGCAGCCACCCGCAGCCAATCACCGACCCCGTCTCCCGTGCTCCTCCCTCGATGCCCAGTTTTCCCTTACTCCTTGTCGCATCCTCCTAGCGGTAGCCAACACACCTCCGGCTTCCTCTCATCCGCCTGCAGCACTGTCCCGATCACCCCCTGTCCTCTAGTCCTCCCTCCTGTGTCAGCCACCTTTCCGATCTCTCCTGCTCTGCCCTGCACCCTGTGCCCCTGCCGAGACCCCCAATGGTGCTCCAAACGATAGCAGCAACGACCGCAGCAGCCCAACGATTAGTGCTCCTCCTGAGCGATGCCAGCACGCCTCCCTGTGCGCCTGTCTCCCCTCCGGTAACAGACAGCATCAGTAGCACCAGTGCTGCCATCTCCTCCGTGGGTGACGTCTCTCTCCCTTTCTTCCTCTTGCTCTCTTGGTGGTTGTGTGTGTGTGTGTGTGTGTGTGTGTGTGTGTGTTGATTCGGGCTGTGTTCGTGTGATCGTGAGTTGTGTTCATTTTTGGGTTCGTGATTCTTTCATTGAGTCTGTTGCTCGAGAATCCGTTTCCGTTATTCTTGCTCTTGCTCCGTTCTCGTCATCGGCTAAGGCAAGTAACTTGTATTCTTTTCTTTGTGTAATACAAGTACTAAATACTGTCTGTAGTGTAGGTTTGTTCTAGAGACATTTCTTGCGCAAAACCCTTGTTTGATCTTGTCTCTAGTTGTTGATCCATCCATAGTTGTCTCATTACACACATGATATGAAATAACTTAGGGATAACCACTTCTTGTTGCATACATGCATGTTGTTCGTTATTCATGACTTGTTGTATGATCTCGTATGCTTGATGTGTTATTCATAGTATAACTCGTTGTAGACTTGTAAAACTCCCTATAACATGTTGCTTGGACATCTAGTACATCATATTTCATGTTTGGTTATGTTTTGGATGAGTTTCATATGAACTAGTTGATTTTGTGCATGAAGGATATTTTCTGTTTTGTCGATTCCCCATTTTTTATCAGTAATTTAAACCCTATTAAGGTCAGTATATAAAAATTATTAATGAATATGAATTATAGAAAATTCTGTCTACTTTCCAGTTTGTCTTACAGATCTCAGTTTCGAATTATGAGTTGCGAGCTATGACTATTTTACAACAGAAGTGTTTAAAATTTCAGATCCAATTTTATATGAATTCTGTAGGGTAATTTATTTTTCTATTGATGTTAAAGATAATATTTTGATCTAATATTTTGCTGGTTATAACTAGACTTGATGGGGATTAACCCCTAATTTTTGTAGATTTAATTGATAAAGTTTATACACTATTCTATGCTTGCAAACAACTACTATATATGCGGAATTTTCGTGTTGTTCTGTAAAGAAAAATAATTTTGACCTGAATCTATTTACTGTCTATAAGAACTTTGTGAATATGAATGGTATCCTACTGTATCTATTTTATCACATTTTCGACGGATCTGGATTTCAATTTATATTTTGCAATCTATTACTGTTTTAGTACTGCAGTGTTTATGATTCCAGATTTACAAAACTGTTGTATCTTGCTGCTCCCTGATTTTACTTGACTATTCTATCTATGTTGGAAAATTATGAAAATTTATTTTCTGCTACTAGACATACTAGGGAATACCCCATATTTTTCTTGGATTTAATCAGTAAGTTTTTTTATCGTTTTCCTGTTTAAGAATACAAGCTTCTAATTTCTGGCTGAACATGTTTTTTGGATTCAAATATGTTTTGAGTCATGTTTTTGTGAAATACTATATGACTTATATATATTTGCTGGATTCGGTTGGAAGTCTATTTTCTAGATCTTCTGACGGATCTAGGTTTGCATGTTTGTGGCAACGGGAATCCTAGATTTAGTGCAGTACTATCTTGCTGTCCTGAACTAGAATTTTCGTTGTCCCAATCTTTTATGTGTTGTCCTTCACCTGTGCATGTTTATTTTTCAAACTGAACCTGTTACTTGTTTATACCATATTATATTTGCCCTGTTTGTGACACATACATGCATGTTTGATAATAATAATAAATAACCAAGCCGGGGTTTAAAGGGAAAGATCTAATAGTGGAAAATACAGAAACGTGTACTCGGAAGGGGATCTATAGATCCTACGTGATTACTTGATACTTGAGGATTGATACTTGATACTTGAGGCTTGAGGCTTGATACATGATACTTAATACTTGATACTTGAGGCTAGATACTTGATACTTGATACTCGAGGCTTGATACTTGATACTTGATGCTTGAGGCTTGATACTTGATACTTGATACTTGTCCCTGAGTACACTGCCCTCTATGATCCACTATGAAATCTAAAATGAAATTTTTTGAATGTAGCAACCATGTGGTAAAAACCTGGGACGCGTGAAGTGCTACCTAGTTAGGACTAGATACAAGACTAGAACATGATACTTGATACTTAACACTTGTTACTTCTTACTTGTTTACATGATACTTGCTTAATTGACACTTGTTACATGCTACTTGTACTCGTTCATCTTGCCATGCTAGTTGTTCTATTTTGTTGCCATGTCTATTCCTTGCTATGTTTGCTTTCGCTGTTACTAGTTTATTCTTTTCCCTGTACATGTGCCTGCACTACAAGTGGCCCGTAACTTGCATTGATGAGTGTTTTGTTTCTCTTTCCTTTTCCTACAATTTGCTAAATTACAGATTATGGTGATCAGCTGCCCGATGGAGTAGGTAATCTGAGATTCTAGTTGGCTGGAGATTTTTGCTATATCTATTTATTTCTTGTTGCTTATCTTGAATAATTGTACTTGGTTACATGAATTATTTTGTATTGGGCTTTGTGTCCCAGACTTGTGTTTGTTCCAGACATGATTATTTGAAATTCAGTATTCTTGCCTTTTGTTTCCAGTAATCTTGTTGATTATATTGATTCAGTTATGCATGCGTGGTTGACTATTCTTCTTGTATCTCTCTTATTTATACTTGTGCTTGCTGTAAAGATCCTGAAAGCTTATGGGTGATGAAAATCATTCGCTGGGCTTAGTCACATATCCGTATTCCGTATTCCTTTTTGGGAAGCGGGGCGTAACAACGTATGAGCCAACGAATTACATACGAGCCAACTAGCTGCGTATGAGACAAATGAATCATAGAAGCAACCATAAAAGTATTCTAATAGCGTAGAAGCAATTAAACGTGCTCACTAGTAAAGCTTGATCTTTTATAAACGTAGAAGCAACATAGAAGTCTTCTAACACCCTAGAAGCAATTAAACATGATACACTTATCGGAATTCAACAAAATATGACTTTTTAGAAAGGTGAGAACATCGCCACTCCCTCCTTAGAATAGGACATGGCCTACAAACGCCATATCAGACTCCTAGAATTCATTTTGACAATTGCATAGAGCTGATGCTCTCGTAGTTGTTCAGAATTGCAGTCAAAAGCTCAGCTTGCCCTTCTTCCATTCCTGCTAGGTCTAATTCTAACAAATCTATACTTAGGGTCTTTCCTCTGATTTTGAGTTCACTAGCCCTCATAGCAAAAATTTGTAATGAGGATTGCTCCAGATGGTGTAATCAACAAAACCAAATCTAGAGTCGTCTCCCACTCACATCTCAACTTCTTGAAAAATAATTCAGACAAAAGAATATGATGAACTAAGTTTGAACAAAACGGTTGCCTAGATTTCATATATATATAAATCCATTCGGTTACAAAAGTGTTACATCATATATTACTTTTTCAGTCTAAATAAAATTCAAAGTACAACTTTTAAACTTAGTTACAGTTCCATATGCACACACTGGTAATGGCTCTCCTGCCTTCTTTAGGTTGCCTTTAGTAAATGTGAACTCTTACTCTTGGTGAACAGGCTCCTTTCCTTTATTGTTCATCTTTGGGGCTAATCTGCTGTCATTCTTATGAAGTTGGAAACAATTTGGCCTAATATAACCAATCTCCCCACAATTGTAACACGTACGGGTCTCCACCTGAGGGTTTTTCCTTGGACATTGGCTCTTGAAATGACCATGCTCCCCACATAGGAAACAACTTCTTGGCTTAGCGCCTTCAAGTTTGTCCTCCGTTTTCTGAGTCTTCTGCTTTCGACCTCGGTTCTCGAACCCTGATGCTGGGGCAGATATTTTTCCTTGTAGTCGTGGACAGACTGATTTATCGTGCCCAGCCTCCTCACAGAAATAGCATACTACAACCCTGGTGGTTCCCTGGATTTGCTCCCATTCATGCTACAGTCGTGACAATCTGGAATTAAAGTATTCCTGCTCCTTTGCTAGGCCTGCTAATATAGCTCTGCAAGCATCACCCAATTTCTTAGCTCGACGACTTTTCCTGGTCTTGAACCTCCTCAGCTTCCTTATTCCCAATTGTATGCCGACCGCCGCCGCTGTGCGTTGATCCACACTAAGCCTCTGTGATGGTGAAGGCAAGTCCGTCTTGAGGTTAGCTTGTAGTAAAATCTCCTTTGGCTCCTCACTCAAGATCATCGAATCATCCATCGAAATTGGCTCTCTCTTCTATCAATACATCCTCGGTTAGGATATCCTCGAATACCATCCTTCAAACATATATACTGGAATTAGTTCATATATAAAAAAATTATAAAACATAAGTTGAAAGAAACAAAAATATGAATTATAATTGTCTACAACTAGCTAAATCCCGACTCCTATAAGGCATCCAAGTTTAATTTTCCTACTGTGTTGGACTGTAAATTGGAGTCGGCTCTGATACCACTCTGTAACGCCCCGATTTCCTATACCGGAAAACCGTGACATAAACCAGAATATTTTCCTTCAATTGGCCACAATACACAGAAAAACAGAAAAATTTAAAACTTTTTATTCAACACAAATGTATTACAAGTCCGAATGTTATAAAACTGCAATACATTACATTAGTATTACAATAATGCCATACAAGCCCAAGTGTTACAACTTTCAATAAAATTTACATCAGAGTACAATGAATAATATATAATACTTGGTACTTTCACTTGGATGCTTCTCAACATAAAATAAATTACAATAGATGCTACAATTGAAATGAAAAGCAACACTTTGATTCTCTTGCCTTGAGTCATCCTGAATCATGTACCCATAGTTTTACAATCCAGTACCTATTGAAGTGGGGACGTCAGTACATATTCTGATGCTTTAAGGCTGATGACTAGCAGCGAATCTCAACTTTAAACAAATAGATTGATGAAAAGAGAAATGTGTATAAATAATTGATATGTCAGAGTATGCTATGACTTAGACTCTAATGCAAGATTAACTAATGTAAGGATGCTCTTATTCTAATGCAAGTGAGTCTTTGGACAGTATGCACCCCATAAATACATACGCCCATATCAAGCAATTTCTTCATATATAGGGATTCGAACCCGTGCCATGAATTCTACTCTTGTACTCAACCTGTTTCTGAAGATACAGCATGACTGATGAGGTTGCTCTGAAATGGTCTGATCCCGCCATTTGCAGTCATATAGTGGTGTCCCTAATTGCCACCATTGCCTAGCATACCGGGCCTCACTCAAAAATCTGACGAACCCTCGGAGTTAACTACAACACAGGTTAGCTCGAAGCATCCCCGGTGGCCCCCTAGCTCATAGATCATAGTCTATGTCCTGTTCGCCTCTTGACATAGAACATGAGGAATTCCGGGGTTCCATCCCCAAGTTCCGACAGAAAAACTTCCCGCTCTTATCTCGATACTTAAGAAATTAACAGACAAAATACGGATCCCGTGCTCCCAACTCATCAGAAGGCACTGGCCGTACTCCTTTGACTGGAAGGGTACAACCAATAATACCACCTAGTGTTGGCCTATAGAATAGGTCGGATCATAAGCTATCACCGTTAACACCAACTCTTTCCCTTCGGCGAAATGATAATAAACAAAGGTTAAGTAGTAATAGCCATAAGTTACTACCCTAACGATGTCACTAACCCTAAACAATACGAGGGATGAAAACAGTACTAACACAACATGCTAGGTCTTAAGTTAGACTTCACAAAATAACTCTACTAGGTGCTCAACCTAGACTTACCAGAATTCCTAAGGATCCTGTTCACAGCCCATCGATCCAAGACTCTGGCAATACGAATTTATTCGCATGCTACTACCTTAAACTTGAATTCTGTCTACGTTCTCGGCCCGTGATCAACCTACACCAGTTAATATTTGACGACGCACCAGGGGTGACTCGTCCACAGTCCACGAGGAGTAAAATAAAAATACGTCTTGATGGTCGATGGCCCCTAGGGCAATGATATCACCCTAGACGAGCACAACAAATTGCGTACTAGCTAATAAGCTATTTACGAGTAAACAAAACACATACGAGCTAAACGAGCTACGTATGAAACAACGACCTACATACGAGGTAGGTAAGCTGTGTATGAGACAATAATATACATACGAGCCAAATAAGCTACATATAAGACCAACAACTACATACGAGCCCGACAGGCTACGTATGAGAAAAACAACTTACATACGAGCCAACTAGCTACGTATGAGCCAACGAATTGCATACGAGCTAACTAGCTACGTATGAGACAAATGAATTACATAGAAGCAACCATAAAAGTATTCTAACAACCTAGAAGCAATTAAACGTGCTCACTAGTAAAACTTCATCTTTTATAAACGTAGAAGCAACATAGAAGTCTTCTAACACCCTAGAAGCAATTAAACATGATACGCTTATCAGAATTCAACAAAATAGGACTTTTTAGAAAGGTGAGATAATCTACTACAACTCTCTAGTTGAAAACCTTCTTAGATTCAGTTAATAAGAGGTACAAAAATTTCGAACCATCTAACTAGCGAAGCTTCAGCCAAAAGGCTAGCTGCTGTGACTTAAAGGTCATAACTCATACTCCACTTATCAGAATCTAACAAAATAGGACATTTTGGAAATGTGAGAACCTCTACTAAAACTCTTTAGTTTATAACCTTCTCAGATTCAGTCTATAAGAGGTACAAAAACTTCAACAAATCTAAACAGCGAAGTTTCAGCCAAAAATGCTAGCTATTGTAACTTGTAAAGGTCATAACTCAAACTCTGCTTATCGGAATTTAGCAAAATAGGGCTCTTTGGAAAGGTAAGAACATCTACTACAACTTTCTAGTTGACAACCTTCTTAGATTCCTTATGGAACTCAAATCTCAGCTCTTTAAACACAATTCAAAGAACAACAAAGACAACAAAAAGGCTGAAACTTGTAAAACTCATAACTGGCACTATACTTATCGGAATCTAACAAAATTATACTTTTTAGAAAGGTGGGAACATATAATACAACTCTCTAGTTGACCACTTTTTCAGATTCCTTATGGAACTCAAATCTTAGCTCTTTAAACACAGTTCAAAGAACAACAAAGACAGCCAAAAGGCAGAAACTTGTAAAGCTCATAACTGGTGTTATACTTATCGGAATCTAACAAAATTACACTTTTTGAAAAGGTGGGAACATATACTACAACTCTCTAGGTGACCACTTTTTCTGATTCCTTATGGAACTCAAATCTCATCTCTTTAAAAACAATTTAAAGAACAACAAAGACAGCAAAAGGCTATAACGTGTAAAGCTCATAACTTTTTCTATACTTATCAGAATATAACAAAATTATACTTTTTGGAAAGGTGAGAACATATACTACAACTCTCTAGTTGACCACTTTTTCATATTCCTTATGGAACTCAAATCTCAGCTCTTTAAACACAATTCAAAGAACAACAAAGACAGCAAAATGCTGAAACTTGTAAAGCTCATAACTTTTGCTATACTTGTCGGAATCTAACAAAATTGGGCTTCATGTAAAGCTAAGAACATCTACTACAACTCTCTAGTTAACAAGTTTCTCAGATTCCGTATGGAACTCAAAATCCAGCTCTTTAAACACAATTCAAAACAGCTAAAACAACAGTTTTGCTGTGTTGCTCGTTGTTTTGGGGAAACATTTTGTTTAACCAAGTAAATTTGCCCAGAAAAATCTACAAAACTTAGAGCATGGTAGTAACACATATAAGACCCTCTCAAATTAATGTAATTAATTCAAACTATCACAACAACATGCTAGTTATTAAAGGTTGATTCTTTAGTGTTTTGTTTTAGTTCTACCACTTCAATCTCTTCATGTGATCTTTTGATCCACACTACCATTCATATGCACATGATTTAGTTCAAGTTGTTATCCCATACAACAATAAAAGAAAACAAAAATCAACACAACAAGAGAAGAGAAACCCCTACCCAAAATTGGTTTGGAAGAACTAGCTTAGCCTTCTCCTCCTTGCTCCTTGTTCTTTCTCCTCATGAAAAGAGAACCCATGAAATCTTTGATTGATTTGATCTCTTTTTCTTTTCTTTTCTTCTCAATTTTTTTCTAAAATTAAACAAGTAAAAGAAGTAGAAGAAAAAGAAGAGATGGAGTGAGATGAGAAGGAGATGGAGGAACACAAAAATGAAAGGGCTTCTTGCCCTTTGGTTTGGCCGGCCACTTATAGGAAAGGGGAAGAGAGTGAAGTTGAGTTTGTGGTTAGAGAGAGAGCCAAGTGTTGCTCTCATTGTGGTTTAACGATTGGATGATCAATTTGCAATTTAATATTGCAATGAACACCATAATCCAATCCTAACCCTTCATTTGATCATGATGGATCAAAACAAAAGGTATTTTCCCAAAATCACATACTACATGATTTCGTACAAACGTACGAAATCGATACGGTACATATACGTACATACATCATATATACAGATAATTTTTATTCATTAAACTCAATCAATCTGTACAAAAATAATTTGATTCCGGAAATAAAAATAAAATAATAATATAATTTTAATATCGGCTCGAAAGATTTCAGTACCAATTTGATACAATACAGATATATACAGACTAGTATATATATAGATAATATTTATTAATAAAACCGGATAATATCCATCAAAAATATTTTAATTCTGAAAATAAAAATAAAATAATAATTTTTAATATATATATATATATATATATATATATATATAAAACATTTTATTAGTAAAACTAAGTAATTTCCATAAGAAATATTTTAATTTTTAGAAATAATAATAATACAAATATAATATCCAACCGGGATATTACACCATTAATTTCATTTTTTATCATATCTAATTCTCATTTATCACCCATATGTCATAAGTACCTCGTGTCAGTTAACACATCATAATATCATATATTTAATTTCTATTTATCACCTGCATATCATACGTATATCAACCCTAATTACTTCATATTATAGTATATATATATATATATATATATATATATATATATATATATATATATATATATATATATATATATATATCACAAATAACACCAAATATTCAAAATCATGCAAATACACCATATAGCCCAATTTCAACTATACACATCATGCAAATACACCATATAGCACAATTTCAACTATACACATCATGCAAATACACCATATAGCACAATTTCAACTATCCAAATTCTGTATATATATATATATATATATATATATATATATATATATATATATATCAATCACAAATAACACCAAATATTCAAAATCATGCAAATACACCATATAGCACAATTTCAACTATCCAAATTCTGTATTTTCCATTAAATCTTTATCCGACCATAACTATCACAAATCACATCGAGTAAGTCTAAAATTTTACCACAACATAAAGTATATCTAGTATGATCATACTGACCTGTCAAAATGCAAAAACTCGATATACAGCTCCTCCGCTACACGTCTGAGGTCGCTACCACTGCCTATTACCAAGTTTGAATATCAATTAGTGTTAAAAACTCCCAAACCAGTCAAATTTACAGCTGGAAATACTTTGATTTTTCACAGGGATTCATTGAATGCCCGACATGCATTATACATATACACACACTCACAATTCTATTAATTCGGTTTTAAACCTATAAATATCTCCAAAAATTATTCTAAATTTTTTCTTATAATATTCAACAATTCCCATTGCCAATCTTGAACAAATTCCAAGCATAAACTCTTCTAATTTCAAACCCAAAACCCTAACTCTTTTCAAATTTACTCCTACCATATCAATTAAAGAATTAATTGCTTCTAACATGAAGATTATCCCTTAATCTCCCCACTACCCTATTTCTTTTGTCAAAAATAGAAAACATACAACCCTATACAATTTAAGGAAATTATTTCTCACCTTCCAAGAAACCCATCCGAGAAACCAACACTAGGATGATAGAGAGCACCCTCAAATTAGCTAAAACTCATAAGAATTTCTGAAAATGGCTAAGAAATTGTGAGAATTGAAAAACCCTAATTAAAGAAAAGAAAAGAAAAGAAAAGAAGAGGGTCGTTCGACCAGGAGGGGGGGTTGAGTTTAAGAAATAAAATGGAAAATTTAATATAAACCCTATTTGGCTACCCTATTATTTATATATCCTAATAATTATATTTTATAATAAAATCTAATAAAACCCAATCCACCGGATGAATAAATAAATTAAGGAATATATATAAAATAAAATTTCATATTTATGCATAATAACAGTAATACCAATATCTGATAGCCATAAAAGAATTACAAATGACTGTTTTGAAATTATAAAATGAGGGGTGTTACATTATACACACCTCAAAAGAGGCTCGTCCTTGAGCTATGAGGGCTGAGGAAAACAAATCAAACATCTATTTACCAACTCATCCATATCCTTCATCATACTAGACCATCAAATGGTCCTCCTGAGATCTCTTCACCTCCTCGCACCTCCTAAAGGTACAATATACCTAGTGTTTTATGTCGTATCTATCACCTGCCGTCGAAGGTCATCAACATCAAAAAGACCTAATTTATCATTGTCTACCCTCAATCTCATTCATAATCCGACATCATTATCGATTCAATATATTGAGAAGGACATTCATCAATATCACTCAATTTAGGTGATGTACCATCAATATCAAGGAAAAAATTCAGGTCTGTGCTCAAATGATCTACAACAAAATCGACAATTGTACCGATACATTATCCAAATATAAGATTTTATCCTCGCTCTTTCCTCGAGTAGGATCAAAATGGGTCAAAATCCAACACTTTCCATTCCCGGCACATCAAAGAAACTAATATCTAAATCCTAGTTACGGCATACACACCTCAAAATTAGAACTTTTCTACTTTAAAATTCAAGGAATATACTTAAGACTCATACAAACAAAACTGCAAACTCATTACCAGCATACATGAACCCACATCCACCTATTATAGGATCACTAAGGTACTAGTCATCCAAGATCTTTTCTTAGTTAACCTAGGCTATGATACCAAACTGTAACACCCAAAATTTATTTTTATCACATATTATTATATATACCATGGTATTTATCTTATCATATCATTTTATAACATATTATTTCACATTAATCACCTGCATGTCATACATATACCAAGCCTATAATTTTACTTTTTATCATATCTAATTCTCATTTATCACCCATATGTCATAAGTACCTCGTGTTAGTTAACACATAATAATATCATATATCTAATTTCTATTTATCACCCACATATCATTCGTATATCAACCCTAATTACTTCATATTATCATATATATATATATCCAATATATCACTAATAAAACCAAATATTCAAAATCATGCAAATACACCATATAGCATAATTTCAACTATCCAAATTCTGTATTTTCCATTAACTCTTTATCCAGCCATAACTATCACAAATCACATCGAGTAAGTCTAAAATTTTACCACAACATAAAGTATATCTAGTATGATCATACTCACATATTAAAATGTGAAAACTCTATATACAGCTCCTCTGGTACACGTCCGAGGTTGCTACCACCGTCTCTTACCAAGTTTGAATATCAATTAGTGTTAAAAACTCACAAACTAATCTAAATTTACAGCAGGAAATACTTTGATTTCTCACAGGCATTTCATTGAACACCCGGTGTGCATTATACATATGCACACACTCACAATTCTATTAATTAGGTTTTAAGCCTATAAATTCCTCCAAAAATTATTCTAAATTTTTTCTCATAATTTTCAACAATTCCCATTGCCAATCTCTAACAAATTTCAAGCATAAACTCTTTTAACTTCAAACACAAAACTCTAACTCTTTTCAAATTTACTCCTACCATAAATAAAGAATTAATTGCTTCTAGCATGAAGATTATCCTTTAATCTCCCTACTACCCTATTTCTCATGTCAAAAATAGAAGACATACAACCGTATACAATTTAAGAAAAATATTTCTCACCTTCCAAGAAACAAATCCGAGAAACCAACACCTCAAATTAGCTAAAACTCATAAGAATTTCTTAAAATGGCTAAGAAATTGTAGGAATTGAAAAATCCTAATTAAAGAAAGGAACGAAAAAGAAAAGTAAAGAAAAGAAGAGGGTCAGTCCACCGGGGGGGATCTGACGGAAGTGAGAGGATGGGGGGGGGGGGGGTTTAAGAAATAAAATGGAAATTTTAATATAAACCCCTCCCAGGATACCATGTTATTTCTATATCCTCAGAATTCTATTTTATAATAATATTTAATAAAACCTGATCCACCGGATGAATAAATAAATTAAAGAATATATATGAAATAAACTTTCATATTTATGCATAATAACAGTAATACCAACATCTGATAGCAATAAAAGAATTACATATGATTGTTTTTAAATTATAAAATGAGGGATGTTACACTTTCCTTTTTTGATCGAGGCCTTAAGTAATGTGCGGCGAAGATGATCAATCTCGGTGTCTCGAGTCCTCTGGTATACACGACCACCTGTGAATGAAGGAAAGTGTGGAGTTACTATAACACTAGTATATATAGAATACCTAGCTTCGATATCAAGAAGACTCTAGAGATCCTATAAAACGCATCCAAAGCTTATGCACAAGAAGAAAAACCTCAAGTGGTGGACACTAAATATATTTTCATTAACTGAAAGTAAAGATACATGAGAGATGGTTAGTATGCCATTAAATAAGTTACAAAATCAAAATAAGAAGATGGAAGATGGTAGGGAATGATCAAGAGTCAACCATGGTCGTCGGAGCCACAATAGCAGAAGTCTCAGCCACATGATCCATTTTATCGTTCGCAGTCATCTCCCCTTCATCCTCGCCCCCCGAATCCTCCTCGACCGGATCCTCCCCTAGCTGAAGGTCGATTTTGTAACCATTCCCGTTGAAGTTAAGGACTTGCTTGACCATGCCTGCGATGGCCTTGGCGTATGCCTTCTTCATGTTTTTGAAGATATGGCATTTCGCCTCTTCCTTCATTTTAGCCACTGCGGCCTCCCTTTCCTTCACAGCCTCCTCTCGCTCCTTCTTCTCCTTTTTCCTCTCAGCCTCGAGGCAAACAACCCGAGCGAGGATAGTCTCAATTTGACTCTTGACCGCTTCAAGCTCTTTGGCGGTCTTCTTCCTCTCCGACTCGGCCCGATTGGCCTTGTCCCTCCAAGCCTTCTCCTTAACTTTGATCTGGTTGATCACGTTGCCAATGCAAAAAGTCATATACAAAAAGGAACACTTCATGACTTGGGAATATAGGAAAGAATGCAGAAACCACACTGCAAGGGGAAGAACATACCGATACACTGGCTTGGGCCATCTCGAAGATGGTGGCGTCGATCGGGTCCTCGAACAGAGTCTTCTAGTCCCTTGGAGGGGGGAGAGGTTCTTAACCACCCTGAGGTAGTTCACCGTGTTACCAAATATAGCGTCACACCACTTGACACCCCAGTTCGGCATGTAGACCTTCCTATCCTCCTTGGTGAAGATTTTGTCAACTTCAGCGCACAAAGGGGCATTGTCGTCTTCGAGGAACACACCCAAGGAAGAGCCCCCACAGTTGGGCTCGTGCACACCCTAGCCAAGGATTAGAGGTTGAAGAGCTCTTCGCCGCCTTCAAGACTCTCGGCTTGCTCGAGATCCTCTTCTTCTTCTTTTCTTCTAGCACTTTGTTGCACAAGCCAACAATTGCTGCCATGATAGCTTCGTAATCCATGACATTCGCTTCTGATAAAAGAGTAAAATAGATACAAGAACGAGGTAAATTAAAAGGAAATAGATAGCTAAGTACTTGATTAAATGAAAATTTAGAACTAAGGGCATACTAGGGCTCATCGAGTTTTAACCCCCCCCCCCCCCCCCACCACCACCACAATAAGAGGATTTTCTCTATCACCACTTTCCACCTCAATTCCTTGCACTCAAGGAGAGCTTCAGTCGACCTATTATCCTCCTTACTCACTTCTAGGTCAGCCTTCACTCTCTTAGACACATCCTCCTTCCACTTTGTGGGAAATCTCCACTGCTCAGAACAATGAATGATGGAATAGTTGCTCTTCCAGTGCTTCATTAAGTAGGGATTGTCAACTAATACCATCTCCGGGCGGAGAGACAGAGAGAACCAATTATCCATCTTGTTTTGCTAATAGAGTATTAAGTGCCTTCCTTCAGACATTCAAACTCGGTTCGATGCCATTGCTTCGACATTGCAAGATGAAGCTAATCAGGTGTCTCCACATATTTGGCATATACTGTGCCAGACTCAGCTTATAACAGTTCAGAACCTCCTTCATGAATGGGTGCATGGGTAGACGCAACCTGGCATGGAAGGCATCATAGGGTAAGATGCAAAACTCGCTGGTCATCACGGAGAATGCCCTGACCCTAGGGCCTGGCAGAAGTAACTCATATTTAGAAGGAATTCCAAAAGCAGCCCTGATCTTTAAAAGGTTTGAGGGTCGTGTTGATGTGATCGGCCTCGTTGACAGGGTGATTCTCTGGATCGTCGTACTTGATACCGAACCGAACCAGATCCTCGAAGCCCTCAGTATATAAACGAACGAGGAGAGGGGTGTGAGGAGGATGAGCTCCGTCGAAGAAGTTCCCCATTGACTATCTATTCCTCTCAACTATCTCTTCAACAATGACTGGGGAACTGACTGCCTCCTTCTCCTTCCCCCTCCCCGAGATGCGAGATTCTCGAATAAAGAGTGCTTCATGGTGGAGCTACCCAAAGAAACCTTAAACATGGTTAATAATTTATAATAAGATTTCCTAGCAGACGAAAATGACTTAATGACAGAAAAGTGGCCGAGAAACTTGATAGGGTTGAATCCTAGATTGAGAAATAGCAAGGAGGAGAGACAAACTATTGGGAAAAAATGAAAGTAAGTGAGAAGAAATGAGAGAGGGGTGAATTTATGGAAGAAGAAGTCCAACCGTCGCATAACCGTATGGTCCACGTGGCCCCATCGCAGCAGTCCAAACTGCATAACCGCGTGGTCCACATAGTGTAATCACAACGGTCACCTCTAATACCGTGTTGATCAACGCAGCACGATCCTAGCCTGTCAAAGATGATGACATGGCAACATCATGGCCTTCTATTTTCCTTGTGATTCGTGGACCAAAGCTCCTCGATGCAACTTTTGTTGTCTGAGTAGCTCGATGCGTAAAACCAATCATGGCTGTCCATTTGCCTCGTCATTTGTGCATCAAAGCTCCTCGATGCCTCTTTTGTCGTTCAAGGAGCTTTACGCTTTGACCAATCATGGTCATCCATTTGCCTCGTCATTCGTGCATCAAAGCTCCTCAGTGCGACTTTCGTCGTTTGAGGAGTTCGATGCTTTCGACCACTGAGGAGCTCGACGCTTTCGATCACTCATGGCCATTCATTTTCCTCGTATTAGTGCATCAAAGCTCTTCGGTGCCACTTCCGTTGTCCGCGGAGTGGGACGCTTTCAACCAATCATGGTTGTCCATTTGCCTCGTGATTTGTGCATCAAAGCTCCTCAGTGCCGCTTTTGCTATTCGAGAAGATCGATGCTTTCGACCAATCATGGTCGTCCATTTGCCTTGTGATTCGTGCATCAAGCTCCTCAACCAAGCTCCTCAATGCCATTTTCGTCGTTCAAGGAGCTCAGCACTTTCACGCCAATCTTGACTTGTCTAATCGCCTCAAAATTCGTGCTCCCCTGACCTGACCACTTGATTGCCTCAATATTCGTGCCTACCCTTGATTTTTTGATTAAAATTAAAAAAAAATTAATTCGGAAAAATTAATTAAAATTCTGAAAAATAATTATAAATTTGAAATTTTTAATTAAAATTCTAAAAATTAATTTTAAATTCAGAAAATTAATCCAAATTCCAAAAAATAATTATTAATTTAGAAAACTTAATTAAAATATTCCATAAAATAATTATAAATTTGGGAAAATTAATAAAAAATTCTAAAAAAATAATTAAGAATTTGGAAATATTAATTTAAAAATTCTAAAAATTTGGAAAATTTAATTGGAAGTCCTGCAAGATAGTTGCTACCCAGAGAAGCTTCGAACAAGACTCCAAGCATCCTCGAAGGTTATATGTGCTCTGTTGTTCGCCTAAAACAGAATGAACTACTTCTCGGCTGCGATACCCAACCTTCAAGAATGGGGGGCGTATGATATGGGTAAAATCGGAGCCACAATCCCCATTGCCTCTCGAAGCTTCCAAGGACAATATAGTAATTTCCCAACAATAGCCCCCCAAGAAGAACATGGTCGTCTTCAGGTCCATAAACTCAATCAGATCCACAAATTAAGACTTACTTACAGCCTAAGAAAAATAGATTTTTAGCTAATTATAAATGCCTGTCAAAACCCCCAATCTTATCCCTTAACCAGGATGGAACCTCTGTTTTCCATTTTCTGTATTTTTGGATGTATTTTTCTTTTTGTGTATTCTTCTCATTGTATCTCTTTTTGGACCGTGTATTGGATTTTCTTTTTCAATATATTCATCTGTTTTATTGTCGTCTCTTATTTGATCTTCTTGACTCATTTGTCTCCTATTATTTCATCTCTGCTTGATCGAGTTTGTGTTTCTTTGATCCTCTTTGTTTTAATTGTTCATGCCCTATTTTATTTATTCATTTTGTACCCATCTCATTATTTTTGGATCACTATATTTCTCCTTATTTTGATTGATTCATACCCAAAACCCTATATTCTATTTATTTAAACCTTAACCTAATACCCATTATTTATCTAACCAAAACCCATTAATAATCCTATGCCCTACCCGAAACCCTGTATACCAACCCATTAACCCCCTCAGTCGTCACCCTATTTCACCTAAACTTAATACTCTATCCCTCACCTATATATATACTTCCCTCCTGTTTCACCCTATTCACCAAACCCATCAGCCGCCCTCCTTCTTCCTGTGCTTCTCCCGACCTCCCTGCCTAGATCCGGTGTAAGTCGTTTCCCTAACTCTGCCCTGCCCACTTCTCATTGCAGCGCCGACCAGCAACAATGCAGCGCCCACAGAGCCCGTTCACCTCCCTCTCTCTTCGACAGGTCGCCTCCCTCGGCCAGCGACTGCACCCCAACGTCTCGACTGCAGCACCAGCCACCTCGACAGCAGCAGCAACAACTTGTTATCACCGTCGTTTCCATGAGCTCACCGCTGTTGCCTCTATTGTGTGTGTGGGTGATCGTGTGTTGTTGTCGTATGTAGTTCGTTTTTCGTGGGTTCGTTTGTTCGTTGTATTCGTGCTCCGGGAATCCGTTCCCGTTATTCTTGCTTTTGTGTCATTTCCGTCGTCGATTATAAGGTAAGTAACTTGTATTCTTTTCTTTGTGTAATACAAGTACTAAATACCGCCAGTAGTATAGTTTTGTTCTAGAGACAATTCTTGTGTGAAACCTCTGTTATATCTTGTCTCTATTGTGTTAACCCGCCCGTAGTTGCCTCATTACACACATGACATGAAATCACTTATGGATGACCACTTCTTGATGTATACATGCATGTTGTTCGTATGATATCGTATTCTTAGTTGTGTTACTTGTAGTACACTTGTTGTAGACTTATAAAATACTCTATACCATGTTTCTTAGACATCTAATACATCCTATTTCATGCTGGGTTATGTTTTGGATGAATTTCATATGATCTATGTTGATTTTGTACATGAAGAAGATTTCAATTTTTGTTGTAACCCGTTTTTTATCAGTATTTTAGACCATATTAAGATCAGTATATTAAATTATTTGTGAATATGAATTATAGAGAATTCTATCTACTTTCCTAGATTTTCTGACAGATCTCAGTTTCGATTTATGAGTTGCAAGTTATGGCTATTTTACTACAGATGTGTTTAAAATTCCAGATTCAATTTTACATGAATTTTGTATGACTATTTATTTTTCTACTGATGTTAAAGATAATATTTTGACCCAATATTTTTCTGAGTACAACTAGACCTGATTGGGATTAATACCAATTTTTTGTGGATATAATTGATGACTTTATAAACTATTCTATACTTGCAAACAACGACTATACATGCAGAATTTTCATACTGTTCAGTAAAGATACATAATTTCGACATGATTCTATTTGATGTTTATGAAAACTTTGTCAATATGAATTGTATCCTACTGTATCTATTTTATCACCCTTTTGACAGATCTAGATTTCGATTTATATTTTGTGAGATATTTTTGTTTTAGTACTGCAGTGTTTATGATTCCAGATTAACAAAACTGCTGTAACTTGCTGCCTTCTGATTTTACTTGATTACTCTATCTATGTTGGAAAATTATGAAACTTTATTTTCTGTTACTAAACATATTAGGGAATACCCCAGATTTTATGTGGATTTAATTATTAAGTTTTTGTGTTGTTTTACTGTGTATGAATACAAACTTCTGATTTCTGGCTGAACACATTTTCTGGATACAATTCTGTTTTGAGCTATGTTTTTGTCAAATACCATATGACTTATATATATTTGCTAGATTCGTCCAGAAGTCTACTTTCCAGATTCTTTGATGGATCCAGGTTTTCACATTTGCAGCAACGGGAATTCCAGATTTGGTGCAGTACTGTCTTTCTGTCCTGAACTAGAATTTTCGTTGTTCTATCCTTTTATATGTTGTCTTTCATCTGTACATGCTTATCTTTCAACCTGAACCTGTTACCTATTTATACCATGTTATTCCTGCTCTATTTTGTGACACATGCATGCCTGTCTGATAATAATAACAAAATAACCAAGTCGGGGTTAAGGGAAAGATCTAGTAGTGGATAATATAGAAATGTGTACTTGGAAGGGGCCCGTGTTTCCCACGGGATTATATGCTACGTGTTCGTGACTACTTGATATTCGACTCTGTCTATCTGATTACCCTGACTGCACACTTTCCTATAGGAAGGTGTACTCAGAAGAGAACCCGTAGGTTCTCGTCTGGATCTGCATCTGATATCTGTCTATCTGAAATCTGAGTACACAGTCTTATAGAATCCCCTACGAAATCTAAACGTAACTTATTTGAATGTAGCTACCATGTGGTAAGAGTTTGGAACGCATGAAGTGCTACCTAGATAGTAATAAACACAAGACCTGTAAGATATCTGTTACCTGTTTACCTATATTTGTTATCTGACATCTGTTATCCATTTGACTATTACATGCTACTGAACACCTGTTATCTGTATACATGTCTTCATACCATCTGACACTTGGCATCTGTTACATATTACCTGTACCTGTCAGCACACCATGTTACTTAATTTTGTATTCTGATTCATGGTAGACATCCTATTTTGCTCTGTTATATCTATTTCATGCTATGTTGTTTCTGTTGATATTTCATATCTGTTTATTTTTCTCGTACTTGTGCTTGCACTACAAGCGGCCTGTAACTTGAATTGATGGGAGTTTATTTTCTTTTTTCCCTCTTCTTGCAATTTATTAAATTGCTGATTATGGAGATCAGTAGCCCGATGGAGTAGGTAATATGAGATTCTAGATACTGGAGTTTTGCAATTATTATTATTTCCTGTTTCTTCTTAATAATTATATCTGTTACTTGGAATTTTTTTTTTGTATTGGGCAATGTGACCCGGAATTATTAACTTGTTCAGATCTGGTTTATTTGAAATTTATTAAATTTTATTTCAAGTAAATTATGTTGGTATATTGATCAATATATACATGTGTGATTGACTTCTCTTACTTCCTACTCTGATTATTTCCTGTGACATGTTGTAAATATCCTGACAGCTTATGGATGATGAAATCATTAGCTGAACTTAGTCACGTATTCGTATTCCATATTCATTTTTGGAAAGCGGGACGTGACAAGATTTTTAGTGGTATCAGAGCCCAGGTTTGGCTAATGTATTAGTTTGACTAATATATTAGACAAGCTTGGCTCGATCTGGGATTGACTCAACATTACACAGACCATGCATGCATAAATGAATTATAATCAACTTGATCTGGATGCTAATTATTTTTGATCTTGTGCAGACCATGGCTCACAGAGGTTCCACTTCTCGTTCTCAGGAAGATCAGCCCAGGCTTGAGGCCGTTACCAATGTGTTGGAACGGTTGATCAATATGCAGCAAAACCACAGTGACCTTGTGATGGATGCTTTGGAAGCTGCTCGGGTTCTGCCTCCCGCTGTGCCTATGCAGGCAGCTGTCCCTCCCCGTCCGGGTACAGTCACAGATTTTATGAGGCTGCATCTTGATAGATTCTTCGGCACTCAGATGCCTTTGGAGGCAGAACAGTGGTTGATCCGGACTGAGCAGTTGCTTTTAGCAGCAAGAGTTGCACATGTTGATAGAGTGGATGTGGTAGCCATCCAGCTGGTGGACCTAACTCATATTTGGTGGAGGTTCGAGTCTGAAAGGCTCGAGCGACCGATTACTTGGGCCACGTTCACTAGGAGCTTCTTGGAGAAGTTCTTTCCTAGCAGCACTCTGAGTTGAAATGGAGCAACTCTTCCTGGCCCTAAAACAGGTTGGTCATTGTTCTATTATTGGAATTTTGTTACATATTGTTCTGCAATGTTGTAACATGAGACTTTCTTGAAACAGGGCTTCAGGTCTGTGGATGAGTATACAGCAGAATTTACAAGTCTTAGCCGCTTCGCAGCCGTTCTTGTGGCAAACGAAGAAGATAGGTCTCGTAGATTCACACTAGGACTTGAGCGAGAGATTCGGGTGCAGCTCGTCTCCCTTCGCTTGCGTACTTATGCTGAGGCTCTTGAAGCTGCTCAAGCTCAGGAGGAGGCTCGTGGTGGTTTGGCTCCTCCCCAACAGACTGTTCCGCACTCTATTGTTACTAGGCCTTCTGGTAGGCCGATTCGGAGGCCTGTTCTCGCCCATCTGGTCAGGGCAGCTTCCTACTCTTCTGCTGATTCTCGGGGAGCTAGTTTCTACGACTACTGCCAGAAGACTAGGCATGATCGCAGGAACTATTGGCACGCGAATCGCTGATGCTTCAGATGTGGCGCTGCTGACCATTCAGTGCAGGATTGCCCGCAGCAGCGGATGGCTCTTCCAGCCGGGGGCCCAGTGCATCAGGTAGCCCCAGTTCGTGGTCTTGTCAGGCCACCGCTTCCTCCGCAGCACCAGATTGTCGGTCAGAGGATCGCTGTTCCCAGGATAGGTCGGGCTTTCAACCTGACTGTTGTCGATACTAAGACAGCAGAGGGTGTTGTTGCAGGTATATTTTGCTTTTGTTATTTTTGTTGTTTTCCTTTGCTTCTTCTTTCTTTTGCATTTATTCTTTCATGTCATCTTTCTGCATTGTGTTTTCCTCACCCCTGTTCAACCATTCTTTTTTTCCCTTGTCTTTTTGATTTTATCTTAGGAGTTGTCCTTGTTTGCTCTATTCCTGCTCATGTTCTCTTTGACTCCGGGACAACCCATTCTCTCGTCTCTTCTCGGTTCGTGGATCGCCATCAGTTAGAGTTGTAACGCCCTGCCCAAAACTCAGACAATTTTATTATTTTTAGAAGACAAATTAATACTTATAGTACAACTGCCCATCATAGGTTGCCTCTCAAAAGGTGGTCAACCAATTAGGTGACTCTTGATCATAGGCAATATATTTATATTATATTATTTATTATATACTTCCGGGATGGGACTATACAATTCCATCTCCTTTTTATTTACTCAAATCATGTGCACCATGAGTACACGTCATCAATCTTCATCCAAAGACAGCACCTGTCTTTCCTTCACAAATCCGAAATGGGACCCCCTATCGTTGACATCATTCGACGTCGGCTTCTCAAACACAGCACACATTTGCTGTAATATCTCCGTGGGCCCCCCTCTATTCCAAATATTTACCATGCTGCCATTTTTCAACATATTATATATATACTAGATTTGCCTGTGGGCACGTGCCTACGACACGTCTTCAGAACGATACAGCATATGAAAAGTCTTGTAAACAGTAAATCAACAATTATATAACTCAAGTTTGAATAATATGACAATAATTAGTTGTAAATAAAAGTCCATGTTTTCATTAGTATATGTTGAAAAATAATTATAAATTGGGGTATAAAAATCAATGTTTCCTTATATATATATATATATATATATATATATATAAAGAGAGAGGGAGAGAGAGAGAGAGAGAGAGAGAGAGAGAGAGAAAGAGAATCAAAAAAACAAAGGAGTTCTTTTGGGGGGGATTTGAATTTGAGTTTTGGGGGGAAACTTATGTGGGGGGGGGATGTGTTCTGTGAGGTTAGATCTGGGGCCTTTGATTTTGGGGGAATTGAAGAAGAGCCACTTGATAGCTTTCTTTGTGTTATATTATATATATATATTTATATATATATAGGGAAAAAGGGGTATGAGCAACTTGCTCAATTAGTAAATAAGCAATTGATGATGTGGCATACATGTGATTGGAAAATCATTAAAAGGGTTAGTTGTCCAATGTATCACATGCATGCCACATAACCAATTGCTCATTTACTAAATGAGCAAGTTGCTCATATCCCTTTTACCCATATATATATTATACTCCTCTTTGGAATTAAGGGATCAGATACACCCCACCTTTAGAAATCAGCGTCCTCGTTGAGTATGGGGCATGCCATCTAGCGCAGGATCCTCCTTTCTAGCCGATGTGGCATCGTCCTCGATTCCGGAGATCAATCACTCTCAACACCGCAGATCATACTTGATCCCGGATATCAGTGAATCTCAATACCACAGATCATACTGATGCCCTCTTCCACACTCCAATTTGTAACGCCCCGCCCTAATCCTCAAACAATTTTATTATTTTTAGAAGATGCCCACCACAGGCTGCCTCTCAAAAGGTGGTTAACCAATTAAGTGACTCTTGATCATAGGCAATTATATTTATATTATATTATTTATAGTATACTCTCGGTATGAGACTATACAATTCCATCTCCTTTTTATTTACTCAAATCCCATGCACCCAAGTGTCCCTCAGGTGCCCCCCCCCCCCATGGGTACATGTCATCAATCCTCAACCAAAGACAGTGCATGTCTTTCCTTCACAAATCCGAAATGGGACCTCCTTATCGCTGACATCATCCGACGTCGGCTTCTCAAACACACCACACATTTGCTATAATATCTCCGTCACTCCGTAAAGAATGACTCACATAATTACAATGCGGAACAGGAGTCATGGTACCTACCTTTTGGGTAAACCCCGGGAACCTCTCCACTATTCCAAATATTTACCATGCTGCCATTTTTTCAACATAATATATATATGTATATATATATATATATGTATATATATATATATATATATATATATATATATTACTCTTCGAAATTACGGGGTATTACATACCCCACATTAATTTTGAACGCCCCGCCCCAATACTCAGACAATTTTATTATTTTTAGAAAATAAATTAATACTTATAGTACAACTGCCCACCACATGCTGCCTCTCAAAAGGTGGTTATCCAATTAGGTGACTCTTGATCATAGGCAATCATATTTATATTATATTATTTATAGAATACTCCCGGTATGGGACTATATGTAGCGCCCCGAATTTCTAATATAATAACTTAGAAAATACGTGGCACAATCCCAGCATCAACTTCAATGTAATAGTACACATAGCTCAAAACACAAATAATTTTATTCCAAACTTTTATTACAATAATCTTTTTCAAAACACAGCGGAAATACAAACACCTTGAATTACAACTTCCATTTTTTTATACACAAATTTACACAAAGCTTTATTACATCAGTTTATCTCAAAACTAACTCAAGCATCCAAGCCTCCAAACTCTAAGCAACAACCTGTAACACATGAGGCTAGAGATGATCCCTAACCCCTAAAACTAAAGGGGTCAGCCATAAATAGTGTGAGTGATATAAACAAAAACAAAATAAACAATAAGCATGAATTCTTAAACAACATGTACTGAACGAGAGAAGTAGATACTGAACATGTATTGTGAAGTAGAAATGACAGGAAAACATGAAAACCTCAAATGTAGCTTAACTAAGTGTTAGAAGCAGAAAACAGGAAACTCATGCATAAAATCAAGTCAAGAAAACAACACCACCGATCAGATACCCGGTTATCAGTCACTCTCAACACCGCAGATTGGATACCCGGTTATCAATCACTATCAGTGATTCTCAACACCGCAGAGTATACCCAACCCCAGAGATCAATGACTCTCAACGCCGCAGAATATACCCATCTATCAATCAATCTCAATACCACAAATCGGATACCCAGTTATCAGTCACTCTCAACACCGCAGATTGGATACCCAGTTATCAATCACTATCAGTGATTCTCAACACCGCAGAGTATACCCAACCCCAGAGATCAATGACTCTCAACACCGCAGAATATACCCATCTATCAATCAATCTCAATACCACAAATCGGATACCCGGTTATCAGTCACTCTCAACACCGCAGATTGGATACCCGGTTATCAATCACTATCAGTGATTCTCAACACCGCAGAGTATACCCAACCCCAGAGATCAATGACTCTCAACACCGCAGAATATACCCATCTATTAATCACTCTCAACACCGTAGATCGGATACCCGGTTATCAGTCACTATCAGTGACTCTCAATACCGCAGATTATACCCGACCCGAGAGATCAGTGACTCTCAATATGTCCATAATTCACTAATCCATCGTTAAACGGTCAAAGGAGAAATCTCTCCACTCAACAAACCCAAGTCTTTAATAAATTCCATAATCCAAATCAATAAAATATATTGAAAACATGTGTTCTATAGAAGAATAATATTTATAAGGGTAGGTTATAGATCCAAAACGTTTAAAGAAGTAGTCGTTTAAAGAACATCAAAACACCTTAGAAAAGTATCAGTACCAGTCGACTCCAAAAGGTCACCAGTCGACTGTCCAGAGGAAAATTCAGTAATTTTAAGAAAATAAGTTAAGTATTATAAGTTGACTTATAAAAATCATAAGTCGACTTACCAAAAACATAAGCTGACTTATAAAAGTCATAAATCGACTTACCAAAAACATAAGTTGACTTATAAAAGTCATAAGTCGACTTACCAAAAACATAAGTTGACTTATAAAATTCATAAGACGACTTACCAAAAATATAAGTTGATTTATAAAAGTCATAAGTCGACTTACCAAAAACATAAGTTGACTTATAAAAGTCATAAGTCGACTTACCAAAAACATAAGTCGACTTACCAGAGAGATCTTCCAGAAATCTTTAAGAAATATTCTAAGTGTTATAAGTTGACTTGCAAAGTCATAAGTCGACTTAAAAGAGATTATAAGTCGACTTAAAAAGTCATAAGTCGACTTACCAGAGAAAAATCTACGATAACTTTGAAAAATAAATTCTAAGTGTACCAGTCGACTGAAAAGGGTATAAGTCGACTGTCCAGAGCGGATTTTCAAGAAAACTAAAGATACAGCAGCTGGGTCGTACCAGTCGACTGAAAAGTCTACCAGTCGACCTGTCGGCCTTCAGTCTACAACGTTTTGGTTGTTCATGATAATCAAAATTAGGGTTTTCCAAAGCAATCATGGTTTACTAAAATAATTTGTATTCGAATAAAACGATAATCTCAAATAATCCTCATTATGGATACGTTTCCTCAAATCAACCAATATCTCAAAACTCAATTCTTATGTTCTAAACTCCTAATTCTTCCATTAGGATTTCTCAATACTGAATATCTTTAATAACTCAAAACCAAAATCTGATTTGTAATCACGAGATGCAGATGTTCATCCATCCAATCCCTTATTGTCATAATCATACTCAAATCTTAACATGCTTTCAAGCAATAAAGAATTCATTAATCAAGATCTACTAAACGTTCAAAGATTTCACATACATAATACAAATAACTACTATTGCATCGTTCACATACAAGATACACTAAATAAACAAAGATGTCGAAACAAAACAACACACAATCATTCACATAAATCAATCAACAAAACAAAGTTTATATCACTCACCTTAGAATGAAGAAATCCGACAAGAAAGTCTCTCTTTTGTGAGATCCAAAATCCTCCTCTTCAATCACCAAGAAAATAAAAGATATAATAAAATTTGAGTTGTGCAGCGAATGACGGCTGCAAACGCTTTTTATATAGGCCGGAAATCAAGATTTAGGGTTTTGGAAATGCATTTTGCAAAATAGTCCTCCCAAAATATAAACTTACATATATAACTCTATTCTTGAAAACTCAATAAAAATCATTTAAATTAGGATTTAAAAGTAAAATATACTCATTAATCTCAATTGGTACAGTTCAAAACGTGCAGAAAATACATTTTGCATTTTAACCCTTGAAAACGACAAATTTGCAAAAAGGTCCTTCTTTTCTCAAAAATTGCAAATAGATCCAATTAATTTCAGAAAAATCTGGAAAAATAATAAATAATTTCCAAATATTAAATAATGGTTTTTAATGAAGAAAACTTGACTTTTGAACCTCTCAAGAAAATATTTGCATGTATTTTGCACGTGCAAAAAGATAACTCTTTAGAAAATATTTATTAAATCTCCAGAAAATCATTTTAATTCATTTTCAAATATTTAAAATAATATTTGAAAATACGGGGTTCTACATCACTCCCTCCTTAGAAGAGTTCTGTCCTCAGAACTACTGCTAATGGGGTCCGAACAAACCCACCAACAAAGAATGAAAACTCATGGATCGAAACATAATTTTAGGAAATACAGTCACACCAAAGAATGCATTCCATCAAAAGAAATACATCATACAGAAGAAACACAATCATGCAAAGAATTCAGAAAAACAAACTTCCGCTGCGCAACTCTGATAACTTGCCATCGGAAGCCATGCTGCAACAACCTCTGAACTCCTGCATCCAACTCTGACCTTCTGCTTCATCCTTCTGAGAATCAGTGGTCACTCCCTCCTTAGAAAGGACATGACCAAGGAAAACCACCACAACACAATCCACATTCATATCAATACCCTATGGCAAAACCTCAACCATACCCTATGGCAAAACCTCAACCATAACCCAAATCAAAACATCATGTTTCAGCTCTATGTGATACTCACACTGTAATGTCCACACGTAGGTAGTTACTCTCTAGTGTCCACACCTAGGTTGGTTTTCAAACTATGTCTATTATTACTATTGAAGCATGCTCTGATACCAATCTGTAGCGCCCCGAATTTCTAATATAATAACATAGAAAATACGTGGCACAATCCCAGCATCAACTTCAATGTAATAGTAAACATAACTCAAAACACAAATAATTTTATTCCAAACTTTTATTACAACAATCTTTTTCAAAACACAGCGGAAATACAAACACCTTGAATTACAACTTCCATTTTTTTTTACACAAATTTACACAAAGCTCTATTATATCAGTTTATCTCAAAACTAACTCAAGCATCCAAGCCTCCAAACTCTAAGCAACAACCTGTAACACATGAGGCTAGAGATGATCCCTAACCCCTAAAACTAAAGGGGTCAGCCATAAATCGTGTGAGTGATATAAACAAAAACAAAATAAACAATAAGCATGGATTCTTAAACAACATGTACTGAACGAGAGAAGCAGATACTGAACATGTATTGTGAAGTAGAAATGACAGGAAAACATGAAAACCTCAAATGTAGCTTAACTAAGTGTTAGAAGCAGAAAACAGGAAACTCATGCATAAAATCAAGTCAAGAAAACAACACCACCGATCAGATACCCGGTTATCAGTCACTCTCAACACCGCAGATTGGATACCCGGTTATCAATCACTATCAGTGATTCTCAACAGCGCAGAGTATACCCAACCCCAGAGATCAATGACTCTCAACGCCGCAGAATACACCCATCTATCAATCAATCTCAATACCACAAATCGGATACCCAGTTATCAGTCACTCTCAACACCGCAGATTGGATACCCAGTTATCAATCACTATCAGTGATTCTCAACACCGCAGAGTATACCCAACCCCAGAGATCAATGACTCTCAACACCGCAGAATATACCCATCTATCAATCAATCTCAATACCACAAATCGGATACCCGGTTATCAGTCACTCTCAATACCGCAGATTGGATACCCGGTTATCAATCACTATCAGTGATTCTCAACACCGCAGAGTATACCCAACCCCAGAGATCAATGACTCTCAACACCGCAGAATATACCCATCTATTAATCACTCTCAACACCGTAGATCGGATACCCGGTTATCAATCACTATCAGTGACTCTCAATACCGCAGATTATACCCGACCCGAGAGATCAGTGACTCTCAATATGTCCATAATTCACTAATCCATCGTTAAACGGTCAAAGGAGAAATCTCTCCACTCAACAAACCCAAGTCTATAATAAATTCCATAATCCAAATCAATAAAATATATTGAAAACATATGTTCTATAGAAGAATGATATTTATAAGGGTAGGTTATAGATCCAAAATGTTTAAAGAAATAGTCGTTTAAAGAACATCAAAACACCTTAGAAAAGTATCAGTACCAGTCGACTGCAAAAGGTCACCAGTCGACCGTCCAGAGGGAAATTCAGTAATTTTAAGAAAATAAGTTAAGTATTATAAGTTGACTTACAAAAATCATAAGTCGACTTACCAAAAACATAAGTTGACTTATAAAAGTCATTAGTCGACTTACCAAAAACATAAGTTGACTTATAAAAGTCATAAGTCGACTTACCAAAAACATAAGTTGACTTATAAAAGTCATAAGTCGACTTACCAAAAACATAAGTCGACTTACCAGAGAGAACTTCCAGAAATCTTTAAGAAATATTCTAAGTGTTATAAGTCGACTTACAAAGTCATAAGTCGACTTAAAATAGATTATAAGTCGACTTAAAAAGTCATAAGTCGACTTACCAGAGAAAAATCTGCGATAACTTTGAAAAATAAATTCTAAGTGTACCAGTCGACTGAAAAGGGTATAAGTCGACTGTCCAGAGCGGATTTTCAAGAAAACTAAAGATACAGCAGCTGGGTCGTACCAGTCAACTGAAAAGTCTACCAGTCGACTGTCGGCCTTCAGTCTACAAGGTTTTGGTTGTTCATGATAATCAAAATTAGGGTTTTCCAAAGCAATCATGGTTTACTAAAATAATTTGTATTCGAATAAAACAATAATCTCAAATAATCCTCATTATGGATACGTTTTCTCAAATCAACCAATATCTCAAAACTCAATTCTTATGTTCTAAACTCCTAATTCTTCCATTAGGATTTCTCAATACTGAATTTCTTTCACAACTCAAAACCAAAATCTGATTTGTAATCACGAGATGCAGATGTTCATCCATCCAATACCTTATTGTCATAATCATACTCAAATCTTAACTTGCTTTCAAGCAATAAAGAATTCATTAATCAAGATCTACTAAACGTTCATAGATTTCACATACATAATACAAATAACAACTATTGCATCGTTCACATACAAGATACACTAAATAAACAAAGATGTCGAAACAAAACAACACACAATCATTCACATAAATCAATCAACAAAACAAAGTTCATATCACTCACCTTAGAATGAAGAAATCCGACAAGAAAGTCTCCCTTTTGTGAGATCCAAAATCCTCCTCTTCAATCACCAAGAAAATAAAAGATAAAATAAAATTTGAGTTGTGCAGTGAATGACGGCTGCAAACACTTTTTATATAGGCCGGAAATCAAGATTTAGGTTTTTGGAAATGCATTTTGCAAAATAGTCCTCCCAAAATATAAACTTACATATATAACTCTATTCTTGGAAACTCAATAAAAATCATTTAAATTAGGATTTAAAAGTAAAATAAACTCATTAATCTCAATTGGTACAGTTCAAAACGTGCAGAAAATGTATTTTGCATTTTAACCCCTGAAAACGACAAATTTGCAAAAAGGTCATTCTTTTCTCAAAAATTGCAAATAGATCCAATTAATTTTAGAAAAATCTGGAAAAATAATAAATAATTTCCAAATATTAAATAATGGTTTTCCATGAAGAAAACTTGACTTTTGAACCTCTCAAGAAAATATTTGCACGTTTTTTTCACGTGCAAAAAGATAACTCTTTAGAAAATATTTATTAAATCTCCAGAAAATCATTTTAATTCATTTTCAAATATTTAAAATAATATTTGAAAATACGGGGTTCTACACTATACAATTCCATCTTCTTTTTATTTACTCGAATCCCGTGCATCCAAGTGTCCATCAAGTGGGCCCCCAATGGGTACACGTCATCAATCCTTAACCAAAGACAACGCCTGTCTTTCCTTCACAAATCCGAAATGGGACCCCCTATCGCTGACGTCTTCGGACGTCGGCTTCTCTAACACAACACACATTTGCTGTAATATCTTTGTGGGCCCCCCTCTATTCCAAATATTTACCTTGCTGACATTTTTTCAACATATTATATATATATATATTATACTCTTCGAAATTTCGGGGTATTACATACACCCCACCTTTAGAAATTAGCGTCCTCACTGAGTACGGGGCATGCCATCTAGCGCAGGATCCTCCTTTCTAGCCGATGTGGCGTCGTCCTCGATCCCGGAGATCAATCACTCTTAACACCGCAGATCATACCCTGATCCCGGAGATCAGTGACTCTCAACACCATGGATTATATTGAGGCCTTCTTCCACACTCAGGGTCGAAAGTTGGCTCTGATACCATTTGTAATGCCCCGCCCTAATACTCAAACAATTTTATTATTTTTCGAAGACAAATTAATACTTATAGTACAACTGTTCACCACAGGCTGCCTCTCAAAAGGTGGTTAACCAATTAGGTGACTCTTGATCATAGGAAATTATATTTATATTATATTATTTATAGTATACTCCTGGTATGGGACTATACAATTCCATCTCCTTTTTATTTACTCAAATCCGGTGCACCCAAGTGTCCCTCACGTGGGCACCCCCATGGGTACACATCATCAATCATCAACCAAAGATAGTGCCTTTCTTTCCTTCAGAAATCTGAAATGGGACCCCCTATCGCTGACGTCATCCGACGCGGCTTCTCAAACACAGCACACATTTGCTGTAGTATCTCCGTGGGCCCCCCTCTATTCCAAATATTTTCCATGCTGCCATTTTTTCAACATATAATATATATATATATATATATATATATATATATATATATATATATATATATATATATATATATATATATATATATGTATATATATATATATATATATATATATATATATGTATGTATGTATATATATATATTATACTTTTCGAAAATACGGGGTGTTACAGGAGTGCAGCATCATGTCAGAGACTTGGAACATTGTGACAGGTGGTGGTGTTGTCATTTGTTCCCGGAAGTGTGGACAGTGTCCTGTAATTATTGGTAGCGCATATTTCAAGGCCAACTTGATTGTAATTGGGAATTCAGGATTCGGCGTCATTCTCGGTATGGATTGGTTGGGTGAATCCCACACCATTATTGATTGCTGTGCCAAGAAAGTTGTATTCCGGATTCCATGCCGGGGAGGTGTTCCTTGGCCGAGCTGAGACTGTAGTTGATCAAGAGGTTTGTGCGATGGAACTGCATTCTGGCTGTGAGGCTGCGCCTCTAGTAGTGCGGGATTTCCTAGATGTTTTTCCAGAGGAGTTGCGTGGCTTACCCCCTGATAGGGATGTAGATTTCGGTATTGAGTTCAACCTGGTACGATGCCGATATCGAAGACTCCCTACAGGATGGTACCGGTTGTTAGCTAAGCTTAAGGTGCAGATTCAAGAGTTGCTGGATTTGCGGTTCATCAGACCCAGTGTTTCACCGTGGGGTGCTCCATTCCTTTTAGTCAACAAGAAGGATGGTAGTCGTCGACTGTGCGTGGATTATCGGAAACTGAACAGTGTTACTGTGAAGAACCAGTATCCGTTGAGCAGGATCGATGACTTATTTGACCAGTTGAGTGGAGTTGTTGTCTTCTGGAAGTTGGATCTTCATTTCGGGTATCATCAGGTCAAGGTGAAGGCGAATAATGTACAGAAGCCTGCATTCAAAACCAGATATGGACACTATGAGTATCTTGTGATGCCGTTCGTGGTCACGAACGCCCCTGCTGTATTCATAAGTCTCATGAATAGGGTCTTTTCCCATTTCAGATAGATTTTTGGTGGTCTTCATTGATGACATTCTGGTGTATTCTCAAAATCGGAAGGATCATGCTGAGCATCTTAGGTTGGTTCTACAGACTTTAAGAGAGAATCAGCTCTATGGGAAACTCAGCAAGTGTGAGTTTTGGCTGGACAGGGTCACCTTCTTGGGGCACATTATCTCGGGCGATGGTATTTCTGTGGATCCGGCCAAGGTTGAGGCAGGTGCAGGATTGGCCAGTTCCCAAGTCAGTTTCAGATGTGTGGAGTTTTCTTGGTCTAGCTGGCTATTATCGAAAATTCATCCAAGATTTTTCGAAGATAGCAGGACCATTAACTAAGCTGACTGGGAAGGATCAGAAGTTCTGTTGGTCTAAGGCTTGCAGTGAGGCTTTTGCCGAGTTGAAGAGCAGGTTGATGTCAGCGCCAGTGTTGACTATTCCAGATGGTTAAGGTAGATTTGTAGTTCATTGTGATGCTTCGAGTAAGGGTCTTAGAGCAGTTCTGATACAGAAGGGCCGAGTTGTTTCTTATGCATCGTGGCAGTTGAAGCCGCATGAGAAGAACTATCCGACTCATGACTTGGAGTTAGTGGCAGTGATCTTTGCTTTGAAGCTGTGGAGACATTATTTGCTTGGGGATCGAGTGGAGATCTTTACAGACCACAAAAGTCTCAAGTACGTCTTCACCCAGAAGGAGTAGAACATGAGGCAAAGACGTTGGTTGGAACTTATGGCCGATTATGACATCAATTTGCAATACCAGCCTGGTAAGTGAACTTTGTGCTAGATGCTTTGAGCAGGAGACCGACAGCTATGTTCTTGACTCAGCAGAGTGATTTGGTTGAGCAGATGTAGAGGTTGGAGTTGGATGTGTTGTTGCCGAGTTCTGATCGGAGTTGTTTGGTGCTCCAGCTTCAGTCATCTCTTGTTGATCAGATCAAAGAGGCTCAGGCTGGTAACGAGCAGTTGCAGGGTTTTCGAGCTGAAGTTGAGTCTGGTTCTAGAATAGACTTGGTTATTCATGCTGATGGATCGCTTTGTTTGGGTCCAGGTTGTATGTCCAGACGGGTGAAGTTCGTCAGAGGTTGCTTGAGAAAGCCCACCAGTCTTCGTATATCTATCCATCCTGGAGATACTAAGATGTATCGGGATTTGAAGCTTCATTTCTGGTGGCACGGTATGAAGAGGGCGGTGGCTCGGTTTGTATCTCAGTGTTTGATCGGCTAGCAGGTTAAGGCAGAGCATCAGAGAATCGCTGGGCTTCTTCAACCGCTTTCTATTCTGGAGTGGATGTGGAAACATATCACTATGGATTTTGTGACCGCTTTGCCGAGGAGTCTTAAGGGTCATAATGCCATTTGGGTGATTGTCGATCGATTGACGAAGAGTGCTCACTTCATTTCCTTTCATGTCGGACAGTCTACTGAGAGCCAGATGAGAAGTACATGCAAGATATCGTCAGACATCATGGGCTAGTCAGTATTGTATCTGACAGGGTTACGAGATTCAGTATTCAGTTTTGGGAGTCTTCAGAGCAGTTTAGGGAGTAAATTGAAGTACAGTATAGCTTTTCATCCCTAGATTGATGGACAGTCAGAGAGGACCATCCAGATTCTTGAGGACATGTTGAGGTCCTGTATGCTGCAGTTCGGTGGATCATGGGAGGACCATTTGCATCTCGTAGATTTCTCGTACAGTAACAGCTTTTAGGCCAGTCTTAAGGTTGCACCGTTCGAGGCACTTTATGGGCAGAAGTGCAGATCACCAGTGCTGGGATGATATTGGTGAGAGGAAGTTGTTGGGTCCGAGTTGACCACCAGGACAGTTGATGCGGTGACTCAGATCAGGAAGCACTTGTAGGCAGCTCAGGATAGGCAGCGGCGATGGGCAGATGTCCATCGGAGAGCTTTTGGAGTTTGAGGTTGGTGACCATGTTTTCCTAAAGGTATTGCCTTGGCGCGGTGTCATTCGGTTTGGTGGTGGGGGCAGGCTCTGCCGTAGGTTTATTGGACCGTTTGATATTGTGGAGCGAGTAGGCAAGGTGGCCTATCGTCTTGCATTGGCGCCAGCTTTATCAGGAGTGCACGATATTTTCCATGTCTCACAACTCAGGAGATATATCCAAGATGAGAGCCACCTGATCGATTATTCTGAGTTGACCGTTCGGCCAGATTTGACTTGTGAGATTTTGCTAGTTGCTATTTTGGATCAGTGAGAGAAAGTGTTTAAGAACAAAGTCATCATGTTTCTTGGAATCTTCGCTCGCCGGGTGAGTCGACTTGGGAATTGGAGGAGGAGATTCAGCAGAAATTTCCTCATCTGTTTGAGTAGCTTTTTGTTTTGTTCTTTCTTTTCTTTCCGGGGTTACCCTATGTACATCTTGTTTGAATTTCAAGGACGAAATTCTTCTTGTTAGGTGGATAGGATTTGTAACCCCTGTTTTCCATTTTCTCTATTTTTGGATGTATTTTTCTTTTTGTGTATCATTCTCATTGTATCTCTTTTTGGACCGTGTATTGGATCTTCTTTTTCAATATATTCATCTATTTTATTGTCGTCTCTTATTTTATTTTCTTGATTCAATTGTCTCCCATTATTTCATCTCTGTTTGATCGAGTTTGAGTTTCTTTGATCCGCTTTGTTTTAATTGTTCATGCCCTATTTTATTTATCCATTTTGTGCCCATCTCATTATTTTTGGATCACTATATTTCTCCTTATTTTGATTGATTCATACACAAAAACCCTATATTTTGTTTATTTAAACCTTAACCCAATACCCATTATTTATCCAACCCAAAACCCATTAACAATCCTATGCCCTACCCGAAACCCTGTATACCAACCCGTTTACCCCCTCAGCCGTCACCCTATATCAGCTAAACCTGATACTCTATCCCTCACCTATATATATATTTCCCTCCTACTTCACCCTATTCACCAAACCCATCAGCCGCCCTCCTTCTTCCTATGCTTCTCCCGGCCTCCCTGCCTAGCTCCGGTGTTAGCCATCTCCCTAACTCCGCCCTGCCCTCCTCTCACCGCGACGCCGGCCAGCAGCAACGCAGCCCCCACAGAGCCCGTTCACCTCCCTCTCTCTTCGACTGTTCGCCTCCCTCAGCCAGCGACTGCACCACGATGCCTTGACTGCAGCACCAGCCACCTCGACAGCAGCGGCAGCAACTTGTTGTCGCCATCGTTTCCCTGAGCTCACCCCTGTTGCCTCTCTTGTGTGCGTGGGTGATCGTGTGTTATTGCCGTCTGTAGTTCGTTGTTCGTGGGTTCGTTCATTCATCGTGTTCGTGCCCCGGGAATCCGTTCTTGTTATTCTTGCTTTTGTGCCATTCCCCGTCATCGACTATAAGGCAAGTAACTTGTATTCTTTTCTTTGTGTAATACAAGTACTAAATACCGCTTGTAGTGTAGTTGTGAAACCCCTATTATATCTTATCTCAATTGAGTTAACCTGCCCGTAGTTGCCTCATTACACACATGACATGAAATCACTTAGGGATGACCACTTCTTGATGTATACATGCATGTTGTTCGTATGATATCGTATGCTTGGTTGTGTTACTTAAAGTATACTTGTAGTATAATTGTTGTAGACTTGTAAAATACCCTATACCATGTTAGTTGGACATCTAGTACACCCTATTTCATGTTTGGTTATATTTTGGATGAATTTCATATGATCTATGTTGATTTTGTACATGATGAAGATTTCAGTTTTTGTTGTTACCTGTTTTTTATCAGTATTTTAGACCCTATTAAGGTCAGTATATGAAAATTATTTGTGAATATGAATTATAGAGAATTCTTTCTACTTTACAGATTTTCTAACAGATCTATGTTTCGATTTATGAGTTGTAAGTTATGGCTATTTTACTACATATGTGTTTAAAATTCCAGATTCAGTTTTACATGAATTCTTTATGACTATTTATTTTTCTACTGATGTTAAAGATAATATTTTGATCCAACATTTGGTTGAGTACAACTATACCTGATTCGGATTAACCCCAAATTTTTGTGGATTTAATTGATGACTTTTATAAACTATTCTTTGCTTGCAAACAACTACTATACATGCAGAATTTTCATACTGTTCAGTAAAGATACATAATTTCGATCTGATTCCATTTGCTGTTTATAAAAACATTGTGAATATGAATTTTAGCCTACTATATCTATTTTATCAACCTTTTTACGGATCTAGATTTCAATTAATATTTTGTGAGATATTGTTGTTTTAGTACTACAGTGTTTATGATTCTAGATTTACAAAACTGCAGTATTTTGCTACCTTCTGATTTTACTTGACTATTCTATCTATGTTAGAAAATTATTAAACTTGATTTTCTATTACTAAACATATTAGGAAATACTCCAGATTTTTCGTGGATTTAATTATTAAGTTTTTGTGTAGTTTTACTGTATATGAATACAAACTTCTGATTTCTGGCTGAATACGTTTTCTGGATACAATTCTATTTTGAGCTATTTTTTTGTGAAATACCATATGACTTATATATATTGCAGGATTCGGCCACGAGTCTATTTTTGAGATTCTTTGACGGATCCAGTTTTACACATTTGTAGCAACGGGAATTCCAGATTTGGTGCAGTACTGTCTTGCTGTTCTGAGCTAGAATTTTTATTGTTCTATCCTTTTATGTGTTGTCTTTCATCTGTACATGCTTATCTTTCAATCTGAACCTGTTACCTGTTTATACCATGTTATTCCTGCTCTGCTTGGTGACACATACATGCCTGTCTGATAATAATAACAAAATAACCATGCCGAGATTAAGAAAAAGATCTAGTAGTGGATAATATAGAAATGTGTACTTGGAAGGGGGCCCGTGTTTTCCGCAGGATTATCTGCTACGTGTTCATGAATACATGATAAACGACTCTGTCTGTTTAATTACCCTGACTACACACTTCCTTATAGGAAGGTGTACTCAGAAGAGAACCCGTACGCTCTATCTGTCTGTCTGGATCTGCATCGTATATCTGTCTGTCTGATACCTGAGTACACGGCCCTATAGAACTCCTTACGAAATCTAAACGTAATTTGTTTGAATGTAGCAACCATGTTGTAAAAGTTTGGGATGCATGAAGTGCTACGTAGATAGTAATAAACACAAGACCTGTAATAACATGATATCTGTTACCTGTTTACCTGTACCTGTTATCTGCCATCTGTTATCTGTTTGACTATTACATGCTACTGAACACCTATTATCTGTATACCTGTCTGCATACCATCTGACACTTGACACCTATTACATATCACCTATACCTGTTAGCACACCATGTTACTTGATTCTGTTTTTTGATTCATGTTAGACATCTTGTTTTGCTCTGTCATATCTATTCCATGCTATATATGTTGTTTCTGTTGATATTTCATATCTATTTAATTTTTCTGTACTTGTGCCTGCACTACAAGCGGCCCGTAACTTGCATTGACGAAAGTTGGTTTTCTTTTTTTTCCTCTTCCAGCAATTTATTAAATTGCAGAATATGGAGATCAGCAGCCCGATGGAGTAGGTGATATAAAATTCTAGATACTGGAGTTTTGCTATTATTATTATTTCCTGTTGCTTCTGAATAATTGTATCTGTTACTTGGATTTTTTTTGTATTGGGCAATGTGACCCGGAATTATTAACTTGTTCAGATCTGGTTTATTTGAAATTTATTAAATTTTGTTTCAAGTAAATTCTATTGGTATTTTGATCCATATATACATGCGTGGTTTACTTCTCTTGCTTCCTACTTTGATTATTTCAAGTGATATGTTGTAAAGATCCTGACAGCTTATGGATGATGAAAATCATTCGCGGACTTAGTCATGTATCCGTATTCCGTATTCCTTTTTGGAAAGCGGGACGTGACACCGGAAATCTCTAACTGAATCTTAAAAGGATATCTTTTGAGGTCTATCCCCTATAACTAACTCCTAACTTATAAATACTATCCTCCTAATAAGTAAAAGGTAATCAATATTTCTCCACTCAAAACCCTAATCTTTATTCTGAGTTGCTGACTTGAGCTTCGCAGGGTCCTATGCTGGAGCCACCTCCGGTGTTGAGACTTTTTGCTGGATCATCAACCATTTAGATCCTAATTGACCATCGAGATCCATGTGTTCTCCCTAAAAAAAAAGAACTCATCTAATTGCTCCCATACCAAAATTAGAAGCAACACTTACCAAACTCAGGAATCTCACCGGTGACAGTGCGACAAATCTTTAGCAGTTGCATGGCAAAAACCACTTTGCAACGCCATGCATATAAATCTGCACCATCATAACTGTGGAGCTGCAAGTTATCAATTCTCATTGCCCTTATCTGGATCCATGATTCTGGAATATCACTTTAAGAATGTTGGAGCACATGGGGGAAAATCAAGGATTATATTTGACAACAAGGAATTAAAAACTTTCATAAATTAAGATAATTAGAAGGCCAAACCACCAAACTACAAAACGAAAATGAGCGAGAGATATAATTCAAACTCATATCCCAGTCGACGTGATCGAGAAGACCAATCAACCCCTCTGAAGTAGGTGACCACTGCAGAGGAAGGTACTTATAATGCTTGGTGTATGTCTCTTGGAATGCTCTCCTTAAAGCAATATTCAGCACACTTTGGTGCGAGGATGACAACTGAACTACTTTCAGAACATCAAAAAAAGAGCTGGTATGCACCACCATCTCCAATGAGTTGTCAATTATTGCCTCTCCGACGAACAAGTTGGGTTTTACGTGGGGCAGCATAATAGCAGCTACAACTACTGGTATGAAAGACTGAACTACTTCTCTTTCTTTGGTAATTATACGAGGCTTTTTTTCTCTTCTTTTTTTTTTGTGTAATTCTAAGTGTTGGACTGCCCCTTATTGATAGAGAAGTCCAAGCCAGCCCAACACATTATTAGTGCTCTTAATTCACCATCAATGGTTGTATATGTAACATTCCATCCATTCAATAGGTCCATTAATGGGTTGACTGTTTCTGACTATTGTGACTGTTGGGCCCTTCCACCGTTGAAAATGACTGTTGGCCATTCGTGCACGTAGCTGAACTGGATTAATAAATGAAAATGACTGTTGGGCTTCCTAGCTGTTAGGCCAATAAAGGTTGTAATAATTGCGACCATCAAGAGGATTAAAGGTTATTAATGGAGAAACTAATGGGCTTGTTGTAATAGTCATAATAGTCAAGCTATTATTGACCGTTGGGCCTATTAATATGCACGAGATATGGGAATTCAGCGGAGTCCACTTTCTACCTACTTTTTCTTATGCACGTAACCAGTCTATTTGGGAAGGAGTGACCACATGTTTTAGACTTAATCAAGTGTGGGTGGGTTATGGGGCATGTGGCATAATGTTCATATTAACTATGCAAATAGGGTTGTCTGGAATATGGCTGCCGCAACAACACTTTGGGTTATTCATCTTGATAGGGATAAGTTTTGCGTTAATAATCAAACTAAATCTATAACATTGGTGATTAACAAATTTTTCTCTCTAATGTTGGCTTGATCATGTCTTACACCAGCTAAAAAGTGAGCAAAAATTGGACATTTAGTCGAGCCAAATGATTGCGATATTTGAGCTCCAATGTTTGGAGGCTAATTGCATGAGGGAGAAAGAAAATGTAAAAGACAAGTAAATGAGGGGAAGACGATAAAGAAGTAGGAATAACTACATTTTTATGTATGTGATTTATTTTTCTGCATTTTTATTTAATTTTGGGTATTATGTTTTATGAACTCTTATTTCGTTATTACTCATTAACAGTGACGTCTGCCATTGTATAGTAAAAAAAAAAAATCAAAGGTTTTTTAAAATTTTAAATTTAGCCTTTCTTTTGTGCTGTTTGAGTTCACATGTCTACATGCAATATCATCCTACCATCTGCAGATGTATTCCGATAGCAAGTAACCAAGCACTTAACACAATGGTAATTACCCCCAGCATTCGTAGTTTTTCCAATCCAGTCACTTTTGACATTTTTCATCAACCCAATGTACAACTTAACTTCCCTAGCTCTCAAATATCATTCCAAAAAACCAAGCTTCAAAAGAAAATAAATTGCACGATAGCAAGTGAGAAAGCATCCACCTACGTATGAAATGTTTACCTAGAAATATGTTCACCTGGCTTTCTTTGTCCCTTCATGCCATTGCAATCAAAATTTTTCTCACCGGTTGAAAAAATCGATCTCTGTTCATAAGCAAAGCTCTTTCTAGTCCGACCTTCTCAATCTCCAAAAACCATTTAGAAGTATTGTGAAGTAACCTTCTCATAAAAAGTTCTACGTTAACATGGTACTTTCTCAAAGACCAAGTCACCATCTATGAAGAATATGAACACCTCGAGAAGAATTTCGAACAGTTGATACTTGTGTTTCTGTACAAGCAAATCCATGGCCAAGAAAGCATAACTACTTTAATAGAATAAGGAAATAAAGAAAAGTAGACGTTCATTTCAAATTTCAAATTAAATGTGCATGTGCATGTGCTTAGAAATTGGATGGCTACTCTCGTGTTTAACCTAGCCCCTGATGCAGTAACTGGCAGCATGTAATCAGATTATTACTTTAGAATAAGATAAATTCAATATCAGAATTGATGCAACTAGGTAATCTGCTACTGCATAAACCAATCAATCTCATCAATTTTCAGCGCTAACCCCTTTGTGCACTATAGGACTTCAGTCTTTGTTGATAATTTTAAAAACAACAGAGAACAGGAATAAGAGGAACTCGATACAAACTGACGCACAAGACAAACACACCAAAATTCAAACAAAATACTAACCACCTGCAGACCTGGTCTATTAATTTTCTGTACCAAATGCACTAATCTCATATTTATTATATCCTGTGCCAACTACTCATGATATTTCCTGCACCAAACTACGTACCCATCTTCTCAACTAGCACAGAATTCCAATTCATACAATCCACACCTGGTGTATCATACACAAACGTATCTTGTTAATACAACAATCCCATATGCATGGACAAGTCTTAATACTCTATCAGAGTATAATGTGTTAGAATAATTGTCTCGAATCTTTGATTTTCAGCATTTGAAAAACAATAAACAAAATAAATTAAAACAGAGTTACCGGCTTATGGAGAAGTCGCGCGAAACGCACTGTCCTAAGAGTTGATCCGCAGTCTTATGTGCAGACCCTTCGCAGATGCTCCTAGTGGTAAAACCCCCGGTATCACCGGCGTCTCGCTGTCGCACACAACGTCGAGAGATCGACCCGAACTTTGTTCTTGCCCAGAACGGAATTGGAAAATGAAACCGGAAGCAGCATATAGAGAAGACAGCAGAGAAAGAGTTTTTGAGGAGCAAAATATTATTCCGTCGTTGTAAGGGGATGAGAAGTGGAAATATATAGGTAAAAATCTGTGAACGTGTGGAGAGAAAAAAGGGAGGATTTTCGGATCTTAATAACTGATCCAACATTTTAGGAGGAAATAGTCAAAGAGAAAAAATTAATAGCAAAAAGAGTTTTGGGCTTCAACCCGAACCCAAAGAGCAAATCGGATCGGCATTCGTGTCCGCAGGTGCGGGCGCGCACACCCGTGCCCACTACGCACGCCGAACCGAACCGGGCCGGGCGGCGGCGGCGGCGCGCGTGTGGCCCACGGGTTCTCTCCACACCACACAAGACTACAATGGGATAAAGGATGGTTTGTATTATAACCATTCAAATGGCATTCCTTCCCACCGATGTGGGACTAAAAAAGGAGAAGGGAATCTTGGTTTTGAGAAGAAAACAGCCAACAATCCCCCCCCCAAAACCAAGTTCCAAAGACAGTGATAACAAAAGAATAATGATGTAGAAGTTCTGGGCAAAAGTATACTATGCATAAATGAGATGGACTACAGCCTTGAATCTCACGTAGTGACTATTGTCTTTGTCTGAAGAAGTGCTTGATGGACTATGCCTTGAATCAGACTTCTTGACTCAGATTCAGAAAATAGCACACATAGTACGCTAGAGGTTCTTGGGTCTATCAGGTGGCGCTTTTGAATGGCCATGCACACTTTTTCCATATTCATGAGAGTTGTCTGGGATCGCCCTGTCCCATAGTCGCGGCCTTCACGACCTCTCATATAGGTAAGTCCTCAAAGGGTTGGTGATCGGAGTCAACCCTACATAATAATGCTTGGACCTATTAAGAGTTTAGAACTCATCCTAACCAGATCACACAGGAACACTGTCACCATAGGGATGGGATATCATTGTACAACCTCGTACAGCCACCTGGGCATCAATTAATGAGAATTTAATCTCTGAGTCAGTGTTCTATAATAGTCACCGAAGTCTAGCTTATTTCTACCCACTGAACCGGCTTCTTGGGATCTCCAATCAGACTCGGTTGGGTTGCCACTGCTGGTGACTTACTTATGGGCTTAACCCCATCCCCCTCGATGATTCTAGGATTAATGTCCTAGACAGACCCTTTGTCAAGTGGTCTGCAAGGTTCTTTTCTGACTTTATATAGTCAAGAACCATATATTTGCCTAATAGGCTCTTGATTGACTTGAAGCGTAGCTGCAGGTACCTTGTTCATCTTAGCATTCATAGAATCATGCTTTAGTAGTTCTATAACAGATTTATTATCACAGTCTATGAAAACAGCAGGAACAGAAATATTAGCAACAGATATGTGCATAATCAAAATTTCTAAGCCATTCACCTTCTGTACAAGTAGTGTCCGAAGCTATCATTTGAGAGTCCAGATTTTAAGAATATAACTTCCTTGAAAATAAGTAGCTATTGGTCTTCCCTATTGGAAGATTAAATTAGCTAGGGCCTATTTGTTTGTTGTAGTTGTCCTTGCATAGACATGCAACCTCCAATAAACCAATATTCAAGTTTTTGGAGTGTGACATTCATAGCTATTATTGTCCAGCCGCTGCAGTTACAGACAGGATGGATCACAACTGTAATTCATGCAATTGGAAGTGTCAAAATATATATCTATATAATAAAACACAAAGAAAGCTATCAAGTGGTTTTCCTTCAATCTTCAAAAAAATCAAAGGTCCAGATCTAACTTCACAAAACATATTTTTTCCCCAAAATTTTTCTCCAAAACTCAAATTCAAATTCCCCACCCAAAACAACTCCTATATTTATTTAATTATTTTTTTTTCTCTCTCTCCCTCCCTCCCTCTTCTATTCAAAAAAATTAAGAAAATAAAATTTTAATTTTTTTTTTAAAATAAAAAATTTAAAAACTAAAAAAATTACAAATTTAAAAACTTTTTAAAAAGTTTTAAAAAATCAAAAAATTCATATAATATATTTTTTGCTGAACTCCAAAAGTTTCTCATATAATATGTTTGCTACTTAATTTAATTAATTTGCTCGACCTCCAAATTTTTTTATATGATCAAATAAGGTGCACTGTTCCGAAGACGTGCCGTAGGCACGTGTCAACGGGCAAACCTAGTATATATATAAAAGGTGTCATTCACCTAACATTCTCTCATTTTGATTATTTGCCATATAATATGCACAAGAGTTTCTCTTCCTAAGTATACATAACTTGATGGCTATTAACTTTCTAATGAGCCATCTTGTATCCTTCATAAAATAGGTGAAGAGTATTGCTCTAAGGTTTATTCAGCCAATGTATTAAGTAGTAGTCTCCCTCTAACTTAATTTTATTTAGAAGTTAGCAAGTACCATGTCTTAAAGCAACTTAATTAAATTATCAGTTCATGTACAAAAATAGAATAGTTAGTTAATAGCATTAAACTTCGTCTCTTCACACGAGGTAAAGTAGATATACGTAAGTTTGCACAGATCACAGGGATAAAGCTTACGAGTAATACATATAAAATTTCTGAAGAAAGTAAACAAGTGAAGATTTTAAATAAAGAGACCAAGTGTTCTAGTATTAATGTCCCTTCATTCTAAGTTGCCAACTATCAAAGCAACTTATCTACTACTACGATTGATGAATGATAATGGCAGAAGTTAAGATATATTCTGGAGTAGTTTTTTTTTTTTTTATTAATTTGATAAAGTGCCAATAAATCATAGTATTTCTGGGCCACCAAAAGGCATAAAATAAGTTAATGTTCTTTAGGATTCATTTCATGTAAATAAAATGACTATTTGAAGCTTGAGTTCTGCTCATATCGAGACCAGGATAGTTCGTTCACATGGAAATTGATGGTAAGTCATTTATTCAATGGGCTTGTACTCCAGGAATGCAAGAGATTAGTGTTGAGGGTTTAAATGAGTTTCTACAGTACCAAATCCTGTATAGTTGTATTTAGCATAGCATCGCTCACTATATATAATTAATAAAACCAAGAATTGAAATTAAATAAGGGGAATTGGAAGAGGTTACCTGAAACTTAGCATCACATTTAACACAGTTCAAGTACAAGCCATAAAACATATAAAATTTAAGACTGAGAAGTATCTCCCTTTTTCTAGCTAACATTGTACACAAGTAAACAAGCTGTTTCGAAAACATGAATTCTTATCTGTCTACATCCTTTGGATGCAGCTACTGCTATTGATACAATTGATAAAAACCCAGAGATTTGACACAAGGGAGAGGGCCTAAGTTAGTCTATTAAGGTTAGTGATATCTCATGTTTCGCTGAGTGTTCAAGCAAAATCTTTCAACAGGAAGAATGTACATAATTTCAATTACAAATAGTACTTATAACATCAAATAATTAATAATTAATAGGAGCCAGCCATTTGTATGCATAAAGCAAATGCCGAAAAGTTTAAACTTTACAAATAAACATATGTAAGTAGTTATAAGTATACAACCTCCAGGTCAGAATTCTTCATGCAAATGCTAAAAATCAAGTCAATGGGAACAGATCATTACTAGATAGCTTTCACATTAGAACTATTCAGGAAATCCAACATCTCTTGTGAATGCAGAAAAAGTAATTATGGGTATCATCTCTAGGTTCCTGACATTTGGTAAGTAGGGTAGTTTCCCTGTTTTCTTTCAACTATGTGATATCTCAACCCTTAACTCTACATAGTTGTTAGCATCACATGCCTCAACCATGTGATATCTCAACAGGCCACCCCTGTCAACAAGCTTTGAAAACTCAGTTCTGGCCTTTTTTAGAGTTCAGTTTGGTATATTTAAAGGTTTTGGGCAGTGTTTCTACTTGAGAATTAATTTAAACAATTTAGAATTTCAAATTAAAATTACTAAGATAAGTTAATTTGACTTATATTTTAAATAGAACATGATGTATGGCATAACGTGCTCCCAGAATACTATGTTCTTAACTTGCTTGTACATATACATTCGTAGACTTCATGCTATATGGGTTATGGGGTTGCGTTATTAAATACTTTCTTATGCTTGGAGAAAAGATAGTATGTGCAATTCGGAAAATTTGGACTAGGTGTATATTTTCGGAAGTGCATTATAGGTTGCAGACTTGCAGTGGAGGGGCCACAGAAAGATTTCGGATTTTAACAAAGTCTGGTGCCTTTTTTTTAAAAAAAAGGAATGTATCCTGATTGTGATAGTTCTGGCAAATGCTGACAAGGTGATGCTGAGAAGAATCCATTATTTATGTGAAGTACTAATTGTAAAAGATCAATAACTAAACTAACAAATTCGTACAAACTGCAAATCTAGTATTTTGAACATTTTAGATTGAATCTTCAAATTTGTCCAAATGTTTTTTTTTTCTGACAAAGAAAATTGTTAATGAAACCTATGATCTGATAAGATATCATCATCACTATCATCCCATTAAACGGGGTCACCTAAAAACGAGGATCAGTGAAAGAGATGACAAAAGTTATACAATTGGGTTTTGACACATATCATTGACCTCTCTTATTTATTTCAAAATTCATGTCCAAGGTAATTATAGCCAAGAGGAGGGTTTCCCTGATCCTAATTGATTAGTGGGCATCTGCCATGTTTTCTTGGATTATGGTGAAACATATAGAAATGAGGAAACATGATTCACTGTACGGAGTTATATTACAGTTTATAGAAATTATCTTCCTAGTCACTGACACGGAAGATTCTAAGAAATTTCATTGAAACAAGTTAGTGTTAGGTTGGATAAGATCACTGACATGACATCTCTACTATTATAACTAGAGAGATGGAGGTTGTGTGTTTTCCAGAAAACAATCAATTTGTGAATCTCGACCGCACATTTTAAAGTCGAAGTTATATAGTACATCCTTATAATCAATCACTCAATTATTAAATCTTAACCACACCTAAAACCACCAGATGTATAGCCTCTAACATGCATTGCGCTTGCTAACTAACTAATCCAAATAAAAGTGTCTTTGCGTCATAATCTAGAGAAACAGTTAAAAACATCTGAGTGTTGTGCATTAAGAGATGTGTATGCTTCCTCTATTAGTATTCATGCAGCCTAGGTATCTTTAAACGTAGGAATTTTCCATAATTCTCATTAATTTTTTTCTTGTTGTCGTTGACCCTCACAAGTGGTAGGAGCCAACAGACAAATTATAGTGCTGGCTAAGTGAAGTAAAGTTTTGACTCTCATCCTGGACACAATTACTGTTAGTGTAATGCCCATTTCTCTTCCCAACAACCTAATGATGTTGGATGTCCACTTACTAAGATGCAGGCCCATTCAGGCAAATAAAGCAGCCACATAAACTATACCTGCCAATTGGGTAGGTGAGCTTGGATTAGCTCCTGGGATTTCACTTTCAGATCTCTCAATTAGAGGCCGTTTCCTCTAAAATACATGTAAACATTGATCAATAAAGAAATGTTTTGATCTCAAATCCTTTTGTTTATTTATTTGATAAAATCTTTTGTTATTATTGTTATTATTTTGTATTTAATATTTTGTTACACATCCATGTCAACTCTTAGATTGTTAGAATAATTGTCTCGAATCTTTGATTTTCAGCAATTGAAAAACAATAAACAAAATAAATTAAAACAGAGTTACCGGCCTATGGGGAAGTCGCGCGAAACGCACTGCCCTAAGAGTTGATCCGCGGTCTTATGTGCAGACCCTTCGCAGATGCTCCTAGTGGTAAAACTCCCGGTATCACCGGCGTCTCGCTGTCGCACACAACATCGAGAGATCGACCCGAACTTTGTTCTTGCCCAGAACGGAATTGGAAAATGAAACCGGAAGCAGCATATAGAGAAGATAGCAGAGAAAGAGTTTTTGAGGAGCAAAATATTATTCCGTCGTTAACTGATCCAACATTTTAGGAGGAAATAGTCAAGGGGAAAAAATTAATAGCAAAAAGAGTTTTGGGCTTCAACCCGAACCCGAAGAGCAAATCGGATCGGCATTCGTGTCCGCAGGTGCAGGCGCGCACACGGAAGATTCTAAGAAATTTCTAAGAAATTTCATTGAAATAATCAATTTGTGAATCTCGACCGCACATTTTAAAGTCGAAGTTATATAGTACATCCTTATAATCAATCACTCAATTATTAAATCTTAACCACACCTAAAACCACCAGATGTATAGCCTCTAACATGCATTGCGCTTGCTAACTAACTAATCCAAATAAAAGTGTCTTTGCGTCATAATCTAGAGAAACAGTTAAAAACATCTGAGTGTTGTGCATTAAGAGATGTGTATGCTTCCTCTATTAGTATTCATGCAGCCTAGGTATCTTTAAACGTAGGAATTTTCCATAATTCTCATTAATTTTTTTTCTTGTTGTCGTTGACCCTCACAAGTGGTAGGAGCCAACAGACAAATTATAGTGCTGGCTAAGTGAAGTAAAGTTTTGACTCTCATCCTAGACACAATTACTGTTAGTGTAATGCCCATTTCTCTTCCCAACAACCTAATGATGTTGGATGTCCACTTACTAAGATGCAGGCCCATTCAGGCAAATAAAGCAGCCACATAAACTATACCTGCCAATTGGGTAGGTGAGCTTGGATTAGCTCCTGGGATTTCACTTTCAGATCTCTCAATTAAAGGCCGTTTCCTCTAAAATACATGTAAACATTGATCAATAAAGAAATGTTTTGATCTCAAATCCTTTTGTTTATTTATTTGATAAAATCTTTTGTTATTATTGTTATTATTTTGTATTTAATATTTTGTTACACATCCATGTCAACTCTTAGATTGTTAGAATAATTGTCTCGAATCTTTGATTTTCAGCAATTGAAAAACAATAAACAAAATAAATTAAAACAGAGTTACCGGCCTATGGGGAAGTCGCGCGAAACGCACTGCCCTAAGAGTTGATCCGCGGTCTTATGTGCAGACCCTTCGCAGATGCTCCTAGTGGTAAAACTCCCGGTATCACCGGCGTCTCGCTGTCGCACACAACGTCGAGAGATCGACCCGAACTTTGTTCTTGCCCAGAACGGAATTGGAAAATGAAACCGGAAGCAGCATATAGAGAAGATAGCAGAGAAAGAGTTTTTGAGGAGCAAAATATTATTCCGTCGATCCAACATTTTAGGAGGAAATAGTCAAGGGGAAAAAATTAATAGCAAAAAGAGTTTTGGGCTTCAACCCGAACCCGAAGAGCAAATCGGATCAGCATTCGTGTCTGCAGGTGCAGGCGCGCACACCCGTGCCCACTACGCGCGTCGAACCGGGCCGGGCTGGCAGCGCGCGTGTGGCCCACCGGGTTCTCTCCACACCACATAAGACTACAATGGGGTAAAGGATGGTTTGTATTATAACCATTCAAATGGCATTCCTTCCCACCGATGTGGGACTAAAAAAGGAGAAGGGAATCTTGGTTTTGAGAAGAAAACAGCCAACATAATGCACAAAAATGCATGTTGACAGACAATCATGTACAGATGTACTCTTATGCCCAACTGTTGGAAATTACACACTACAACAGCATAATCCAACATCAAAACTCGTACTTCCCTATATCATAACTTACAAAATATAGTACCCACAAAAAAAGAGAGCTTCCAAAAAAGTGAATAAAAGAATGGGCAAAACCAAGATACCAAAGATATACAATGATGCCTCTCATAATTTACATGAGAAAGGAAAAGGGAAGAAATCTTATATGTCACACCGGCAAAGGGGGCAAGAACCATGCCTAATGAGCCAGCTATCAATGCACTGCAAGTGGAACATATGTTTACAACGAGGCAAACACCTCGCACTTTCCTCAATTTGAAAATCCTGCAAAAAAGAATTACAAGTAAATCACGTCGTAATCAAAGATCAGAACAAGACCACTGCAATTTGTTGAATACTGGATTTTTCCACGCACAATGGCCCGACCCATTAAACAATTTTACCCAATATAAAGCTTCTCTTTCCATTTATGTTTTTGAGAATTGGATAGAATACAAGTGAAATATACCCAACCCTTGCTAGAATTTTGAAGTTTTGGTGGAGTAGCCTGGTCTTTCACATGGTATTAGAGAAACCGGTATGAATTCTACTCCTATATGTATAGCGGATTTAACAATTACATATAGCTATGCACATCCAGTTCTTGGCCCAAATTTTGATTTTTTTTGCTTTCAAGTAATGATTACTGTGCATGTCACACACATCTTAGCAGTGGCACACTGTTGGCTTTGCCCAAATTTTGATGGCACAAATTATGTATCAATGTGCATGACCAGGGGCATGTTAGGGTTTGACTTTGCCATAGTGATAAAGTGCTTGTATCTTGGTTGTAAGGTTTCTTACTAAACTTCAACCAGATCATAAGAGAGCTTGAGGAATCCTCAGCCCTAAATATGATTTAAGACAATTCAATCAAGTTCTTTAGGGAATACCTGAAGGCAAACCGAGCAGCACATTTTGTCCCCTGATGCATCAACATTGTTCTCCTTTGTAATCTTAACCTTCCCAAGTTTATTCACCGAATCCTTGGACATGCCACCAGTGCCACCAGTCTCAAATATATCTAGAACCTCGATGAAAGGAGCATCCACTGCACTCATCTACAATTATAACAATGCTCAAGTTTAATAGGCTCAAAAAGCAGGATTTGGCCCAAGTACAAGGAAAAATAATCATACCTGACTTTGTACTGCACTCTGAACTGCAGGGCCAATCTTCTCTCTAACAAGCCTTCCGCTCAGAAGACTAGCAAGGACATCAATCTAAAAGCGATAATAAGTTGTACTGTCATAAAACCCCATTTTCTCCATGTTGTTAGATAAATTTTTATAGAGGTACTTGCCACATAGAGGAATAAATTTCTCCATATGCCAGAATTGTTGGAGGCCAGAGGGCAACAGAAAATTCAACGACTTCGACTGAGAAAACAGCACCAGAAATAGCTCAATTCCGGCTCCTCTGAATAACCCACTCTCAGTTGCTAAGCCTATTAGGGCACCAGTAATGGCCCCGGCAGATGAACCTGTTGGAATTAATTTTTGCAGTTTTCCGGGCCGGATTCCGGCAGGCTCCGGCCACCGGCGGTACCGGAAAATGAGTGGATTGCGATCCTCTCGTCGAGTACTATTCCGTAGTGTACTCACTTGCCAAAAACGAATTCCGTATGAATGAGAAATGTTGATCCAAAGTTGGGTTCTTGAAAGGTACTAACTTAACAAATGGTTAGTCCCATATCGGAAATTGGAAAAGAATTTTTCTAGTATATATACTAGAAAACTGGACTAGAGGGCGTGGCCCGGGGGTTACCACTAACGTGTAGTGGAGAGAGGACTTAGCCAAAATGACAAACACACGCGCGCGCGTGCGCGCCCGGCCCCGGCCCCGGCCCCGGCCCGGTTCCGGATCGGTTCGGTCCGGTCCGGTCCGGTCTGGCTTAGGCAAACTCTTCCTCTACTGAACTGAAAAGGCTTTTCAGATTCAGTAGCCCATTACTCTGTAACAGCAGAGTAATGGCTCACCAGTTACTAATCTGAAGAGTCCCCATTACTCTGCTGTTACAGAGTAATGGCAGCTACTGAACAGTCTCCAGTCCAAGTCTCCTCTATAAAACAAGACAGAAGCTTACTTACATATACAGAATTTTTACATTTCTTTCTTCTTCCTCTCCTCTGTGTCAGAGTCAAGTGTTAACTGAGAGTACAACACAGACAGCAGTTCGTTGTCTCTGAAGCAAGGGTGGTGCATTCTTCAGAGAAGGTACAATTATATCCTGGGAAGCAATTTGCCGGTAACCGTCACACTACGGGGCAAATTCTGCTTTATGGACAGAGATTCTAAAATCTCGACTCTGTACAAGTTCTTTACTTACTGTTTTTCTTCCTGTATTGGATTTCTTCACAACTTTGTTGGAATTTCCTATTATTTTATATTCAGGTTCTAACAATCTTAAAGCAGAATTTTTTCCTCACAGATTCTAACAAATTTTGTGAAGTTTGTTTACAGGTTCTGTTCGGAAAAAATAAGAACTAACAATCTCTGTTTCAACCAATTTCAGAAGAAACAAATCAGATCATGGAGAACACACAAACTGAAGCTGCTACTGGGCTTCTCAGTACCCAGACACCGGTGACCCAAAATGTGACTGCACAATCGGTTGCGGCACATTCGGTCGTTCTGCCCATGCACATAAGCGTGGGAGAAAAACCGAAGAAGTTCAATGGAACTGGGTTCAAAAAGTGCCAGGGGAAGATGCAGTTCTACCTGACCACATTGAAGCTGGACAGATTCCTCAATGAATCTGCCCCGATGCTGGCGCCAATGGAAGCACACTCCGTTGCTGCAGTTGACGCGTGGACTCAGGGCGACTACCTCTGCAGGAACTACATCCTGAATGGCTTGGTAGACTCTCTCTACAACGTCTACTGTGTCTTCAAGACATCCAAACTCCTGTGGGGGTCCCTGGAAAAGAAGTACAAAACTGAAGACGCCGGGTCCAAGAAATTTGTTGTCGGCAAATTTCTGGACTATAAGATGATTGACTCCAAAACAGTGGTGAGTCAAGTCCAAGAACTGCAGGTTATAATGCACGACATTGCTGCAGAGAATATGACGCTGTGCGAACCATTCCAGGTTACAGCATTCATTGAAAAACTTCCACCTGGGTGGAAAGACTTCAAGAACTATCTCAAACACAAACGAAAGGAGATGTCTCTTGAAGACCTAATTATCAGGTTGCGGATCGAAGAAGAGAATCGCAAGGCTGAGAGGTCCTATGGAAATCAGTCCATAGAAAAGGCCAATGTGGTGGAGCATGAACAGAAGGGCAAGAAGAGGAAGTTTATGCCACAGGCCTGCAACAAAAAACCTCTTGCAAAGAGGTTTGCTGAGAAATGTCACAAGTGTGGTAAGTTGGGGCACAAAATTTCTGAGTGCCGCAGTAAGGACAGTAATTATTCAAAAACAGGACATGTAAAAGGGAATGAAAAATCCCATGTACACATAGCTGAGAACTTGTCCACTGGTCTCTCTGACCTGGACCTCTGTGCTGTTGTTTCAGAGGTAAATCTTGTGGGGAGCAATCCTCGTGAATGGTGGTACGATACTGGGGCCCACCAAGCATATCTGCTTGGACAAGGAAATGTTCACCTCTTACTAGAAGTGCAACAAAGATGAACAGCTGTTCATGGGAAACTCTTCCACCTCCAAAATTGAAGGAACAGGGAAGATAGTGCTGAAAATGACTTCCGACAAAGAGCTAACACTCACAAATGTGCTGCATGTCCCAGACATTAGAAAGAACTTGATATCAGGTTCTTTGCTAAGTAAGAATGGGTTCAAAGTTGTACTTGTTTCTGATAATTTTGTACTGTCCAAGAATGGGGTATATTTGGGTAAAGGATATGTAAAGGATGGACTGTTCAAGTTTAATGTAATGACAGTCATCCCTAAAACTATTGTTCCTGCTGTTCCTAAAGTTAATGAAATAACTCCTATTGCCTATGTTGTTGAGTCTTCTTCTGTTTGGCATGAAAGAGTAGGCCATGTTAATGTAAATTCTATGCGTAGATTAGTTAACATGAATTTGCTACCAAAGTTTAAGGTAGATAACTCAGAAAAATGTGAGTTTGCACGGAGGCCAAACTCACTAAAACTCCATCACGTTCTGTAGAAAGAAACACAGAAACTCTAGGTCTTATTCACACAGATCTGTGTGACTTAAAATATGTGCAGACCAGAGGTGGCAAAAAGTACTTTGTGACTTTCATAGACGATTGCACAAAATTTTGTTATGTATATTTGTTACATAGCAAAAATGAGGCTTTGGATAAATTCAAAGAATATAAACTTGAGGTTGAGAATCAACTTGGCAAAACGATTAAAATCGTTAGAAGTGATAGAGGAGGAGAATATGATGCACCATTTAACATGTTCTGCTCGGAACATGGAATAGTTCATCAGACAACTGCTCCCTACTCACCCGAATCAAACGGTACTGCCGAGTGCAAAAACCGAACTCTAAAGGAGATGATGAATGCCTTGTTGTTGAATTATGGCCTACCCTAAAACATGTGGGGGAAGCGTTGTTGACTGCCAACTACATTCTCAACAAAATACCTCACAAGAAAACCGGCAAGACACCATATGAATTGTGGAAATGTAACTTACCTTCGTATAAATACCTCAAAGTGTGGGGGTGTCTAGCAAAAGTGGCAGTACCTAACCCGAAACAGGTCACCATCGGACCTAAGACGATTGATTGCATATTCATAGGCAATGCACACAACAGTAGTGCATATCGGTTCTTGGTATACAAATCGGAAGTACCGGATATCCATGTAAATACAATAATAGAATCAAGAAATGCTTCATTCTTTGAACACGTGTTTCTGTGCAAGGATACTATGTACCCTAAACGTACACGTGAACAAGGGAATGCAAGCACTTCAGTTGATGAACCAGAACAGGATACCGATGAGCCTAGACGAAGTAAACGGGCTAGAACATCAAAATCATTTGGTCCTGACTTTGTGACGGCTTTTCTGTTAGAGAATGAGCCCAGAACGTTCAAGGAAGCCATGTCCATGCCTGATGCTCCTATGTGGAAGGAAGCAATCAAAAGTGAAATAGACTCCATTATGCAAAATCATACATGGGAGTTAGTCGATTTGTCTTCTGGATGTAAAGTTCTAGGATGCAAATGAATTTTCAAACAAAAATTGAAACCAGATGGTTCAATAGAGAAGCATAAGGCTAGACTTGTGGTACAAGGATTTAGGCAAAAAGAGCACCTAGATTTCTTCGATACATATTCCCCAGTTACAAGAATAACATCCATAAGAATGTTGATAGCTATTGCAGCCCTACGTAACCTTGAAAATACATCAAATGGATGTTAAAACTGCATTTCTAAATGGGGACTTAGAAGAAGAAATATATATGAAACAACCAGAGGGTTACGTAGTTCCTGGACAGAAAAATAAGGTGTGCAGGCCTGTAAAATCACTGTACGGCCTGAAACAAGCTCCAAAGCAGTGGCATGCAAAATTTGATAATGTTATGATGTCAAATGGTTTCAAAATAAATGAATGTGATAAATGTATCTACATAAAAGATACTCCAAACGGATACATTCTGGTCTGTCTATACGTATACGACATGCTCATTATTGAAAGCAATAACGACATTATCAAACAAACTAAGAGCATGCTTAGTGGCAAGTTTGACATGAAAGACTTGGGAGTTGCAGATGTCATACTAGGAATCAAAGTTTCCAGGACATCTGAGGGGATTACTTTGTCTCAAGCTCATTATGCGGAGAAAGTACTTGAAAGATTCAAGAATTATTCCAATGGGACAGCAAAAAGTCCTGTCGATCCAAGTCTTCACCTGTTCAAAAATACAGGCGAAAGCATATCACAACTGGAATATGCACGTGTAATTGGTAGTCTGATGTACCTAACAAATTGTACAAGACCGGACCTAGCACATTCGGTAAACGTACTGAGCCGATACACGAGTAATCCAGGACGAAGTCACTGGAAAGGAATAACTAGAGTATTGAACTACTTGCGACATACTCAGAGTTATGCACTGCATTACACCAGATATCCAGCAGTACTGGAAGGCTACAGTGATGCCAATTGGATATCAGACTCTAAGAACTCAAAATCCACAAGTGGATATGTCTTTACACTAGGTGGTGCAGCTGTGTCATGGAAATCCTCTAAACAAACGCTATTGGCCAGATCCACCATGGAATCTGAGTTCATTGCTTTAGACAAAGCGGCAGAAGAAGCAGAATGGCTTCGCAACTTTTTAGAGGATATTCCTATGTGGGAAAAACCAGTGCCCGCCTTATGTGTACACTGTGACAGCCAATCGGCTATAGCACGGGCACTGAGTTGCATGTATAATGGTAAGTCTCGTCATATCAGAAGGCGACACAAAACCATTAGACAACTACTCTCAAATGGAGTAATCTCTATACAATATATAAAATCGGCCGACAACCTAGCGGATCCATTTACTAAAGGTCTGTCGCGAGAGCAGGTTGTCAGATCATCAAGAGAAATGGGTTTAAAGCCTATGACGAAAGAGGATACTTGATGGAAACCCTACCTAGAAATTGGAGATCCCAAGATCTAGGTTCAAAGGGACAACTAAATCTTGTTGAATCAACGAGAGCACTGAGAGATTAACAAATCTCATACCCACTCTTAGGATGATAAAACAGTGCTGCCTGCAAATAGTTAGGATAAGCTTGGCTTTTAATAATTTCCACAGCTTTGAAATAAAAGTGGGGTATAGCAGGATACTCTTTATGGGCAATCACCTTGTGAGTGTGAAATGGGGCCGTTTCTAGGAGAATGAAGAGAGGCTACATTCTCCAAGTTCACTCATGATTAACCAGGGATGTTCAAGGCCAAAATGAACACAACAAGAGAACTTAGTTCTGTGAGGAGATGAAACTGTGTGATAGTTATTGTCTAGGTTCACATGAACGCCCGGGTAGTTCAAGACATCATGATCACTACCTGGTCAAGTGAATCCGATAGCTAATTACTAAGGGTGGTTCAAAGTTGAAAAATTACTACCATTCCTGATGCAATGATTTTCCGATTGTACTCTCAGAGTCTTTCTGTCATGTTTTTTGTTTTTCTGTCGTGTCTGGATTACATGGTCTGGTAATTTCCATTCATGTGGGGGATTGTTGGAATTAATTTTTGCAGTTTTCCGGGCTGGATCCCGGCAGGCTCCGGCCACCGGCGGCACCGGAAAATGAGTGGATTGCGATCCTCTCGTCGAGTACTATTCCGTAGTATACTCACTTGCCAAAAACGAATTCCGTATGAATGAGAAATGTTGATCCAAAGTTGGGTACTTGAAAGGTACTAACTTAACAAATGGATAGTCCCATATCGGAAATTGGAAAAGAATTTTACTAGTATATATACTAGAAAACTGGACTAGAGGGCGTGGCCCGGGGGTTACCACTAACGTGTAGTGGAGAGAGGACTTAGCCAAAATGACAAACACACACGCGCGCGTGCGCGCTCGGCCCCGGCCCCGGCCCCGGCCCCGGATCGGTTCGGTTCGGTTCGGTTCGGTTCGGTTCGGTCTGGTCTGGCTTAAATTTTTTATTTTATTTCTTTTTGCCAACTAAAAAGGCTTTTCAGATTCAGTCACTGGTGCCCATTACTTGTAACAGCAGAGTAATCGCTCACCAGTTACTAATCTGAAGAGTCCCCATTACTCTACTGTTACAGAGTAATGGCAGCTGCTGAACAGTCTCCAGTCCAAGTCTCCTCTATAAAACCGGACAGAAGCTTACTTACATATACAGAATTTTTACATTTCTTTCTTCTTCCTCTCCTCTGTGTCAGAGTCAAGTGTTAACTGAGAGTACAACACAGACAGCAGTTCGTTGTCTCTGAAGCAAGGATGCTGCATTCTTCAGAGAAGGTACAGTTGTATCCTGGGAAGCAATTTGCCGGTAACCGTCACACTACGGGGCAAATTCTGCTTTAAGGACAGAGATTCTAAAATCTCGACTCTGTACAAGTTCTTTACTTACTGTTTTTCTTCCTGTATTGGATTTCTTCACAATTTTGTTGGAATTTCCTATTATTTTATATTCAGGTTCTAACAGAACCCACTACACACAAGGCCAGAAAAGAAAAGATAAAGAACAAAATCAGAATGGTAAGCAAAAAAACAGTGCTACAGAATGGTAAGCAAACAACAATGCCACCGTCACTAAACTTGTGCAACAAATCCTATAAATGATGTGGCACGGTCTATATTATACTAGACAAATTTCTCAAATACAGGCGAGAAATAAAGATTCTGCCTCATTAATTAGTGTTCAAGATTTGGTACAGAAATCTAACGCATATCATTATTAAAAAAAAATACAGCACTAGTTTTTAACAGAGAGAAATTGTGCCTTAAAATTTTGGAACACCCATACGCGCCCAAATCAACAATCAAAATCTAGGATACAAAACAGATCCTGTAATAGAAGAATAATACCTGTTGCAAAAACACAGCCTATAATAGCACAGATGAGTTTTTCAGCCATCTGAGAAGCCATGGAGCTTCCACTTTCCCTTGCTCTTCCACCGAAACAAACCCATTACAGCCAACAGGTACAACAGAAGAAGAATTAGAAGAGGAAGAAGAAGAAGAAGAAGAAGAAGAAGAAGAAGAAGAAGAAGAAGAAGAAGAAGCAGCAGTTAGGAAATCCATGTCTATTGTGAAAAACAAATGTATTAGGATGTTTTGCCTAAAAGGTTGTTGAAACAGTTGATTGTATCGGAAAGGATATAGAGATCGAGAGAGATTTAATAAAGCTTAGTCGTTAAGAGAAGAAGTAAAGGGAAGATAATTGAGGAAGGCCCAACACGCAAATACGCAAAAAATGTAAATATTTATTATGGCTATGAAAATATCTCATGGATTAATTTTTTACTCTTTCAGTCTATTCTAATCTCATCTTTAGCTCAGCTCATCTGAGATTTTTTTTTCCCGAAATAGATCTTCTTTTTAAACTAATTTCCAAATTCAGTCTGATTCGAAACTAATGTTTAAAATACATTTGTCCTCATAAGCCGTAGTACTGAACTGTAGCATTTTTGATAATGAGACCGCAGTTCACAATTGTGGTCAGTACATACCATATAATGTTAAACTACTAAATTTGGGAAAAAATTTCTTAGTATAAAATATGAAAAATACGAGGCTGCAGTTGCATACTCCAGCCTCGATATACCATGGTCTATAGTACCGAACTGCGGCATCTTCGATATTTAGGCCGCACTAAATAGTCTCCGAGACATGAAAAAAAATTCTTTAGTTAAATGTGCAAAATATGAGGACGCAGTTGGGTACTGTGGTCTCGATATAAAATAGGCCGCAATCCACAACTGCGGCCTCAGTTATTTATTGTTTTCAGCAAATAACTGAGGCCACAGTTGTGGACTGCGGCCTATGTTATATCGAGGCCGCAGTACTCAACTACGTCCTCATATTTTTCACTTTTACACTTAGGAAATCATTTCCCAAGTATAGGAGTTTAGCATTACATGGCATGCACTGAGGCCACAGCTGTGAACTGCGGCTTCTGTAACGCTCCAGATCCCCGTTATCGGACATCCGTGACATAACCAGAATCTTTGCTTTCAAATGCATCTCAACACAGTAAATAACACGGAAATTTAAACACTTTTACTGCCATCAATGTTATTACATCAATAATTACAAATATCAATTTGTCATATCAAACTATAACGCCCCCCCCCTTTTCTTTTGACTTCAAAATTCAATTCTTTCAATTTCTATATCACTTAAACATAAACTAAGATATTTATATTTCAAAGAAAATTTTGGCAGAGTTTCCCCTGAAATTTCTACTCCGAAACACAAAAGCTTACGAAATTCTGTTCTAAATTCCGTAGCTCACATCACAGGGCAATAATATCATGGGCTCCCGAGGCCAAAATGAGCATAATCACACAGACAATATAAATATCATGCTCTGAAGGCCAAACTCATAATAGGATATCAATTATCAATTAAAAACCATAAATTCCTTTGAAAACGTAGTAAAGATTTTAGAAAATAGCTTATAAAACATACCACAGAGCACGGTACTCCACAACGAGATGGGTACGGGACAAAAACATATCATGCCACTCCACACTATTACTCATCATCATCATCCACGTACTTATACATCTAAAATACAATTTAAATCATAAATTTCACTATTCACATAATTAAACTTTAAACAACAATTTTAAAATAAAAGCTCCACTCCACAGAATCTACACCTCATCTCTGCATTGCTGAGGACCTGTAACAGTAGGGGATCTAGGGTAGTCCAGGGACTCCCTAACCCCCCAAACACTAAGGGGTTAGCCATTTCTAGTGTGAGTATAATTTACTAATTAAGCAAATAAATTAAACTTTATAAGTAAAAACAGAACGAACTTACAAATACAAGATAATCAAATTTTACTTGACTCTGAACATGTAAACATCATAAATGGGATTTCATATCAAATACTCTCTGAGTCATCACCTGTATGTATATCCATACCAGCTCATAACATACTTATCTTTAGTTGGGAAAAATCATTCACAAATTAGTCGCTTAACGCTCATCACTTTATGCCTTATACAAATATTCCTATAGCTTTACTTTCCCATAAAGCTTTACATTCACAAATAACTCTACTTCCACATAAACTACACCTCATTTACCATTCATTTGCATTTACAGACTCACGACTTATATTCTTTCGTACTCATCTTCATTCATAAATATGTTCTTTCTCAATCTCATATCACATAACATCGCATTCATTCATTTCTTACAACATATATCATCACGTCTCGCAATACATCACTTTCACACTCATTATACACTTCAACTATCACACTTACAATTCATCTTGAATGGAAAATAAACATGTATCCTGATTTCCTAGTGTTTGTGTAAGCCATGACCTGAGTCTAATGCAAAAATACAGAGTATAGAACAGATGCACTTATTCTAATGTCAGCAAGACTCTGGACACACATGCATCCCATACTACATGTGCCCCAGATCAAGCCGTTTCTCCAGTTTCAAGGATTCGAACCCGCGTTATGATTTTCTATTTGTACACAACCTGTTCCTAACAGATACAACGTGACTGATGAGGTTGTAGACGTGGTCAAGTCCCACCAATGCAGTACGCTCATGGTGTCTATGTTTGTCACTACTACCTGGCTAACCGAACCTCACTCAAAAACCAGACGAACCCTCGGAGTTACTGTAATAAGGTTAGCTCGAAGCATCCCCTGCGACCCCATATCTCATAGACCGTAGTCTATGGCCTGTTCGCTTCCTCGGCATAGATCACGACGGAGTTTCGAGGTCCATCCCCTAGCTTCGCCCGCCCTTATCATGGCACTCCAGGAATTAACAGTGAGAGATACGCAACCCGTGCTCCCAACTCGTGAGAAGGCACCGTATGTATCCTTATGACGGGAAGGTACAACCCAATAAGACCACCTAATGTTGGCACAAAGGACGAGTTGGGTCATAAGATGTCACCCCTAATACCAACCCCTCTCTTTTGGCAAAAATGATTAAGTAAGGATCTTTATAAGTTACTACCCTAATGATGTCACTAATCCTAAACAATCTTACATGATTTTCAACTTAGATTATCATGGTCCAACCCATGGTCCCTCGATCCAAGACACTAGTAACGAGATCTCCCTCACTCATCACTACCCCTAACTTGGATTCTATCAACACTCTCGGCCCACGATCAACCTACACCGGTTAAGATCTGTTGGTGCCCGAGGTGAGATCTATCCATAGTCTCTAAGGTGGTAGGATGCGGTCTTGATGGTCGATGACCCCTAGGGTAATTAGAAGACCCTATACTAGCTTTTATCAAGCTAACAATTATTAGTGACTTTCCCCAACCCCTATTACCCATGAAGACGAAGAATGTTCACATGCTATGGTCTAACTTTTAATGAGAACCTTATACAACTAGAATCCATGGGTTCTTTTCCCAATTGAATTAGAACTACATGCAGCTGGATTCTTGGGTTCTTTCTCAAGTTGAGCTAGAATCACCTAGAACTAAATGCATGAGTTCTCTTATCCATTGAGCTAGAACTGCCATAGTGCTAGTTTCATGGGTTCTCTTTAAAGTTGACTAGAACAATAATGGAACATAGGTTCATTACAATAGTTAAACTAGAACACCTAGCTCAAGCACGGGTTCATGGGTTCTTTTTAATCTTTCACTACAATACTACCATATACAATTCAAGCATGGTTCTTTTAACTAGAATGCTACCCTATACCATTCAAGTATGTATGGGCTCTTTATTAACACTAACTACAACAAGATAGTTAACACCACAACTACAACAACATGATTCTTTTACTACAACTTAACTACAACATGAGTATCTACTACTTTAAGCATGGATCATTTCTACAACTCAAACATGAACTCTACATATAACTCAAGTATGATTCCTTACTACACTTAAGCATGGTTCTTCTACTACTACTTAAGCATGAAATCTTTACTACTACATAGCATGGTATACAATATAAGTATGGTTTCTTCGCTACATCAAACCTACAATATGGTATACACATAAGCATGGGTTTCTTACAACATGGTATACAACATTAGCATCAATCCTATAACAATCCAAGCATGGTATATGGCATGAGTGTCAACCTACAACAATCTAACATGGTACATAGCATGAGCCTCAATCCTACAATAATCCAAGCATGGTATATGGCATGAGTATCAACCTACAACAATCTAACATGGTATATAGCATGAGCATCAATCTTAAGCATGAATACAACTTTAGCATGGACTTACAACAATTTAAAGCATAAATAATTACTACAATCTAAGCATGAAGCTTTACTACAATTTAAGCATGAGCTATAACTTAAGCCTGAATGGTTACTAAACTTAAGCATGTATGTCTACTAACTACTTAAGCATTCACATTATTTAAGTATGGATATCTACTTACTAGCTATTACAAGGACTATTTCTCTTTACAATTTACAAGTCTTGAAATTATTACAACAATCTAACTTATGAACTATAAATTACATACAACAAAATTACAAGTCCTACTTATTACAACATTCTTTTCTTTAACCACTTAGTTCCCACATACAACAAGTTTACCCTTTTTCTTTATAACAAAAGTTAGCATGGTTTGATAGTTAATCAAGTAGAGAGCAAAAAATAAAGACTCATTTTTATTGAGTTCTACATCCCAAAATGGGTATGTAATAATTCTACCATACAAATTTCATATGCTTATGTCAATAGTCCTTGTTTGAGTTCTACAACCCCAAAAATGGGTATGCACACAAATCTTCATATGCTTATGTTCATCAGTCCAAGTTAAGTTCTACAACCCCAAAGATGGGTATGTACACAATCCCCATATGCTTTTGTCCATTAGTCCAAGTTGAGTTAACAAAAATAACAACAATAAGAAAAAAAATTACAACAATCTAAAGATTCAATCTTTATGTTTATTTATTTAAGTTCTAACATTTACTTTCTTAGGTGATCATTTATTTTATCCATGGCATCATTCATAAGCTTAGGACTTTGTCCAAGTTGTTTTAGGATAGCATACATACAAGAGAAACAACAACCCAACAACACGCCACGTACATAAAATAAAAGAGATCATACTCACAAATATCTCGCGAAGACTCGAAGCGCCACCACGCCACCCCGCATCCAAAGTTGCTAATATATCCTATTATCAAATTTCAAAGCAATTAAGGCTCAAATCATCCAAACCAATCACGGGAGCTAATAACACTAATCCAAATATCACACAGGCATTTTATTGAACGCCTGGGATGCACACGTGCATTGCACATAATATTCAAATTCCTACGGGATTTTTATCCCCATGAAATTACTAAAATCATCCCCAAATTATTCTAGTAGTTCAACTAAAATTTCTACTACCATACGAGAACTAATTCTTACATATTTAATTCTCTTTTACAAATCCAAAACCCTAAGTTATTAGCAACTTGTAAAATCTCTAGTAACTTGCTAATTTCTTAACCCTAACATCAAAATGAACTACTACCCAACCCTATACTCCTTTCCCAAGCAAAATAGATTAAAAGCATAGGATAATACACAAATAAATTCAAAGAGATATACCTCCACTAATTCCTTTCTCCAAATCGACTCCACCACTAGCTAGAGCACCATTCACTTAGCTTTTCCCTCAATTTAATTGAAAAATCATGAAGTAAATAAACGGATTTGGGCGGGGGAATGATCGCCGATGTCGGGTTCCTTTTGGGGTCAAGATGGAAACAGAACGGGAGAAAGGAGGAGGAAGAGAATGGGGGGTGGGGGTCTGTAAAAGTAAATAAATAAATAAATAGATAATTAAATAATATAAATGAATATTACATATAAGCCCCCAAGTCTCAAATATATTTCAAATAAATCCCAACTCTTTTCTTTAATAATACCAACAATACAAAATACATTAAAATTACCTCATAATAATCCTTCAAAATTATAAAATAAAGTTAGACAATATATCTGATATTTCTCAATTAAAATTAATTGTTATTAGAAAAATATATAATCGCGTGCAATTCTCAATTGCGCACAGATTACGATGCAAAATAGCTATATGCTATTTTGCAGAGTATTACAACCTCATTGTCAAAGAGGCTGCAATTCGGTAGTGCGGCTTATAAGAACCAACCTATTTTAGAAATTAGTCTTGAAACATACCTATTTCAAGAATTAGTTTACAAATGTGAGCTATTTCGGGAAAAAAAACCTCATCTGATGGATGCTATTTGTTTGAGAGAGAGAGAGAGATATATTAAGGATTAAGGAAGCTTGTGTTTGACAAAAATATATGGTGGTCAAGGCTTTCTTAACTGGGTGTTTATATAAAACAAGAAGCTTGAGTCAACAACCAAATTAGGGGTGGCATTCGGGCCTACCGGGATGGGCTAGGCCGAAGCCCGGCGGGTTTAACTCGGTCCCAGGCTATGGCGGGCCGGGCCACCGAAAATCCCGGGACGGGCTGGAGGGGGGATATTGAGGCCCAGCCCCTAGCTTGGGGGCCAGACCGGGTCAATTTTTTTTAAATTTTTTAATGGCCTTAAATTATTAAAAAATTGTAAGAAAGTTTCTTCACAATTGTTAAGAACATATAGATACAAAAGATATTCATTTTATTAGTAAAATTTCATTTCATTAAAATATATTCAAATTACACTACGACGGAAATAATTGTATTTAGAGATCGAGATGACCTCTATTTAGATTGAAGTGAAGGCAGCGGACTATTGTCGTACACTTCTACTTAACCTAAATATAGAATCTCAACCCCCTAAAATTTTCCAATTATTTGTAATACATTATACAAATTACATTTTACTAGATGTTCATTCGTCGCTACTTGTTGATCTGTTTTATGCTTCTTGTAAATCTTGGGTCCTCTCTTCCACTTTCATCCAATCTTCGGTGCATACTAATATCTCTAATTTCTTTGATGTCAAGTGATTTTTGTTCGGACTCATAATCCTGCCACCAATAGAAAAAGCACTTTCCGATGCAATTGTTGACACCAGTACAATTAGCAAATCATTAGCCATGCGAGAAAGAATACTAAAAATATTTTCATTTGTTTTCCAAAAAGAAAATGTAACGCCCTGAATTCCCGTTACCGGACATCCGTGACACAACTAGAATCTTTGTCTTCAAATGCATCACAACACAGTAAATAACACAAAAATTTTAAAACTTTTACTGCTAAACAAGATCATTACATCAATAATTACAACCCTTATCTTGTTCTTGAATAAGGAATACAAATTACTTAAACTCATTACAAATGTTTACAAAATATCCAGATTCCACTTATGAAGCTATCAGCTGTCTTCCATGGTGATGATCGACTGATCCCCGCCAAACTTCGCTAAGTGGTCCTGCTGCTTCCCTAAGATGCACCCCGTAGCTCGAATCTTTTGCTGCACTACTCTGATATTCCGGTATTTGCTCGAATAGTAGGCATGTACACTGCCATTCTACTTGGATGCCCTGATGGTCTTGGGTTCTCCTGCACTTGCATCCCAATATCCAGTACCTAAAAGTGGGGTACGTCAGTAATCCTACTGACGCAAAGCTGATAAGAAAACAGCGATCTCCAACTAACAGTCACAATCCTTCTTGAATGGAAAGGAAACGTGCATCCTAACTTCCTAGTGTTTGTGTATGCCATGACCTGAGGTCTAATGCAATATACAGAGTACAAAACGGATGCACTTAATCTAATGTTAGCAAGACTCTGGACACACATGCATCACATACTACATGTGCCCCAGATCAAGCCGTTTCTCCAGTTTCAGGGATTCGAACCTTCGCCATGCAATACATTCTATTATTGTACACTTCCTGTTCCTGATAGTACAACGTGATTGAGGAGGTATATAAAAAAAATAATTTGAGAAGCTACCCCGTTGTCACCAATAATTGTTGCATCGGACCATCCTCAAAAGCTGTGATGAACTTATAGATATATAGCAGCATATCCATTGCGCAGAAGATCCATTATGATCCGTTCGTGTCCACTAACGTAGAACATGACGGTCTTGAAGGTCTAAAACCCCTTATCCGCCAGGAAATTCCATCCCGTTCTTACCACGGTACTTCAGGAATCAATAGTACAAGATATGCACAGTAGCATGTATCCCTAATGATAGGAAGAGACAATCCCTAGTTATCACCACCTAGTGCTAACTCTCAGAACGAGGCGGATTATAGGAAATCACCCCTAACACCAATTCGGTCATCAAGTGAAAAATAAGGAAAACCTAATCAATGCAGTTTACTGAAAACACGGTAGTACTCAAATCATACATGGTATCACATCCAACAATGCTGAGCCTAACAGGTTTGTCAAAATAACAATAATCATGGGAATCACACTCACCGATTCCCAATACCTTCACAGGTTATCAACCATAATCCCGGCCTGTGACTCTGAGCGAGTAGTCCAACGGCACCCAAAGGATGCAATATAATTTGAATGAAGATAAGCACACACATAACCACCAATTTCTGACTATTGATAGACTCAGACATCGAGACACCAAACACGAATTTGACCATGGCTATCTCCCAACTCACTCATGTCCACCATGAGTACTAAGCACATGAACTTGTCTAAGTTCCAGATGAACATCATTTAAAACTCAATAGCTCATGATCAACATACTGCGGTATGCCGAGGATTCTTCATCAATCGTCCGATAAAAGTAGTTCAAGAAATAGCAGTAGCTATGACCCAAGCTACGCTCATCAGAATCCAACAAAATCAGGCTTTCTAGAAGGGTAGGAGACTCTACTATAATCCCCTACCGATGACTTTCACAAATTCCTTATAGAACTCCATTTCCTGAGTTAATACAAACCTGAAGTCAATCAAGACAGTAGGTTGCTGATCTTGGAACATTCATAACTTCCAACATACAACTCGGAATTGCTTGATATTACCCATTCTGGAAAGCTCAGATCCTAGGCTACAACTCTGCAGTTAATCATTTTCTCAAATTCAAGCATCTTGATACTATAAAAATCCTATATACTTTCAGCTGTACATCTCTTCATGCACTCGCTGCACTTTCACATATCATAAAAATATGCTCACTCATCGGAATTACTCGATTCTGAATCCTATGGAAAGGTGGGAGTGTCTACTATAACTCCCCAGTTAAACACATCCTCTGATTCATTCATTACAGTCCTGAAAAACACCAAATTCCATCAGGTGTACAAACAGAATAAAATTGCTTCATTTAACAACATGGTATCAATCTAGACTGGATTTGCCCCAGTCTTTAAAAAATCATAACTTTCAAACCACCAATGGTATTACATAATTCCGGATGTTTTGGAAAGCTATGACTCCCTACTACAATTATCTAGTTGATCAATCTTCTAAATTCTTAACACAACTCCAAAATTATACATCTTTACAAACTAGTTAATCTGAACTAGACTGAACCTGGTCCACTTGGAAATTCAATAACAAATCAACCTTAAGTCCAAAGCTCATGAAATTTGAGAATCTTAAACTAAACACATACCATTCCATTATGTCCAAAATTTGCATCTAGATTCATCTTACACAAAGAGTTATGACCCTTCAAACATAGCATAAATTTCAGCTGCTTCTTCAAACAGGGTCCATACCATTATATACGATTTAATTTTGAAACTTGATCAAATGTCATCTAAAAATTCCAAAACTTGAGAATAATCAAATAAACTAATGCCACAAGCTACTGCAAAAGTTTCATAGCAATATCATACAGACACAAGTAGTTATGGGCCATGTGAACTTCATTCTAAAAACAGTCAGCTTCAGTTCTAACAACCAGACCAGTCGTAGCTTACAAATTTTTTTGAGGCATCAATGACCTCAGAAAATTATGAAATTTAAGAATATGGTTTTAAACACATACAAGAGTGTCCAAAAAAATTTTCAAAAGAATTCAGCTCAAAATACCCAGCCAATGTTGAGTTATGACTTCAGAAAGTCATAACAATTCTCATACAGTCAGCAGTTTTTTTGACTACTTTCTGTCCGAAATTGGACTGAGTGTTTGGGCTAATAAATAGCTTCCAAATATTATGAAAATTTCATGGGAGCTCTAGATACATGGAATAACAAGTCCCCAAAATTTGAGTCACAAATTTCACACCATTTGAGAGCTAAAAATTTCCAAACTTACATACTCATGCATGCTCTTTTAATAAAATTTCAAGAAAAGAGATATTCTACCATATAAATTATTTTTTCTTAGCATGCTAACTTTCCATACATGGTAACAAAATTTCTCTTAGCTACTACCCCATTCCAAAATTCACATATACACAAAAAAGCTAAATTCTTTAGAGTTAGAGTATCACCCACTTTTAGTTGCAAGAAAACTCATTGTAGCTTGGCTCCCTTCCTTTACTCCTAGATCTTGTAAAACTTGGCTATCTCAATGTCCTACTACTCTTCTCTTCTACTACACTTTTTATTCAAAAATACTTCACCTTTTCTACTCCCTTTCTCTACTTTTTTTGAAACAAGAACAAAATGAAGGAATGAAAAAATGAGAGGGTGAGTGGAAATGGGAGTTTTATAGAAAATGGGAGCTAGGGTTTTTGGAGGAATGGGCCGGCCACTTGATGGAGGATGGAGGGTGAGGATGGGAGGAGCTAGGGTTTAGTGGGAATGGATGGATGGGATGAAGACAACACAAACTTCCTAGAAGTTTCTTGGAAACTTCTCATTCTTTAGAAGTCAACCAACATGGTGAATTGTTTCCACCATTGGATCTTCATCAAGATCCAAGCCATGATCACATGATGCTAGGGTTCCTAACCCTAGGTTAGGTCAAGGAACCCTAGGTCACCATACCCTAACCCTAACCCTAGTGCATAAATAGGCATAGTTATTCAATCCAATAATCATGCACCAAAACAATTCGAGCACTAACTTGGTTTTAAATAACCAATTTATATATATATATATATATATATATAATCTAAATTATTATTTTTTTCCCGAAAATTGTCTTGTCAAAACAATCGGGACAATCTACAGTTTAATCGAGAAGATATCCCGAGTTTATCTCATCGGTGTTCAGAACGGCTCGTATATCTGCAATTTCTCAATTAAAAACTGATGGTTATTAAAAAAATATGTAATCGTGTGAATTACTCAATTGTGCACGGATTACTATGCAAAAATAGCTATAAACTATTTTGCAGGGTATTACAAAAAACACATCTACTACATCTTCAATGAGAGGTTGTGCATTATACCAATTCAACTCATTTGGTGAATTGGTTCTAGATTTTTTTGATTTTATGAGATTTAAAACATTACTAATAGCAAGACCATTTCCCTTTGATAATATATAAGAAGAAGAAGAACTAACATTTTGTGTTTGTATAGTGTTAGATGAATAAAGTCTATCGTAACTATCATATAAACTTGTCAACATATTCTCAAATTTTGTAGTGAAAACAATATGATTAAAATCTTGTATTTCTTCGTGTGGAGCATAAATATAAAAAAACCTCAATTAAATTTTTTGTGCCCTCAAACTTAATCATAGAATTCATTACACTAGCAACACAATATAACATAGGAAGTGGAATGAAAATATTTTAAAATTTTAATATAAGCGGCATATACCATTTCTCCAATAAAAGGGTCATTTATCAAATCTTTAATTGTTGTCATCATAGTGACAATTGCAAGGAAAATACAACTAGATGTAGATGTATATATTTTTAAAAATTATAAAACATCTTCATTAAAAGGTTCTAAAAATTTGTACAAACTATTGGCAAAAAATAAAAAATCATTATCTAACATACAATCTTGTATACCCATTGCAATACAAAATTCTCTAAGATAAAAACGATAGTGAAGAACAACACTTAATAAATCAAAAGTAGAATTCCAATGATGTTTAACATCTTTAGGAAAACGTTTAAATACAATTTTCCTAAGTTGACACAAATCATGAAAAGCTTAATATATTGGACCACTCAACGTAATAAAATGAACACAATTCATTGCCTCAATTTTATCGTGTCCATATTTTTAGTGCATCTTGTACACAAAAATTTAAAATATGACAAGCACACCTAACATGAAACATTTCTGGTTCTATAGGATTTAGTGTAATTAACAAACTAGTGATTGCCTTAGTATTATTAGAAGCGTTATCAAAACCAATAACAAAACCTTTATCAAAAATACAAAATTGTTACATGCTTCCATGATGTGTGTGACAATTATTTCACCATTATATGGGTACCTAACAAATCTGAATGAAATTATCCTCCTTTGAAGTAGCCAATCAAAATCTATCCAATGACATGTTACACACATCATTGGTACGCAGTTCACTCCTACCCACCCATCTGATGTCACAGAAACTCTAGTGTTTAGTGATGTTAGTGTTGCTACTAAAAAATTATTAGCCTCATTGTAAACTAATTTACAATCACCCTTAACTATATTCCTATGAATTTTTTTATAATGGGGGTTTAATGCGATTTGTGCAAAAGTCTCTACATTCCTACTTTCACCAAAAGAAAAAGGTAATTCATCGCTAATTACTAATTTAGTCATTTTTCTACGAGCGATATTGTAATCGTAGCTATGACTATCTATTTGACCAATCTTAGGGTGTAATTTTTGTTGTATGAGATTGTCTTTAGAAAATTTGGGTTGACATTTATTTAAGTGTCGTTGAAGTGTACCCGTTCCTGATCCTATTTTAAACTTATATGGTGTTTGACACTTATTATAAATTTTTAATCCCACACTCTTATCATTTTGAGAAGGGGCATAGTCAAAATATTTGTGTACTTCGAATGTGGTACATCTTGATTTACGGGATTGAGAAGGGCATTGTTCCGATGGTTGTGGTTCTATATCTTCTACTTCTACTTCATCCGTGTGTATTTCATGAAAATCGGGAATACTATCATAATTCATAAGTGTTTCTTTACTCTCTACATATGGAATTGGAATGGAAGGAATGCAACGACTACTAGTGGACTCTTGGCTACTATGTCTACCGCGTGATGGTTAGATGTCTTCTAAACTATATGTTATAAAAATTCTAATGTATGTTCTAAAAATTAATTCTAGTGTATGTTTTACAAATTATTTGTAGTGTATGTTTTAAAATTTTAATACTAAAAAACAAGTAAAGATAGATAAATTAATGTATGTTATAGAAAATAATTCTACAAAGCAAACAAAGTTAAATAAGATTCTACTATAAACCCGTGTATGTTAATAACAACATTCTAAACAAAAAGAACAAATATTTCAATAAAATAACAACAATTAAATGAATAAACTAGTGTATGTTTAACAAATTTTTTTTAAAAAAAATCTAAAAAGAAGAAGAAGAAGTACAAGAAAACTCAAGCTAATTAAGAGAAATAAATGAGAACAAAAAACAATACCAATTCTAAAAATTATACAAATACAAAAATACCATATGAGTGTATAATGTAGATTGAAGAATAATGGTAGAGAATTGATAGCATGTAGCGTTGTTGTTGATGTTGTTGATTGTTGTTGGATGTTGTTGATGTTGTTGATGTTGATCTTTGCAAGGGAGTTGAGAAGTGAGAACCAATGTTGTTGATTGTTGTTGATTTTTTGAGAAAGATGAGAGATAGTAGAGATAGTTGAGTGAATTTGTGAAGAGAATTGAATGAAATGGGGTTGTATATATAGAATATGTATATTTAAAAATTTTCAAAACACCGCAAAAACCCAGCTAGTATAGATCTGTTGGGGGGTATTTTAGTAATTATACAAAAAAAACCCAGTGGCCAACGGTCGGCCAGCAGTCCGGCCCGGGCTAGTTCAACCCGGTCCCAGGTCAGAGCGGGTTGGGCCAACGCGGTTATTTTTTGGGTTTTCGAGGACCGAACTGGTCCCCCTTCGACTAGGTGGGCTGACCCCGGTTCAGACCAGGTTTGGGCAGGCCGAGGACAGAGTGGGCTGGGCCGGGCTGGTCCCGGGCTAGCCCGGCCCTGATGCCACCCTTAGGCCTGCAAACGAATCGAGCTACTCGCGAGCTACTTGGCTCGAGCTCGGTCAAAGCTCGAGCTCGGTCAAAGCTCGACTCGAGACGAGCTCGAGCTCAAAATCAAGCTCGATAGCTTAACAAGACGAGCTCGAGCTTGGGTTTTTTGTGATTATTAGGCTAAGCTCGCGGGCTACTCGGCTCGAACTCGATCAAAGCTCGGTCAAAGCTCGGCTCGAAATGAGCTCAAGTCGAGCTCGAGCTCGATTGCAGCCCTAGCCACCCCTAAGACAAATGGTGGAATTTTGATAACGATGGAGCATCTGTGTGATTGGTTGAAATGGTCCCAATAACTAAAACATATTCCCACCTTTTATTTTTAAAAAATATTTTTTAGAAATAAAACATGATTAGAGAACTCCTCTTTGTATTGGTTTGTTGTGAGAAATCACTTAAAACAAAAAGATTATGCAGATTACCTCTTCAGCCTTCTCAAGAAAATTTGGAAGCCAACTTCACTTATAGAAGATGTTAGGTACAACGTGTTGGTTACATTTGGATTTGGTTACTATTGCGGTTGTTTTTTGGGGTGTGGGAGCAAGTGATAATTTGAGTTCTTGTGTTTGAGAAAATAGCCGTGATTCTGACCTTCATTCTGTATCTTAGGAAAAATTGAGTTGATTGGTTAAGGAATGAGCCGACGTGCCGACCTGCAAAAAGAAGCCTGAAACAACGGGAATATTCTCGGCGATTGACCCTCCCGATGCTTAAGTCAGAAGACAACAATTTAGGGGAAGGGGTTCTGTAGCCAAAAGAGTGATTACCTTCTAACAGTGTCAGAGCAGTATTATTTATTGGTCTTTGGAGAGCCTGTTATAGAGAGATTCTCGGCCAGTCATGCGGTCTCGATGATATCGGATCTCGCATTAATCAAATCCTTGATTTATTTATTTATTTATTTATTTATTTTTTATTTTATTTTATTTGGGGGGGGGGAGGTTTTGATTGTGGCGAAACCGATGGGGTGACTGGCATGATCGGTGGGTAAGAAACCCGGATGGATCAGAGGTATGCGACTGGGCATGCGGAAGTCCCGTGGAGCGTGTTTGGTTTAGGCCCTTTGTTTGACAGACGTTTTAAGCCCCACGGAGCTTTCTGATTCATGCGAGAATTGCAGGGCAGGGGTCAGTTATGGCTTTTACCCATATCATGAGCTCCCAACTCTCGAAGATGAGCTGTCGATTGTTTCTGAGGAGTAGATAGCTCCTCGGGGAGTTCTGCATAATGAACATGGATATGTTCCACTCGGGCCTACGCTTCCCTCTTCATCCTTTTGTGAAGGAAGTGCTAAACTGGGCGGTCCTGAGCCCTATGCAGTGTGCTTCAAATTCTTCAAAGAAGCTGATGAGTTTCATCATGGTGTGCCATGAAAAAGGGGTTCCTCTCTGCTTGAAGTATTTTCTGGTGTGTCTGGGTTTTAATGTGTTCCACTTCACCCCTACATCTGGTATATCTCGCCTAGTCGAGGGTACCAGGTGGTACACAACCATCCTGATTCCATCAAGGGTTGAAACTGGAAGTACTTTGTAGCCAGCGGCATCGAACCTTGGGATATCCCTACAAGATGGTTGTATAAGGTCCCACCGAGGAAGGGCCTCCCGTCAATCTACAATCTGACCTCGGAAGAGAAGTCGAGTTATTTAGGATCTTTGAGAAGGTGCCTGCATCGACTGGTCGCAGATGTCAGAGGAGAGGTTGGCCGCGGTAGGTTTGAATCCTACTGGCTCGTGTAAGTTTTCTCTCTCTTGTCTTGTTACGTTAGCGCATTGCCTTGTCTGATATCTCCTTCTCTTCGTAGATGTCGGTGTGACGATTGCTTCAGCACTGGAGCCTCTAGGGGCGACGACAGCCAACTTTAAAGGCAAAGGAAGGCGAGGGCGTCAACTTCTGTGCAGTTCTCGAAGCGATCCAAGACTTAACCGATCCATGATCCCGAGGGGTCAGTCGAGCAAGTGGCCGTTGAGGGCCACCGGATTGGTCAAGTCTTCGACTCTGCCCTCTCACTTATCTGTGAAGGAGTTTGACTCCGTCATGCAGCCGCGGTTGGCTCAGAAAGTGGTGGAGACTCTGGCTCCCCCAAAGGACCGGGAGATCCTCGCCTAAGAGAGTGAGGAATTGTGTTCCTTCTATTTTTCTCAGGTGGTCATCTCGGTAAGTTGTCAATTACGCTGTATTCCAAGCACAAATGATTTGTTGCTAACTTTCTAAATGTTCCTAGTAGACTGCCCTCTGTAGGGCTAAAATGAAGAGGCAGTATGAATGTCTTCTAGGTCGTGCGGCTCGGAGAGTGGAGCAGTACAAGAAGAGGAGTCAGGAAAAGCATAGGCGCGTCGAGGCCTTGGAAAGGAAGGTAAAGGAGTTGGAGGGGAAGTCGATGGAGCCGTGTGAAGGGCATACTATCTTCGGGATGTTGCCGAATGAGAAGGAGGTGCTGGAGTGCCGGTTAACCGAGATGCAGTCAGAACATGTAGGTGTCGCGATCAGATTGTTGAAGGGGAGGAGTGCGGTTTTAAGTAAGCCGTCGAATGTATCCGACAAATGTACCCTGGTTTCGATCTTGGCAATCTCGAGTATGATCCATGTTTTGTTACTTCCCCTAAAACTCCTGGCGAGATTCCTTCTGACCTAGGGACTAGTGTGGGGCCTGCCTCTGCAGGCTTAGTAGATGAGGACGCTCGTATTTCCTCGGGGGAGGTTTAGCCCACGAATCAGGTCGACATTTTGTTGGTATTAGGGGGAGCGACAATACACATCCGGCTTCTAAGGAGGAGCCCTCATTGCCTTAGTTTTTTATTTTGTGATGTAGTTTACCAAATGCGGACTTAAAACTGCCCATTGTAGCCGTCTTGAAATGAGAAAATATTTTTGTTATACCAAGTCTTGATTTTGCTGTGGACTTTTGAAATTCCCTAAGGAATCTTTCGATTCAGTGTTGTTTCGAGTTGGGGTGTCCGAGGCTTCAGCTCTGTTAGCGATCGAGACCGCATGGAGCCTCAGAGTTGACTCAACGCATGGGAGTGATAGTTTCGGGGTGCAGACCTATCGATGAAGATCATATGAGGCTCGTGATCAGAGTTTCACCCTAAAGCATGGAATCCCAATGGTTTTAGGACCGACGTGTCCATGCTTGCCACGTGCGAGCACAGTATTCAACATCCTTTTCTATTTATATATAAAGTTTTTTTTTCACCCGTTCTTCTATCTCCATTATCCTTCATTGTCTTTTGCCATCGAATTATCAAATTTATTTTCCCCTTTGCCATGGTTTCTGGCACACTCTTAATGGAAAGACGCCTAGCCAGAAAGGTTGAGAGGGAGGCGGCCGAAGTGAGAGCTAAAGCCGGGGCATAAGAGGAGGCGATGGCAAAAGCGATAGCGAAGGTGAAAGCTAAGGCGACTGCAGAGAGGACCAGGACCAAGGGAAAGGCCAGGCCTAACACGGTCACGAAGGGTGAAGCGGGGAAAGGAGTCGAAGTAACTGAAGGACCTCAAAAGAAGATCGGGGGCGGTTCTTCGAAGCATCCCTATTCCCCTCCCTTGGTTGTACCGTTGCCACGGAAGAAAAGCTAGAGCGCTAACTTTCCAAACCCTAAGGAGCCGTCGGTAGGGGCTCAAAGTGTTCCGCAGCTAGAGGATGGGACGGTGCTGAAGTCGTTATTGCTGGCGAAAGCGTGGGTACCCTCCTGATTGATTACGGAGGCGGATCTGACAACGGACCACGTGGGTGCAGTCCACGTGGTTGATAATCTGACCAACCTCGAGAATTGGTGTCCTTGAAGAGGGAGGATCAGAACGAGGTCTACACTCGTTGGGCTTAGACATTGGTTCAGGTGAATGGTCCCCATCTTCTTCTTCCTTTTTGCTGCTAGCTTTAGTTTGTTCTTTGGTTTTGTTTCTCCTAACCTTTTCCTTCGTAGGCTGTCATCATCGGAGCCAAGCTGACGCGGAGGCTCGGCGCAATGCTTGCATGTGCTCTACAGTCCGAGGAGTTGGCACGGAAGGTAGTGAGCCAAAAGAAGGACCTCTGGCGGACAGTTAAGGATGTCGAGAAAGAGTTAGGAGAAGAAAAAGAAGGCTCGGGAGGGGCTGCTTGTCGGGAAGGAGAGATGGGCCGAGGAGCGGCTGGCGTAGCAAGCCAAGGAGAAGAAATTGAGGGGCAATTTGAACGAGGCAGTGAGAACTGCGGAGAATGCCAAGGCAAAGCTAGAAGTGTCCCTACAGTAGGTGCTCGATGCTTAGGACGTGGGGTACGGTACGACCCTTAAGCATGTCCAGATAAGATATCTGGGTATTAGTGTCGAGGGCTTCGCTATGGATGCGAAGGGGGAGGACCTACAGCGAGTGGCCGAAGAGGATGTTGTGGCTGCTGAGAAAGGGTCCATCATATCCAAAGAGAAGAGGTCAGGTTTTCGGTGTCGTCCATGAATTTATCTTGTATTTTCGCCTTATTGCGAACTGGCCATCACCCCTGTATTTTTCTCTAAATAAAATTTTGCTTTCATGTTATCCCTTTTGCTCATGAGTGTTGAAGAACCGAGGTTGGAGTGTAAGGAGTGTTGAATGCAAGAAGCCGCCATGTATCTGCTCACGTCTGCCTTTCTTGGGAATAGAGGTTACTGTACACCTTGGAAATTGAAATGTTGACTTTTGACACATAATTAATTAGGTAGTTGGCAGAGTTACCTATAAATTCCCACAGCTTCCAAGCCATTTGTTCAACAAGTGATTGTTTCTTTGATGAAGATTTTAGAAATCGACTCGTTCGATTCAAGGTGGCGTCCTGGAGAGTGGTTTGAGTCTTCGAGTCTTTGACTTCGAAGGGCTCGTAGTGCTAAGGCCTTGTCTTGGATGGCTCGACGTGGATTTCAAGATTTGTAATAGTTGTGATTAACCCTTGAGGGATTCTTTCTTCCATGCTTGTGCTAGGATTAGGGGTTTGGTCACAATTTTTCAGTTAGAAGTTCCTGCCTTGTCTTCACCGTGCCGAGGGGACTTGGAGCGGAAAAGCATGACCCGTGTTGAAGTTCATCACTTGCGAATCGGATTACAAGATCCGATGCTTCCGATTGGGTACCAACTCGGGGATGTGGAGTTACCTATATTAGAGGACTCTTCATCCTTCTTTCGAGATTTTCTTAGCTAGGTCGGTAGGAGGAACGAAGGTTCGGGCCATTTTTGGCTTCAACTTACACCTTCCCCCAGGGATTCCCGAGAGATCTCATCATCATCGGCTTTCTTCGGTATGATGCCACTTCCGTGGAGAGGGACACTGTCGAGCCGTGGCAGCGAGAGAGACTAACGAGCTGAGAGGGACCTGGTGCCTTTTCATGAGTGCCTCTCTCCTTCGTAGCGGAGTCCCAGGGTTGACTACCGAGGTGCCTTCACCTGTTTCTTCTCCTCAATGTGTGGGGAGTAAGTAGTGTTCTGCGGTACGAAGTGAATCAAGTATAGATGTAGGTTTAGCTTTCAGTATTTTGTATGCCTTTTGCGGATTGGCTACTACGTTTATAATCACCTTTTAATCAATAAAATTCATCTTTCTCAGTATGCTGACTTGTTTTTGTTGAGACCTGAGATGTTGAATCCATTGGTAGTGGAAAGAACCGTGTTAAGTTCAGGGTCGAGGCGATTCCTGAACTCCAAATGTAGAAGTGAAAAGTTCATAGTAATCGGAGTCGAGACAATTTTTTCGAGGTTTTGACTTAGCAGTGAGAACCACGTAAGACTCAGGATCAAGATACTTTATTGATGTACTCTTCCCGAAGTTTAGACTTAGCAGTGAGAACTGCTTAAGACTCAGAGTCAAGATACTCTATTGAGACACTCTTTCTGAGGTTTAGACTTAGCAGTGATAACTGTGTAAGACTCAGAATCGAGGTGCTCTGTCGAGGTACTCTTCTCGAGGTTTAGACCTAACAAAGAGAACTGCAGAAGACTTAAAGTTGAGGTGCTCTGTCAAAATACTCTTTCCGATCTTTAGACTTAACAGTGAGAAATGCATAAGACACAAAGTCTATGTGCTCTATCGAGGTGTCTTTCCGATGTTTAGACTTAGCAGCGAGAACTGCGTAAGACTCAAAGCCGAGCGTAAGACTCAAAGCCGAGGTGCTCTGTCGAGACACTCTTTCCGATGTTTATATTTTAGCAGTGAGAACTGCGTAAGACAAAGAGTCAAGGTGCTCTGTCGAAGCACACTTTCCGAGGTTTCGATTTAGCAGTGATAACTGCGTAAGACTCAGAGTCGAGGCACTCTTTCCGAGGTTTAGACTTAACAGTGAGAACTGTGTAAGGCTCAAAGTCGAGGTGCTCTGTCGATGTACTCTTCCCGAGGTTTAGACTTAGTAGTGAGAACTACGTAAGACTTAGAGTCAAGGTGCTCTGTCGAGGCACTCTTTTCGAGATTTAGACTTACCAGTGAGAACTGCGAAAGACTCAGAGTTGAGGTGCTCTGTCGAGGCACTCTTTCTGAGGTTTAGACTTTGCAGTGAGAACTGCGTAAGACTCAGAGTCGAGGTGCTCTGTTGAGGCACTATTTCCGAGGTTTAGATTTTAGCAATGAGAAGTACATGAGACTCAGATTCGAGGTGCTCTATCGATGCACTCTTTTTGAGGTTTAGACTTAGCAGTGAGAACTGCGTAAGACTCAGAGTCGAGGTGCTCTGTCGATGCACTCTTTTCGAGGTTTAAACTTAGTAGTGTGAACTGCGTAAGACTCAGAGTCGAGGTGTTATGTCGAGGCACTCTTTCCAAGGTTTAGACTTAGCAACGAGAACTGCATAAGACTCAGAGTCGAGGTGCTATGTCGAGGCACTCTCTTCGATGTTTAGATTTTAGTAGTTAAAACTACATAAGACTCAGAGTCGATGTGCTCTGTCGAGGTACTCTTTCCGAAGGTTAGGCTTAGAAGTGAGAACTGTGTGAAACTCAGAGTCAAGGTGCTCTGTGAAGGCTGTAACACCCCGTAATTAAGAGTATATACATAATATTATATCGATATATAATAATAATAATAATATAATATATACATAATAATAATATAATATATATATATATATATATATATATATATATATATATATATATATAATAATAATAATAATAATAATAATAATAATAATAATAATAATTTATGAGAAAAGTGTGGTTGGCCTATAGAGTTTCTATGGGTCAATGAATTAAATGGATTAATGTGGAAGCCTATAGTGGAGTCTATAGGGCTTAGGCCATTAATTGAGAAAAAGACAAAAAATTATATATATATATATATATATATATATATATATATATATATATATATATATATATATATATATATATATATATATATATATATATAAAGAAGATGGCTGTGCTTGCATGGCGTGGGTGGGTGTGGACTCTTTATCCCCCATCGTTAGATTGGAGTGTGAGTGAACTACATATATAGAGTTACCAAGTGATAAAGGCCACCTAAAGGGTTAACCCACATTTTGATGGTGCATGTGGTAGGCGTGGCTAGAGTTTTGTACCCATTCTTTCGTGTGGGCGCACACGTAGCCGTGTGCACAGATGAACCAGGTCCGGGGCAATACAAATGGTATCAGGGTCGACTTTCAACACCGAATGTGTGCAAGATGTACATCTGAGATTGAGCGAGGTTGGTACAGGTCGCCCGGGTAGGAGACTGTACAACTAGCAGAATCAGGGTAGTCCTCTCTACATCGGCTAAAAAGGGATCCTGGATCATGTTGCAAGTTCCGGGCTCAGCGAGGACGCTAGTTCTTAAGGGAGGGTGTGGGTAACACCTCGTACTTAAAAGTGTATATATATAATATTATATGGATATATAATATATATATATATATATATATATATATATATATATATATATATATATAACAATAATAATAATAATAATAATAATAATAATAAATGAGAAGAGTGTGGTTGGCCTATAGAGTTTCTCTGGGTCATGGAATTAAATGGATTAATGTGGAAGCCTATAATGGAGTCTATGGGGATTAAGCCATTAATTGGGAAAAAGACAATATATATATATATATATATATACATGAAGAAGATGGTTGTGCTTGCATGGCGTGTGTGGGTGTGATATATATATATATATATATACATGAAGAAGATGGCTGTGCTTGCATGGCGTGTGTGGGTGTGGACTCTTTGTCCCACATCGTTGGATTGGAGTGTTAGTGAAGTGCATATATAGAATTACCAAGTGATAAAGGTCATCTAAAGGCTTAACCCACATTTTTTATGGTGCTTGTGGTGGGCATGGCTAGAGTTTTGTGTCCGTTCTTTCGGTGCGCGCACATGTAGCTGTGTGTGCAGCTGAGCTGGGTCCGGGGTTGTTACGAAGGCACTCTTTCTAAGGTTTAGATTTTACCAGTGAGAACTGCGTAAGACTCAAAGTTAAGGTACTATGTCGAGGCACACTTTCTGAGGTTTAGACTTAGCAGTGAGAACTGCGTAAGACTTCGGGTCGAGGAACTCTTTCCGATGTTTAGTTTTTTCTTTGAAAAGGAGTAGGCAAAGATTGATTAACGAAACTGAAAACAACTTTATTCGGTGGCCACTGAAAGTTGGCACTTATTACATTTGCCTTGTTACGAGTTTGAATCGTTTTAAGGGCTTTCATAAAACTTAATCAGGTTCTCCGCATTCCAAGTTCTCTTGACTGCCTTGCCCCCCAGATCTTCGAGTCGGTAGGTCACTAGACGAACCACCTGGGAGACCTTACAAGGACCTTCCCAATTTGGAGCGAGTTTTGCTCTCTTGGTAGGTTCGGAGATGGCGAGACGTCGGGGCACAAGGTCGCCCACCTTTATGTTGGTCGGTCGTACTTTTCTTATTATAGAAGCACTCGACCCTCTGTTGGTAAATGTTCCTTTTGATAGCTAATTTGTGCGTACCTCGTCGAGGAGATTGAGGTTGGCCCTTTAGCATGTTAAGTTGTAACTTTCAGTGAAGCTTATGATGCGTGGAGAAGAGAGACCAACCTCCAAGAGAATGACTGCTTCTGTTCTGAAAGTTAGGTTGAACGGGGACTCACCTGTTGGAATTCTTTTAGTGGTTCAGTAGGACCACAACACGCTCGGTAACTCTTTGACCATAGTCCTCTTGGTGAGTTGTTGAGGCATTTCTTCAGTCCCTCCAGATCTGTTTGTTGGCGTTCTCAGCTTGGCCATTGCATTAGGGGTGTGAGACGGAAGAGAACCTTTCCTAGATCCCCAGGTCTGCACAGAACTTGCAAAAGTATTTACTGGGAAAATGGGTGCCATTGTCAGTGATAAGAATCCGAGGGATACCAAATCAACAAACGATCTTCTTCCGTAAGGACTTGAATGGAGTGAGCCTGGAAGTCTGGGCGAATCTTTCTCGCCGCCATCACAAGTGCATAAGCCATCTTCTCTACTTTAGAGTATCTGAGCTCGATGTCGCAGAGGATTTTGCTGACATAACAGATCAACTTTTGTGACCCACTTTTCTCCTGAACCAAGACAGCGCTGAGCTCATGCTAGGAAGCAGCCAGGTAGAGAGAGAGAACTTCACTCGGCTTGGGTTTGCTGCGGAGTGGAGGATTGACCATGTATGCCTTCAACTGGTCAAATGCTTGCTATTAGAGCTCCCCCCACTCTAAGTTTTTAACTCCTCTGAGAGCTTTGAAGAATGACAGTGACTTCTCTCCAGATTTAGAAACAAAGCGGCCGATAGCTGCTAACCATCTGTGAGGCGTTATACTTCCTTGACATTTCTTGGAGGGGACATGTCTAGTATGGCTAGAATTTTTTCGAGGTTTGCTTCTATTTCCCGATAGCTAACCATGAATCTGAGGAACTTTCCGGATGTTACACCGAAGGCACACTTCGAAGGGTTTAGCCGCAAGTCGTGGGATCGAAGGACCCCGAATGCTTCTTCAAGATCTTTCACATGATCCCGAACTTTGACGCTTTTGACCTATTTCATCTCCATGTTCTGACCTATTTCATCTCTGAAGGCCCGGTTTACAAGTCTTTGGTAAGTTTCTCTGGCATTCTTCAGCCCGAAGAGTATGAATCAGTAGCAATATAGCCCTTGGTCGATCACGAAAGTTGTCTTGAGGATGTCTGGATAGTACATCATGATTTGGTTGTAGCCCGAAAAAGCATCCATGAAACTGAGAAGCTCATGCCCGGACGTTGCATCAATGAGGGCATCAATGTTCGGGAGGGGGAATGGATCCTTCGGGACGCCTTGTTGAGATCTGTGAAGTTGATGCAGATTGTCTACTTCCTGTTGGACTTCTTGACCATCACAATGTTGGCCAGCCACTCTGGGTAGCTCACCTTTTGAATGAACTTGGTGGAGAGGAGTTTTTGTACTTCTTCCTTAACCGCTCACTGCCGATCAGGGGCGAATTTGAGATGCCTCTATTGCACTGGGTTGGAGTCCGGATGGATGCTCAGCCTATGCATTATAAGATCCTGTAGGATCCCAAGCATATCTGAGGGAACCCATGCAAATAAATCCCAACTTCGATGGATGCAGTTGATGATATCTCGCCTTAGGTCACGAGGAAAGGATCGGCTCACTGTGAACCACTTGGATGGGTCGTCTTCGGAGAAAGGGACCTCTTCCAGTTCATCATCTAGCTCTAAGCTGGTAGTACTCTTTTTAGAGGGAGCTCGACTACGTCCAGGGACAGGGCCGTCGCCCCCATAGCGACCATGTAGCAGGTTCGGGTGACCTCCTGAGGACCTCGGACAACTCCGACCCCACGTTCAGTCAGGAATTTCATCTTCATGTGGTATGCTGAGGGTATTGCTTGGAGGGATGCGAGGCCGGGTCGATCGAGGATAGCACTGTCGGTGGCTTGAACATTTACCACCATGAAGTCCATGACTTTGGTTCGGGAAGTCGAAGCCTACCTGGCAGTAACGTCGAGGGTCACAATCCCCTTTATCTAGACGGGGGTGCTTGAGAACCCCTGGAGCCTTTCCCTAGGGAGTTTTAGTGCTTCGAAGGCTACCAGAAATAAAATGTTTACTGAGCTCACATTGTCAACAAGGATGTGGCGAACCTCGTGAGTGGCTAAACTAAGGCTGATGACGAGGGCATTGTAGTGTGGGATTCGGAAACACTCGAGATCTTCATTGAAGAATGAGACCGATAGCCCCCGCCACTTGGGGGTGGTTGATGGCGGACCATGTTGACTTCTCGCATGAAAGCTTTGCGGGAGGTGTTCGAGTCTCCTCCCATGGGTCCACCATAGATGTAGTGAAGAATAGCTTGCCCATCAGCTCTTTCCGTCCCGAGACCTTTGAGGAGGGGAGGCTCGCCTAGTATTCTGAGTGAACTCGGTTAGTTAGCCTCTCTGTATGAGTACTTCAATCTTCTCCTTAAGAGCCCGATAGTTTTCGGTCTTGTGGCCGTGGTCCTGATGGAACCGATAGCGGAATCTTCGGTCCCTCCTCCTATTGTTGTTGTTGGATCAAGGGGGGATGCTTGACTATCCCTTTGTCCTCAATCTCCATGAGGATAGCTGATACGCCCTAAGTGAGCAGGGTGAGCTTCTCGAACCAGGGGGCCATAGGCGGACACCTTTGGCTAGTGGGGCCCTTTTACAAATTTTTTAGGGTCTCGGACTCATCCGTCTTCCTCTTTCCCTTCGTCGGGGTCTCCTTCCATCAGTTGGGATGCAGAGCCTGTCCAACTTAAATGTATTTCTCGACCCTATGGAGGAGGTCGGGAAATCGATGGAATGTTTCTTGGCAAGGGAGGTCTTCGGCTGGTCGTGGCGGACATTGTGCTGGAACGTTGCTGAGGCAACTCCGGCATCGAGAGAGAAGATCGCCCGGGCTTCGGCAGTGAATCTTCAAACAATGTTCGGAGGAGCTCTTCTTCCTTTTGTTTAAGAACCAGAAAGGAAGCACTCATTTTCTCTGTTTTGCGGCTGGTCACAAAATGCACGAGGAAATTCTTTTCGAGCTGTTCAATAAAGAAAATCGAACCAGGGGCGAGCTTCGAATACCATTCCCGAGCAGGGCCACGTAGAGTAGCTAGGAACACACAACATAGGAGAGGATCCGAGGCGCTGTGAATCATCATGAGGGTTTTGACCCCTCTATGTGATTAGCAGGATCTGTCTCTCCGTTGTATGTCTCGAATTGAGGAGGCTTGAAGTTTCTCAGAATAGGGCGTCAAGGATTCTAGTGGAGAAAGAGGTCAGGATGGTTGACGACCTTGATCGAATTGTCCCCCGTTCTCAGCTATCCGAGCAAGGAGGGCTTCCATCTAATGGAGACATTTTTGGACATCGTCCTGCTGGTTCCCGGATTTGGACGACCCGTGAGATTCTTCTCCGCTAGAAACCTCAATTTGTACCTCGCCTGAACGTCATTCATCCCGGACTCTTCATCGGAGCGTTCGTAGGACCTCGACCTGGAACTTTCGAAACTCGCACGAGTAACATGAACTTCTTTTCCATGGTCGTCAGGGTGTCGGAAGGTCCCTTGGAAATTGGTTGCGTCGTTGATCTCGGCCTTGGGACCGATGAACATTGCGGCTTGAATTGGGTTCGATTGTAATGCCCCTGCCCCGAGCTCGGACAATTTATACAATTTAGAAGACAAATTAGATACAATGTAGTACAACTGCCCACCACAGACTGCCGCTCAAAAGGTGGTTAACCGAATTGGTGACTCTTGATCATAGGCAAAGTTATTTATTAATATTACATTCTAGATGAAATCCGATATGGGACAAATCTCCTCAACTTCTCTCCCGTTCTCTCTCCTGAGAGAAACACATCATGTGGGCCCCAACCCCCAATGCCATGTCATCTGGATGACGTCACACAAGGGAGCATCAACAGCATGTTCTTGCTATTCTCATTCATGTAGGGCCCCCCATTCCACTATTCCTTTTTCCCTTATTTACAACATATGCCATCATGCATATATTATCAAACAGCCACTTTTTTTTATCAATATATATATATATATATATATATATATATATATATATATATACTCTTTGAAAACTACGTGGTGTTACACACACCCCCCTTCAGAAATTAGCGTCCTCGCGGAGCACGGGGTATGCACAACCTAGTGCAGGATCTCCTTTCTAGCCGATGTGGAGTGGAGTACCCGGATTCTACTAGCTGCACCGTACCCCGATTCTGCGGGTTGTACAGTCCCCTTACCTAGGCGACCTATCCCCAACCTCGCTTCCTCTTAGGCATACTTACCAGTACTTCTGCTAGCTCCATCTCAGGCATACATCTCACCCACTCTTACCCACAATCGGTGTCGAAAGTCGGCTCTGATACCATTCGTAATGCCTTTGCCCCGAGCACGGACAATTTATACAATTTAGAAGACAAATTAGATACTATGTTGTACAACTGCCCACCACAGGCTGGCTCTCAAAAGGTGGTTAACCGAATTAGTGACTCTTGATCATAGGCAAAGTTATTTATTAATATTACATTGTAGTTGAAATCCGATATGGGACAAATCTCCTCAACTTCTCTTCCGTTCTCTCTCCTGAGAGAAACACATCATGTGGGCCCCAGCCCCAACTCCACGTCATCTGGATGACATCATACAAGGGAGCATCAACAGAATGTTCTTGCTGTTCTCATTCACATGGGCCCCCCCATTCCACTATCCCTTTTTCCCTTATTTACAACTTATGCCATCATGCATATATTATCAAACAACAACTTTTTTTATATTGATTTATATATATATATATATATATATATATATATATATATATAATCTTTGAAAATTACGGGGTGTTAGATCAATGGTCCAGCTTCGCCTCTCGAACGACTACGCTTGTTTCAGAGGTCGTCCTGGTTCGGGCAGTTGTTGTTGGCGTTATGGAGGTTATCTACCACAGGCTGCTCGACCTACCTCGCGATAGAGCAAGATGTGCTTGGAGCTGGTCCTTGCGAATTCTTGGTCCTTGCGAATTCTTGGGTGTTCGCGGGGGTATGGGTTGGTGGAAGAGGGGGGACCCAGGACCCCACGGCGGTGGTCTTCTTAGCTTTAGGTAACATGAGAGTAAATTGCTTTGGATTAGAACCCGAATCAGGAGTAGGATCGACTAACTGTTTTCCACAGATTGTGCCAATTTGTTGTGGTTGTTTTTTTTGGCAGTGTGGGAGCAACAGATAATGTGAGTTCTTGTATTCGAGGAAACGGCCGTGATCCTGACCTTCGTTCTGTATCTGAGGGGAAATTGAGTGGATTGGTTGGAGAAGGAGTAGACTCGCCGACCGACAAAAAGAAAGCCTGAAACAACGAGAGTATTTCTGGCGTTTGACCATCCGATGCGTAAGTCAGAAGACAACAATTTATGGGAAGATGTTCTGTAGCCAAAAGAGTGATTACTTTGTAACAGTGCCAAGCAGGAGTATTTATAGGTTATGGAGAGATTCTCGGCCGGTCATGGGGTCCCGATGATATCGGATCTGGCATTAATCAAATCCCTAATTTCTTAAGGGGGAGGTTTTGATTAAAGTGTAACCGACGGGGCGATTCACATGATCGGCAGGAGAAAGACCCGAATGGGCCGGAGGTATGCGACTGGGCCTGCAGAAGGCCCGTGGAGTGTGTTTGGTTAGGGCCATTTGTTTGACGGACGTTTTAAGCCCCATGGGGCTATGTGATTCATGCGAGAATCGCAGGACTGAGGTCAGTTACGGCTTTTACCCATATCAGTTACATTTCTATTTGTAAGATTCTTTGATTTCCTAAAATCAAGTCGAATTGAAAGAATATGGGAAGGGCAATATAAATTGATTTATTTATTCAAGAGCCACTGAAAATGATTTATTTTTGCAGAATAGTTGGAAATAATAGTTGGTGTGAGACTCATTGATGGTCATATCAGTCACTACAGTTTGAACTGAACAAAATCCAACCTTGTTTTAATTAACGCTAAAGCGCTGTGTTAATTTGGCTACAAAGTAGTAGTCTCTCATATTGTTGTGTGAAGGAAATTCTACTGCTAGTTATAAAAAATTTGTGTAATAACTATATTTTACGGTGTTCTTAGCAAAAGTATAATCTTATTATATCATTGATCTTAGTTGACCATGGCATAGCATTTGATGCTATTTGTTTTTGGGGTGTGTGGCAACAGGTGTAGGTTTTTGTAATTTTTTGAAACGGAAACCGCTGTACTAACGTCGGTCCAACTCTGGGGAGCAGGGCCGGCTCGGGGGTAGCAGCAGGGGTAAAGGTCGGGTGCTCAGCTAGGATCCAGTAGCTCGGCTCAGATCTAGTACCTCGATTCGGATCTTCTGTACTTGCACACGGCCTAGGAACACCGTGAGAAGTCCCTGCGACAGGCCCTCCGACGATCTAGTCAGTCACTGAAAAAGATACTGGGCAGCTAGGGTTCAGGTGGGAAAGATTGATTACCTTCCAAAGTGAGAAGGGGGTTGGGTATTTATAGGCAGGGGTAAACGGATCTAGAAACCCTAACGGGTCGGGTTGGACCCTGTTTGCCTATGAGCCTGAGCTAGTTGTGGCCCATTGGACTATAGTTGATCTGATGATCACAGGGGGAGGGTCTAGAGGAGATTAGAGAGTCCTAATTGTGCCACTTCATTTATCCCACATCACAAGACCCCCACTCTTGCGGGGCTGTGCCTGGCCAGTCGTGGAGGAGTAGTCGGGTTCCACAGAGAAGAGTGGGAAGAGAGTTCCTGTGGCTTGGGTTGGTTTGGATCGGCGGCGGGCTGGTTAGGGTCCCGATGGCCGAGCACGAGGGTCTTGGTAGCAGAGCACGACGGCCTACTATCGAGCATCGTCGTACAGGTCTTGCTGATTCCCTGCGTTCTAAATGCTACATGGGGTCGGCTCGGAGTGTCGAGCCCAAGTGGCTTGGCTTGTGGAAGCAACCCCTGTACTTGAGATATAGGTCGACCGTCGAGGCTTAGTGGGGTCGGCAAGAAGAGGCGAACCCAAGTGACTTGGCTTGTGGAAGCTATCCTTGTGCTCGAGATACAGTTTGACCGTCGTATCTTATGGGGGTCGGCAAGAAGAGGCGAGCCCAAGTGACTTGGCTTGTGGAAGCTATCCCCGTGCTCAAGATATAGGTCGATCATCAAGGTTTAGGGGGTCGGCAAGAAGAGGTGAGCCCAAGTGACTTGGCTTGTTGAAGCTATCCCTGTGCTCGAGATCTGGGTCGACTGTTGAGGCTTATGGGGGTTGGCAAGAAAAGGCGAGCCCAAGTGACTTGGCTTGTGGAAGCTACCCCTGTGCTTGAGATATAGGTCGACCGTCGAGGCTTATGAGGGTCGGTAAGAAGAGACGAGCCCAAGTGACTTGGCTTGTGGAAGCTACCCCTGTGCTCGAGATATAGGTCAACCGTCGAGGTTTAGAGGGTTGGTAAGAAGAGGCGAGCCCAAGTGACATGGCTTGTGGAAGATACCCCTGTGCTTGAGATATGGGTCGACTGTCGAGGCTTATGGGGGTCGGCAAGAAGAGGCGAGCACAGGTGACTTGGCTTGTGGAAGCTACCCCTGTGCTCGAGATCTAGGTCGACCGTCGAGGCTTATGGGGGTCGGCAAGAAGAGGGAGCCCAAGTGACTTGGCTTGTGGAAGCTATCCCTGCACTCGAGATCTAGGTCGACCGTCGATGCTTAGGGGGGTCGGCAAGAAGAGGCGAGACCAAGTAACTTGGCTTGTGGAAGATACCGCTATGCTCAAGATCTAGGTCGACCGTCGAGGCTTATGGGGGTCGGCAAGAAGAGGGAGTCCAAGTGACTTGGCTTGTGGAAGCTACCCCTGCACTCGAGATCTAGGTCGACCGTCGAGACTATTGTGGGTCGGCAAGAAGAGGGAGCCCAAGTGACTTGGCTTGTGGAAGATACCTGAGATATAGGTCGACCGTCGAGGCTTAAGGAGGTCGGCATAGGGTCGACAAGAAAAGGCGAGCCCAAGTGACTTGGCTTGTGGAAGCTACCCCTTTGCTCGAGATCTAGGTCGACCGTCAAGGCTTATGGGGATTGGCAAGAAGAGGGAGCCCAAGTGACTTAGCTTGTGGAAGCTACCCCTGTGCTCTAGATCTAGGTCGATCGTCAAGGCTTAGGGGGGTCGGCAAGAAGAGGCGAGCCCAAGTGACTTGGCTTGTGGAATCTACCCCTGTGCTCGAGATTTAGGTCAACCGTCGAGGCTTATGGGGGCTGGCAAGAAGAGGAGAGCCCAAGTGACTTGGCTTGTGGAAGCTATCCCTGTGCTCGAGATATAGGCCGACCGTCGAGGCTTATGGGTGTCAGCAAGAAGAGGCGAGCCCAAGTGACTTAGCTTGTGGAAGCTACCCTTGTGCTCAAGATATAGGTCGGCCGTCGAGGTTTGGGGGGGTCGGTGAGTTGAGGCGAGCCCAAGTGACTTGGCTTGTGGAAGCTACCCCTCTGCTAGAGATACAGGTCGACCGTCGAGGCTTATGGGGTTCGGCAAGAAGAGGCAAGCCCAGGTGACTTGGCTTGTGGAAGCTACTCCTATGCTCAAGATCTAGGTCGACCGTCGAGGCTTATGGGGGTCGGCTAGAAGGGGGAGCCCAAAGACTACAACAAAGATGACATTTGATTGCATTCATAAAATGCTATAGTAGACCTACGATAGCATTTTACAAACGCTATCAAAAGCCCCGCTAATAACTCTATAGCGTTTTGACCAAACGCTATAGAATATATAGGGTTTCCAAAATGCTAGCGTTTTACCAAAACTCTATAGAAACTATAGCGTTTGCCGAACGCTATAGAAATGCTATAGATTCTATAGCTTTTCGACAAATGCTATAGATTCTATAGCGTTTCTATAGCGTTCGGCAAACGCTATAGTTTCTATAGTGTTTTGGTTCTATAGCGTTCGGCAAACGCTATAGTTTCTATAGCGTTTTGGTAGAATGCTATAGAATTAGCGTTTTCCGAAATGCTATAGAATCTATAGCGTTTCTATAGCATTCAGCAAACGCTATAGTTTCTATAGCGTTTTGTTAAAACGCTATAAAATCTATAGCTTTTCGGCAATGCTATTAGTGTTAGAGCATTTTGTAAAAACGCTATAGTTAGACAATCCAGTAATAGAATCAAACATAAAACATTTTTAAAACACTAACGTTTTGATATTTGTGGTTTTTTACAGCATTTTAGGAACGCTATTTCGTTTTAACTGTATACAAAAAAAATCTACGGATACAAATAAAAATCGATTTATCAAAAATATCAATACACCATTAAAACTATAACAGTTTTGCAAATTTGTGTACAAATATATAAAAACATACCAACATAGAAATATCTACACAATAAACTTATAAAAATGTTCATCCAATAAACTTAATACTGACGACCATACAGGAGACATACAGCAAAAACTGCAATTTCAGGGTGACCGGCTATTACAAACTTTCATATGTTTCAATACAAGCGAAATATAGCATATCAGGCATCACCTGAAAATTCACTTGGCAATGCAGAAGAACCAACATGTCATTACATTCTAAAGCTAAAAATTAAGACAGTTCATATTCTTTTCAACCAATATCCAGTACCTACACAACACAAGTTAAGCCATATACCGTGCCTTATCAGCCTGACATTTCCTTTTTTGTACACTGAGTTATAAATATCACCAGATATCACTACTAAACCTATCTGCAATCTGAGCCAACTGCATCCTGAACAGATTTGAAACCATCTCTCTCCAAGCACTCTGCAAAACTGCATCCTGAACAGATTTGAAACCATCCTGAACAATTCAGCCTGAAAGAGAAGAGGAAAAAGTTTAAAATCCAGTTTCTTTCTCTATTTGCATAAATTAGATCCTAACTTGATCTGGGTTTTTAAGATCAGTGCTTCAGGTTTTTTTTAAATTATCTGATTCAAGTATTAAACTAATAGGATATATGATTCAACTTTCTATCTATTTAAACAGTATATTTATCGGCTCAGCAAACAGTATATTTATCGGCATATGTTTGAAAACAACCAAAATATTGGTGTAAAATGACAATTTCCTAAAAAATTTAGGAACGCAAAGTGTTGAAAAATAAACTTTAGGGGGATATGATGGTAGTTACAGACAACCCCCATATTGTTAAATGTTTACTTGTACACGTCTTCTCACTATGCGAGGTTATTGACAGCCTTTAACAATAATATGCAATTATGGAGTCCCATATTTAAATATTCAATCAGTAAGTAATGACATTTACAATACTGAAGTTCTGCATTATGCATCACTGTCATTGAGATCTAAATGTTTCTTTTCTTGCGATGAGGTCACAAAATGCAAGTATTAGAAACACAACATGACTTCTTTAAAAAACTGAAGTATGCAATAATTTTCATGTTAGTATTCAAAAGCTATACCTATTTCAGAACGTACAATGACCTTCTCAACAACTTCAATTGAACAAAAATAGACATCCTTACAAAAATTAGAGGATTTCCCTTGAACTGACGGCCATTTACAATTACACTAATGTCTATACATATATATAGATTCAGCTGCATGATTACATTAAAGATTAAAGATACCTGGATAGGTATAGCTTGAATCAAAGTTACTTCCTCATCTCTAATAAGACTTGAAAACTCACTTTTGGATGCAGTCCTGTGTTTCCCATAATTGACCTCAAACTCGCTCGACTTTGTTGTGGCATTCTCAAGAATGGAGGGAGGAATACCTGGATAGCCAATGATGGTGAGTCAATTTTTACATTAAAGATTAAAGATAATGTTCATGGTAAACAATTTGTGTGAACCAACCTAAAATATATGTTGTACTGATAGGCTCCAATAATTTAAAAAAGCAAAAAAATACTCTGTTAACCAGAAGTGGAAGTTGTAACTCAAGCTTTAACTGATGCGAAAAAGCAAAAAAATACTCTGTATATGTATTTATGAGCAGATATTGACCCAAAAAAAGTTTCTGATAAATGCACATCACTAACGTGGAGGAAGTTATAGGAAAAAAAAATATCACAAATGCTACTACTACCTTATTTAATCAACATACTACTTTATTTTAACATGCTACTACTTAGTTGCTTACTAGTCTTTATTATTACTAGTGATAAAAGAAAAGATCATTTTTATTTTATTTTACTCTACAACTAGTAAATATGAAAGAAAAAGATCTTTTTTCATTTATTTCTACAACTAGTGATTAATAAAGAAAAGATCTTTTTAATTTCTACAACTAGTGATTAATAAAAAAAGAAAAGATCTTTTTGATCTACAACTAGTGATTAATAAAAAGAAAAGATCTTTTTATTATTTCTACAACTAGTGTTTAATAAAAAAAGAAAAGATCTTTTTAATCTACAACTAGTGATTAATAAAAAGAAAAGATCTTTTTATAATTTCTACAACTAGTGTTTAATAAAAAGAACAGATCTTTTTATTCAATAAAGAAAATTACAACAAAACATATGCTTATTATTATTAGTCCAAGTTCCATAAAAGTCCTACAACCAACAATGGTTGTAAAAATGTTCATATGCCCATGTATACTAAGTCCTACAAGTCCTACAACCCCCAATCGGTTGTATGTTCAAGTCATATGCAATATGTCTTTTTTGTCCAACAATCATACATAAACAACAACTACAATGTTAAAGATGTGATCTTTACATGTTTTTAGTAGTTACTACTACTACTTTCTTTCTTTTATTTATCACAACATTCACACACCCATTCACAAGAACAAACCCAAAAAAAACAAAACAAAACAAGAAGGTAGAAGGAGAAGTCAAACAACAAAACAAACAAACAAACAAACAAACAAACAACCAAAGAATCAAATGGAGAACCCCCACCTTAGTTTCTATTGGAAGGACTTGCTTGCTAGCCTTCTCCTTCCCCTAGCTTTTAGGATCTCCTAGGAAAACCCTACAATAAAAACTCTCTTTGTTAGTATGAGACTATCTCTCTTTCTTTTCCTTTCCTTTCTTTCTTTCTTTTTGTTTTCTAAAATGAGAGAAGGAGGAGAAGGAGGGGGTATTTATAGGTGGAGAGAAGGGTAGAAAGTGAAAATATGCACACACACAAGTGCAAAAAGGCCCTCCCATGATTTATGGGCCGGCCATACCCCTAGGGGAGGTATGGTGAGGTGGAGGGAGGTGTTATGTGGTGGAGGTGTGGTGTGGGAGAGATATTTTCTAGTAATCTCCTTAATCCCCTTATGTCTTTGTAACCCTAGGTTTAACCTCCTAATCAAACCCTAACCATCCCTACTAGGTTTTGTCATAGCAAAATAAGTGTTGTCCAAAATACACAACACACAATTTGTATAATGCACTAATCGACATACTACTCGTACGTGCGCATATACGTCCGTATACCGAAAAATCTTCGCATAATCCGTATAAAAATAATTAAATCTTGGAAATAATAATAAAATAAATTTTATTATCAGTTCGGAAGATCACGGTATCAATTTGATACAATACGAATGTATACTGACCGATATCTGGATACAGATAATGTCTATGGACAAACCGGGTGAAAATCACCAAAATATTCTAATTTTGGAATTAAAACAAAATAATAATAAAATAATAATAAAATAATAATTTATATACGGTAATATCCGTCCGGGATATTACAAGTCCATCGACTCGGTTCGGAGGATGGCGGTCGTGCCTGCCAATACATCTAGTGTCACAATCCCTTCAATTTGCACAGGGACGCCCAAGAACCCATGAAGGGTGTAACCGGTCGGCTTCAACTTTTCTCGGGGGAGTTTGAGGTTCTCAAATGCTTCCAAGAAAAGTATGTTAACAGAGCTGCCTGTTGTCCACCAGGATTCGGTGGACCTCAAAGTTGACCATGACAAGGCTGATGATGAGGGCATCGCAGTGCGGAAGCCGGACGCCCTCGAGGTCTTCTCCTGAGAAGGAGACCGCCCGCTGCTAAACCCGAGAGGAGGGATGGTCTAGAATAGAGTTGAACTCTCGGATGAAGGCCTTGCGAGAAGTATTGGATTTCCCTCCCATGGGTCTGCCATGGACGTAATGTAGGATAGCCGGCCCCCCTGTTTCCTTGGGTTCGGGGTCCCGCTCGGGCCGCCGGCTGGTTGTCTAGGGAGGAGGCAAAGGCCTCAGGCTCCTTGGCTCTCTCCTGTCTATGGGATTGGCCTGGGCGAACTCCCTCAGGTACCCTTGTTGAATGAGGGCCTCGATCTCGTCTTTGAGGGCTTGGCAATGATTTGTATCGTGCCCGGTGTCTCGGTAGAAGCAGCAGTAGAACCTTTGGTCTCGTTTCTTACCGTTGTTGCTCGGTCGGGGAGGGAATCAGACGATCCCCTTGTCCTCGATCTCCATTAAAATTGCTGAGACATTCTGAGTCAGGGGCGATATCTCTCGAATCGAGGGACCAGGGAGACCCTCTTGAAACCAGCCGTTTCTTTCGCAGCTTTCTTGAAAGGCTCAGCATCGTCGACCTTACGCTTCCCCTTAGCAGTGGCTTCTTTGGCGCCCTCGAAATTGAGGTCCTCCTCGTCCCGAATATACTTCTCGACCCGGCTGAGTATGTCGGGGAAGTCCACGGGTGGCTTCTTAGCTAAGGAAGCCTTGTTCTGGCCGTGGCAGACGTTGTGTCGGATGGCTGCGGAGGCGACCCCTGCATCGAGAGAGGAGACTGACCTCGCATCGGTGGTGAATCTCCGAACGAACTCACGTAGGGATTCCCCATCCTTCTGTTTGAGGTCCATAAGGGTTGCTCATCTTCTCGACCTTCCTGCTGGTCACGAAGTGGGCTAAGAAGCCCGCCTCTAGTTGTTCGAACGAGAAGACCGAGCCGGGGGTAAGTTTGGAGAACCATTCCCGAGCTGGACTACGAAGGGTAGCAGGGAAGGCGCGGCAGAGGAGGGGATCCGCGATGCTTTGAATCATCATGAGAGTCTTGAACCCCTCCATGTGATCAGTGGGATCACCTTCGCCATTGTAGGTCTCGAATTGAGGATGTCTGAAATTCTGAGGGATCTCGGCTTCTAGGATTTGGGGGGAGAAAGGGGGTCCAGTCTGCCGCTGACCGCGACCCGGTACCAATCTACCCTCACCGATATGGGTGAGGCGGTTCTCCATCTCCTCTAAACGACAAAGGACCGCATCTGCCTGTTCCTGGGGGCAGACCGATCTGCGGGATTCGTCACCTCCTGTTCCTGACCATGGGTCGGAGCTGTTGCGGACCTTTGTGGTCTGGTCGCCTCGGATGGCTTGGAGGATCTCATTCTGAAAATTTTGGAACTCGACCCTTGTGACGGGGGCTTGCCCCCCAGGTCCACGGGGCAAGCGGCTGTGTTCTGGATCGCATGCCTGGTACAGCCATCGGTGATGGTTTGAGGCCGAGTTGGAAGCGTCCTCTCCCTAGTCCAGCTGGCCTGCCGATCTGAGATGACGCGACGTAGATCAGTCGTATTCGAAGGTCTGGCCGCGCCGTTTACCGGAGTTTGGTTGGAACCCTGGGCATCCGCGTGACCGTAATGTAGGGGGTATGGATGTCTCGCCGAGGTGATGGCCCTTCTGGCTTTGGGAGCCATGGAAGAGCTCGGGCGCGAGGTGACGTCCCGGACTGGGCTCGGTCTAGCGACAGTACTAAGAGAAGAGTTCCCACAGACGGCGCCCACCTGATGTTATTTGTTTTTAGGGTGTGGGGCAGAAGGTGTAGGTTCTTGTAATTTTGTGAAACGGAAACTGCGGTACTGGCGTCGGTCCGACATTGGGGAGCAAGACTGGCTCGGGGGTAGCAGCTGGGGTAGAGGCCGGGTGCTCAGCTCGGATCCAGTAGCTCGGCTCGGATCTTCTGTACATGCACACGGCCTAGGAACACTGGGAGAAGTCCTGGCGATAGGCCCTCCGACGATCTAGTCAGTCACTGAAAAAGAGACTGGGCAGCTAGGGTTCAGGTGGGGAAAGATTGATTACCTTCCAAAGTGATGAGGGGGTTGGGTATTTATAGGCAGAGGTAAACGGGTCTGGAACCCTAACGGGCTGGGTTGGACCCGTTTACCTATGGGCCTGAGCTGGTTGTGGCCCGTTGGACTGTAGCTGATCTGATGATTACAGGGAATGGTCCAGAGGAGATCAGAGGGTCCAGATTGTGCCAGTTCATTAATCCCCCATCAGCATTCCTCCTTAACAAGCTATGACTGTTATTATTATTATTATTATTTATTTATTTATTTATATTTATTTATATTTATTTATTTTTTTGAAGAAAATGACTATGATTGTCTTCGTTTAATACTATCTTCTCAAACAGCTACAGCACAAGGTTCGATGAGTTACGCCAACCTCGATCTGAGCGGATAAAAACACGAAGCAAGATACATAAGTGAAAATCCCTGTATATAATACATCAAAAAATAGAAAATCCCTGTATATACGGAAAACAGAACTAGTCAACCGGCTTGCAGCAAATAAACCTCGACTGGTCTTGATCAGTTGTCTGGTCTACTGGTCAATGCCTGATATTAAAGTATAAGTTTCTGTCCTGGGATAATTCAAATTACATTTGATTTACATGACGGCGGTCTGCAAATGAATTCCAAATTTGGTTAGGAAATTATCCATTGACTTCGAGCCAAATTAACCGGTGTTCTGAGTCATCTACACTAAGATGAGAGACTAATGAGAGTGAGATAAGTGTAATCACTAGAATGCCTGGAATTGAGATACTACCATTTGAATCTGTAATTAAGTTATATCACCACTGCAATCTTCTTTCTACACTTTATAATTGCTAAATCCACCCAATTGCCTATTCTCCTACTACAACCACTTATCTCTAATCTCTAATATTATAGAGATTATAATGAAAAAGTAGATGTTTATCATTTGTAGACTACCAGCAATTTGTAAACACTCAATCATCTAATCTCAACAACTTATTTTTAAGTGGAGGTTATATGAATCATCCATTTAGTCAAATATTATCAGTTACCATAATATCCACAAAGTTCAAATTTATTTTCGACATAATTATTTACAAAAGTGTTACCCATATAAAATAAAAAATTGGTACTACTATGGATAATTGTAAAGAGTGTGATAAGAATTTGAGATGGATTAAATAGTTCTCAGGTCCATACCAGACAAAGTCATAGTTATTACTTAAAATATAAAAAAAAATCTTAAGGCATGCATCGCACATGCACATTGCTAGTTAGGTTAATGGGACCTTTCTCGATCTTAATAACCTTTAGTTGTACAGTCGTCCTCCCTTTATCTTACTGTCTCCAATTCCTTACACTTTTGAGTGCAACAAGCACCCAATGGTCAGTACCACACAAAATTGAGCGATAGGAAAAATTGGATTGATGAACCAAAAAGAAAACAAAATTGATGAATAATATCTACAATAAATTATAAGAAAATAGATGTCTTAAATTGTAAATTTTTCCCCAAAATGACCCACTTTTTGAAAGTTTTTTTCCAAACTGACCTATTTTTTTAAAAATTCCCAAACTGACCTACTAGCTGTCTCAAAAAGCGAGTTTGGTAAAAATCTCATTGCTTTTTTAGACAGCGAGTGTGAGGTTTTGGTTTTTTTTATTTCTTCCTGGCCAAAACCCGTTGTGTCAAAAAGCGAGTGGGTTTTTTCCAAACTCGCTTTTTGAGATAGCGAGTGTCATTTGAGAGTTTTTAATACCCAGGCTCGCTGTTTCAAACTCACTCTCTCTTTCAACTCTCTATCTCCCTCTTCTTCTTCTAACCCCGAAACCCTAACCCATTTTGTCCTTTCTTTTTTTTTCGTTGTATCAGAAATGTCTTATCACACGAACTATCTATTACTAGAAAATATAAGGTAACTAAACTTGTATCGGTATAATTCCATTGCAATCTGAACTTTTTATTTTATCTTTGAGTCATAGAGTAAGACAACATGATTATACACACATACCTGAGATGATGATAATAGAATAGAAAGTAATGTTTAATTTGAAATCATCAGAATATATGTAAGATAACATGCTTAATTATACACACATATATGAGATGATGATGATGATGATGATGATGATGATGATGATGATGATGATGATAACAGAAAATAATGCTCTGAGATCATCAGAATACATGTATCATACTAATATCGTATATAAAAGAAGAAATGTATCATATTAATTAATCATTAATCTATTTCTGAATTCTCTATAAAGAGACAGAAAACTAATGAATTAATAAAGCACACAAGAAAGTTCGGCAACCAAATTAACAAGAAAGATCGACAAAATGGGTTAGGGTTTCGGGGTTAGAAGAGGAAGAGGGAGATAGAGAGTTGAAAGAGAGAGTGAGTTCGAAACAGCGAGCCTGGGGTATTAAAAACCCCCAAATAACACCCGCTATCTCAAAAAGCGGGTTTGGGAAACACCCACTCGCTTTTCGAGATAGCGAGTCTTGGCCAGGGAAAAAATAAAAAAAACTCAAACCTCACACTCGCTATCTCAAAAAGCGAAGGGATTTTAATCAAACTCACTTTTTGAGACAACGAGTAGGTCAGTTTGAAAATTTTTTAAAAAAGTATATTAGTTTGGAAAAAAACTTTCAAAAAGTGGGTCATTTTAGGAAAAAATTCTTAAATTGTAGGGTAAAGGGTTGGGGAGGAGGGCTGGACGCTTTGAGATGAATGAATTCATTTGAGACCACAGGCAGCATTGATTGTTATTAAATAGCAAAAGAGCTAACTCTAATAACTAACCCACTTTCAACAATTATTTAGCTAAACGAACCACTTCAAAAAACATTTAGCCAACTGACCGACTTTCACAAAACATTATATCCAACTAACCCTATTGATATAATAACCTAAAAAACAAAATTTTCTATATAACCCTATTTTAGAAATTATAAACTATAATATCTCTTATCCTTATAAAAGCTGGATATTTCACAGAAAATAAAAAGGCCAAAATTAAAAAATCTTTCAAAATTTAAAATTAGATACATTGATAAAAGATTAACAGAAAGAAAACATATAACTGATAGAGAAATATCAGAATACTTGTTACTAACATGTAAATTAACTAATAAACTACTTAAGGAGATACAAAAAGAGATAGGGTACAAAGTATTAGATTACAGAAACGAAGAAGCAAGTTGGTATTACGAACACTGATGCGGTTTGTTTTTGGTCGCAGTGTGGATGCACCAGGTGTGAGTTCGGACTCAATTTGTAATGAGGGAAGAGTGCAGCACGGGACGACGAGCGGGAGGCTCGCTTCGGGGCTTGAGGATCGGCTCGGATCGCCTCGCCTCGAGTACCTGCAGACGGTCCTGAAACACCGGGGTTTATTCCCGGCGGCGGACCCTCCGACGATCTAGTCAGTCTCTGTGAGAGGGTAGCAATAACTAGGAAAATTTGGGTGGCAAAGATTGATTACCTGAAAAGGTGGGTGAGGGTCTGGTATTTATAGGGAATTCCAACCGGGTTTGGATCCGCTTGGGGGCCGGATCTGAACCCGAAAGCCCATGGGCCTGACGTGGCAGAAGGCCCAGGGGATTTAGGGCTGACGTGGCAGTACCAAGAGTGGTATAGGCTGACGTGGCAAAGCCCTTGGTAGTATTTGGAGCTGACATGGCGGATCATGGGGCTCCTGTGCTCCTGGGAGAATCTGTTGGCCTAGGTTGCGCCAGGTCATCTTCATTCTTTACCTGGCTGGGCGGACGGCCCGTGGGGATATCGTGGATCAGAGGCCGAGGGCCATCGAGACTCGTCGGATACGAGGAGGCCAGGTTTGTGGCGGTGAACTTGAGGTTCGGCGCCGACCCTGTAGTGGCTCGAAGTCGAGCCAGTTTGTTGTTTTTCCCATTTTTGAGTGAGAGCCGTACTGGGCCCTGGTTGGGCCCCAAGCCATTTTTACCCTACCACACAAGCCCCCCACTCCTGCGGGGATGCGGGAGCTAGTCATGGAGGAGTGTTTATGGTTGTAGAAATGGGATGGCGAATCACTGGGCCTTCATGAGGGGGTTGCCCTGATGTTAGAGCGAACCTCGAGCTGGCGAGGGTTTATGGGCCGGCAAGGGAGATGGCGAGCCGTTGAAACTTCCTGAGAAGATTACCCTGGTGCTAGACTGGACCTCGAGCTTTCGAGGGATTATGGGTCGGCAAGGGCGATGGCGAGCCGTTGAGTCCTCCGGAGAAGACTACCCTGGTGCTAGACCGGACCTCGAGCTGGCGAGGGTGATGGCGAGCCGTTGAGCCTTCCTGAGAAGACTACCCTGGTGCTAGACCGGACCTCGAGCTGGCGAGAGATTATGGGTCGGCAAGGGTGATGGCGAGCCGTTGAGTCTTCCGGAGAAGATTACCCTGGTACTAGACCGAACCTCGAGCTTTCGAGGGATTATGGGTCGGCAAGGGTGATGGCGAGCCGTTGAGCCTTCCTGAGAAGACAACCCTGGTGCTAGACCGAACCTCGAGCTTTCGAGGGATTATGGGTCAGCAAGGGTGATGGCGAGCCGTTGAGTTTTCCTGAGAAGATTACCCCGGTGCTAGACCGGACCTCGAGCTGGCGAGGATGATGGCGAGCCGTTGAGCCTTCCTGAGAAGACTACCCTGGTGCTAGACCGAACCTCGAGTTTTCGAGGGATTATGGGTCGGCAAGGATGATGGTGAGCCGTTGAGTCTTCCTGAGAAGACTGTCCTGGTGCAAGACCGGACCTCGAGTTGACGAGGGATTATGGGTCGGCAAGGGTGATGGCGAGCCGTTGAGCCTTCCTGAGAAGACTACCCTGGTGCTAGACCGAACCTCGAGCTTTCGAGAGATTATGGGTCGGCAAGGGTGATGGCGAGCCGTGGTGCCTTAGAAGGTTTGAGCGGAGTGGCCCGCCGTCTTTGTGGAGCATTGAAGGCGCTCCGGGATCTGTGCGATGTTCCAATTTCCTAGGGGCATTAATGGCGCCGCCTAATAAATGCATGTGGCGCATGGGCTTCTGTCGATTGACTTTCCCAATGTCATAATGGCCGGTCTATGGGGGAGGCTATAAGTACCCCTCCCCCCACAGCGGGTTTGATCACAGCAAGGGTGGTTCATTAGCCATCAGAGGTGTCTGCTTCGGCGGACGTCTGTCTCTTGCAAAATTTTAACCCTGGTAGTGTCGGAGAGGTGGTTACTCTGCCGCCCGGATCTTCTCTTGGATCTGATGGCTCTGATACGGTAGCCAGATCTAGGGGAGATCAGGGCGAGAGGGGTAACGACCAAAATCTGGACCGGTAGATAAGGAGCCTCGGATTGGTGGTGGCCTTGCCGTCTGGATCCTTTTTCGGGTCAGACGACCCTGACACGGTTGTTTGGCCCGAGAGAGATCCAGACGGGAGGGGCATCAACCGTATTCCGGACCTGGGGCTGAAGAGCCTCGAATAGATGGGTCGTCTCCGATTGGAGGTGGGCCGATCTGTTTTCCGATAGGGCTCCAGGCGATGGTGGCTTTTGTCCCATCCTCGAACAGTTCGGAGTTTCAGCCGCCGAGGCCGTAAGCCCCGGGCTGCTCGGGGGTGAGAGGGGAGCCGACCGAGCCCTGGAGCCCGGGGTGTCTGTCAAAGGACGGCACCTTAAATCTTAAGTAAAATGTTTTCTCCGCCGAACACTCCATCCGAACCGACCCCTGTGTCTGGTTTCCAGCCTGGCACTGGGTGACGTCAGCAGCGCACGTTTCGAGGACGTGGCGCGATTTTCCAGGCGACAGTTACACGTCAATCGGTGAACAGTAATTGCGAAAATCGAGGAGTCATTTTCATCCTCTATAAATGTCCCCCCCTCTCCCCCTATCGCCCACTTCTTTCTCGCTTCTTTCTTTTTCAAAAAATCTTCCAACACTTCAGCGCTCGTTCCTACAGTTTGCTGCACCAGGCTCGTTCTTCCGAAGCGACCCCAGGTTAGTTGGTAAGTCTGTTTAGTTTAGGCACAGATGGACAGGGCTCAGTCTGGCTCGTCAGCGTCGACGTCTAGGGGGGGAGTGAAACCCACCTCCAAATCGACTTTGTGGGAGGAGCCCGTGCTTGAGGGGGAATCTGTACATCATGTGGAGCCTTCCGAATCGATTTCGTGGGAGGAGCCGGTAGGCGAGGAGGAGCCAGTGTATAATGTGAAGCCGTTGCGATCTCGGAAGCCTTTTGTGGTGGAGAGTAGCGAATCTGAGGAGGGGGGTGGTAGTTCAGACGAAGTCCAGATTCTAGGGTTGGCTTTCGAAGAGGAGGGTGGCCCCGAAGGGGGTGAAGCCGAAGGGGCTCAGATAGGAGGTCAGGGTGTGGGCTCGAGTTCCATGCCGACCGATCTGGGGCGATTATCTACCCCCTCGCCGGAACGAGCCAAGAAGAAGAGGGTTCCGAAGAAGAAGGGGTCGAGGACCGGTGGCTCGAGCCAGGCACCTGTTTATCGTAACTTGATGACAGGGTCGCCCGTACAACCTAAGCCGTTCCGTCGGTACCCCGACGATCTTTCCGATAAGGAGCTGTTTGGGGTCCAGCCGTCGTCGCCGAGCCGGAAGAGGGTGAAGATGGACACACTTCCGACCGTTCTGGAGGCAGGTGACTTGGAGGCTTTGCAGCTGGAGTACCACATAGGGTCCAGCTACGAGCTCATGTTGCCGAGCTCTACCCTTCGACCGACCGATCCCCTGCCTGATTGGTATTGCGTCTTCCCCGTGGACGCCTTCATCTCCGGACTGAGGCTGCCAGTCCACCCGTTTGTTCGCGAGGTGTTGAACTGGGCGTCTTTGGCACCGATGCAGTACGGGCCGAACTCCTGGAAGCAGATCATCTGCTTCGTGCTGATGTGCGAGGAGCAGAAGATACCCCTACGGCTGAATGTGTTCCGAGCGATGTTGATGATCAGCTCGGCGGCTGAGGGTGTTTACTACATTTCGCCCCGGAGTAAGGGAAAGGTCATCCACGGTCACCCGGACTCCATCAAGGATTGGAAGAAGAAATATCTGGTGATCCGGAGTGAGGAACCTTGGAACATTCCTACTCGATGGAACCACTCTAAGCCGAGCTATCAACCGCCGAGGCCGAGGGACCTGACGGCCGAGGAGTAGAGGTTTGTCGAGCGCCTCCGTCTGTCACACAGTATCAGCTGGACGAAGGTGACCGAGGGTCACCTGGCGAGCGTCGGACTGAGCCCAACCGTTATTTGTATGTAGTTGTTTCTTTCTTTTGACTTTGTTGTTCCTCCGTGCTCATTGTCCTTACTGGATCTTCTTACAGATATGGATCCCGAATCAATCAAGGCAAAGAGGCTCGCCATGAAGAAGGAGAAGGCCGAGAAGAAGGGGGAGGCGATGAAGACGAGGGGGTCGTCCCAGGTGGTCTCCGAGGCCCCTATTCAGCCGAGGGCCAAAAGGACTCGCTCGGAGACGGTCAAGGACGTGGCTGTTCAGGGCAGCCCGGACCAGGGCAAGGCCACCGATCTTGATAAGGGGAAGGGCCCTCTGGTGGATCCGGAGGTAGAGGAGAGGCTTCGGCGACCGTGGGTGCTGAGTTGGTCGATCCGCGAGGGAGACTGCCTGACCCGAGGGTGTCAGGCCGTCGAGGTGGTGAGTAAGCTGGCGACCCCCCGGGATCGTTCGGAGATGAAGGCCGAGACCCTGGAGGAGGCGTACACTCGCCTTGCACAGGCCAATGTGCTAGTAAGTCTGCCGACCCCTCTTGCCCTGTAATTACGTTGTAGAGGAGGCTTTCTTAGTTGTGCTCGGTGACTGCAGGCGACCGTGCAGGGGGCCCACGTGAGGGGTCTTTATGAGGCGGCCTTGAAGCGGGAGCGCGACCGGGCTGACAAGGCCGTGCAGGAGATGAAGGAGATGAAGATAGAGCTTGAAGGCTCTCATAAGAGGGAGCAAGAGATGAAGACGGCCTTCGACAAGGAGAAGGAGGAATAGACGAAGAAGATGGCGGCTCAGAAGAAGAAGTTCGCCAAGGAGAGGGAAGAGCTGACGGAGACGGGTCAGCTCCTGGTGATCAAGACTCAGGACGAGTGTTATGCGAAGGCCCTCAGCCACGTGAGGCACTTCTACCCGACCCTCGACCTGTCCAACTTCGATTATGACATGGAGATCGAGGGGACACCGAAGACCCCCGATGAAGAGGGGCCCGTTGATAACCCGGCTGCCGACCCCCCTGTGAACCCAGCCGATGCTGAGGTGGGAAAACAAGTTGTGTAGTTTTGTCTTTCTTTTTCCTTCTCTCGATTGTATTTGCCTTCCGCGGACTGGCCACCGCATTTTTTGTACGAAGTACTTTTATTTATAAAAGAAGGTTTTTGACTGGCCAAGTGTTTTGACCTCGGATATTTCCGAACCTCCTTGCTTATGTGTTTTGAGTTGGCTGGTTCTCTTGTAGGTTGCGGCTCCCCTTCCTGAGGTGGACCCCCGTCGTTCCGACATGGCGTGGCTCCGGAGCAAAGTTGAGGCCCTGGAGGCCACGTTGGTTCGCTACCGAACGGGGGCTCGTGACACCGATGCGGCCTTTAACTATTATCGGAATAAGTCTGAAGCCTTAAGTGAGGAGGCGAGCTGGCTGAGGAGGGCGATGGTGGATCGGGACCTCGGCGGTGTCGGTCTTGGACATGCCATGTCCAGTGCCTCGGTGCAGAGGCCCTCCTCTGAGAGGTTACTTCGCGATGTCATTGTGGAGAAGGAGATGGAGATACACCGTTACAAGACGATGCTGGGTGTCTCGACATCTTCCTCGGTGGGTCGGCGAGCGGAGGGGGTTCCCTCTGCGCTGCTGCTGTTGAAGCGTATGCGACCAGTTGATACCCAGAGCTCCGTGGCTGGCGTGTCGACCGTGGCTGAGCCTAAGGACCATCATGACGAGGAGAGGGCTCCTAGTCGCTCGGTCGGAGTGGTCCCGCCCTTCGTCGGACCCAAGGGGCCCTAAGATGGCGGCTTCCTCCAGTTTGAGATGAGTGGAGTGGTCCTGTAACGGTCTTTGTTTGTTTTCTCAGAACCAAATAAAAGAGTATGAATAAAGAATTCTTTTCCTTCTTTGCTCTGGTTAGTAGTGTAGTGAATGATGGCGGAGGCGAGGTTCGGCTCCGTTGATCTGTGAGGGATCGACGCGGGGCATTAGGAAGAGTCCCTGGTCTGAGGCCGGGTCGGACCTACCGAGACGTTGGGGACGATACCGGAGTGAGGACTCGGGTGCCGGTCCCATTGTCGGTGCTAGGTCGGACCTGCCGAGGCATTTGGAGGTTTGACAAAAAGAGATTTCTTTCATACAAGATAGGGAGGGTCGCTGAAGCGGCCCTTTACACATGGAAGCTTACAAAAGATTTTATTTACATTAGCCAAGCTAGAACCTATGTTCGCTCTTCCAGGAACTTCATTAGGTGCTCGGCGTTCCAGGGTCGACTGATGAGCCGGCCGTCCATGTCTGCCAGTCGGTATGTACTAGGGCGTACAGCCTCGACTACACGGTATGGGCCTTCCCAGTTGGGAGCCAATTTCCTCTTCTTGGTTGGATCAGAGACGGATAGTTTTCGTAACATGAGGTCCCCCGCCTTGATATTTGTGGGGTGGACCTTCTTGTTGTAAAACTTGTCGATCCGTTGTTGATAGATGCTTCTTCGGATTGAGGATTTCTCTCGGACTTCGGCGACAAGGTCCAGGTTGGCCCTCAAGCCGGATGAATTGTCAGCTTCGTCGAAGGCCATGATACGGGGAGAAGGCAGGTCGACCTCGACGGGGATGACTGCTTCCATCCCGTAGGTCAAGGTGAACGGCGTCTCTCCCGTGGGGATCCTCTTGGTGGTTCGGTGTGCCCATAGCACGCTAGGCACTTCCTCGACCCACAGCCCTTTGGGGGAACTGTCGAGGCGCTTTTTGAGGCCGTCGAGGATTTGCCTGTTCGCGTTCTCCGCTTGGCCGTTGGATTGAGGGTGGCAAATAGCGGAGAAACGCTGCTGGATGCCGATGTCCGCACAGAAGGTTTGGAAGTTCTGACCCTGGAATTGGGTTCCGTTGTCTGTGACGAGGACCCGAGGGATTCCGAATCGGCAAATGATGTTCTTCCAAAAGAACTGTTGTACTTGGCGCTCGGTGATGCTGGACAGAGGCTCGGCTTCGAGCCACTTGGTGAAGTAGTTGATGGCGACTATTAAGAATTTCTTTTGCCCTACCGCTACGGGGAAGGGGCCCACAAGGTCCATGCCCCACATGGCGAATGGGGTAGGACTAGCCAGGGATCGGAGATTTGCTTGAGGAAGTCTCTTGATAGGGGAGAACCTTTAGCACGGGCCGCATCTCTTGACTAGGTCTTGCGAGTCTTGGAGCATGGTCAGCCAATAGTACCCCTGATTCAGGACCTTCCGAGCGAGCGTCCTGCTCCCCATGTGGCATCCGCCGATCCCCTCATGAAGATCTTTCAGCACGTAGCTGGCCTCATCGCTGGTGAGACAGTGGAGGTACGGCTTGCCGTCGGCCAAGGTGTATGAGCGTTTGAAGAGGATGTCATCAATCATGACGAACCTTTCAGCTCGGACCCTGACTCGTCTGGCTTCGGCTCGGTCTTCTGGAAGCTCGACATTGATTAAGAATTTCCAGATGGGAGTGGTCCAGTCGTCTAGATTGGCACCATCTTGGACACACATTGCCTCCTGGTCTTGATCGTTGATACTTGGCTTTAGAAGGATTTCTATGAGTACCGTTTGGTCGAGACCCTCGAAGGAGGAAGAGGCGAGTTTTGACAATGCGTTTGCTTGAGCGTTCTGCTCCCTAGGGACTCGAATGACTGCGGAGTGGCAGAAGGACGCTAGGAGACGTCGGACTACTGCCAAATACCTCACCATGCGTTCATTGCGGGCTTCGTATTCTCCGGTGATCTGATTGACCACGAGCTGAGAATCGCTGAAGGACCGGATTTGCTTGGCTCCGGCTCGATGTGCTAGGGTCAATCTGGCGATCATGGCCTCGTATTCCGCCTCGTTGTTAGAGGCCGGAAAGTTGAGGTGGAGGGAGTATTGAAGTAAGAATTGGTCGGGGCCACAAAGGATGATGCCAGCCCCACTCCCCGTTTCGCATGATGATCCATCGACAAAGACCTCCCAGGTCGGATCCGAGGCCTCGGTGCAGGGCTGCTCGGAGACGGTGCACTCTGTGATGAACTCGGCGAGGGCCTGCTCTTTGATGGCCGTCCTCGGCTGGTAGCTGATGTCGAACTGACTCAGCTCAATCGACCACTTGACTAAGCGACCGAAGTTTTTGGGCTTGTGAAGGACAGTCTTCAGTCGTCCCCGGCCTGGCTCTTGACGAGCATGTCGTCGACATAGACTTCCACGTTGCGGCCGATCAGGTCTTTGAAGATTCTGTTGACGAGCCGTTGGTATGTGGCTCCGGCGTTTTTTAGCCCGAAGGGCATAACGCGGTAGCAGAAGAGACCCTGGTCAGGTGACAAACGAGGTCTTGGAGATGTTCGGTGGAAACATCCGGATCTGATTGTACACTGAGAATGCGTCCATGAAGGACAGTAGCACATGCCCCGAGGTTGCGTCGATCAAGGCGTCGATGCGGGGGAGGGGGAAAGGATCTTTTGGACATGCTTTATTTAAATCCGTGAAGTCGATATAGATCCGCAAGCCCCCGGTTGCCTTCTTCACCATGACGACATTAGCCAACCATTCGGGGTAGATGACTTCCTGAATAAATCGTGCCGACAAGAGCTTGTCGACCTCTGCCTTCACAATTTGCTGCCTCTCCGGTGCGACTTTGCGCCTCTTTTGGACGACCGGCTTAGAGTCTGGGATGACGCTCTGCTGATGCATAATCAAGTCTTCGGAGATCCCGGGCATGTCGGAGGGCTTCCAGGAGAAGAGATCAATGTTGCGGCGGATGCAGGCGATTATGCCTGGCTTCAAGTCCTCGGGGAGCGAGCGGCTCACCCGGAACCACTTTGATTCATTCTCGGTGCCGAACGGGACCTCCTCCAGCTCGTCGACAGGCTCTGGGGCGGGACCGTCCCTCTCGGGTTCGATCTCAACGGCGTCGAGGGGGAACACACCTCCTCCGACGGCGGTCATGTAGCATGACCGTGCTGCTTCCTGGTTACCTCGGACTATGCCGACCCCTTGCGGGGTGGGAAATTTAAGCTTCAGATGGTATGCCGAGGGTATCGCTTGAAGGGAGAATAGTCCGGGTCGGCCGAGTATGGCGTTGTAAGCTGCTTTGACGTTTACCACCATGAAGTCCATGGACTCGGTCCTCTTGACAGGAGCCGATCCCGCGGTGACGTCGAGAGTAACAATCCCTTCTATCACGACAGGGACGCCAGAAACCCATGCAAGGTGTACCTGGCTGGCTTGAGTTTGCCTCTGGGTAGTTTGAGATTCTCGAAGGCTTCAAGGAAGAGAATATTTACCGAGCTATCGTTGTCGACGAGAATTCGTCGAATCTCACAATTAGCCATGTGGAGGCCAATGACGAGGGCATCGCAATGAGGGAGGCGAACGCCTTCGAGGTCCTCTCCGGAGAAGGAGACAGGCACCGGTTGCAACCCGGGCGAGGGGTTGTCTTGGACAGCATTCACCTCTCGGATGAAGGCTTTTCGGGAAGTATTTGACTCTCCCCCCATTGGCCTCCCGTGGACACAGTGCAAGATGAATGGCGTATCCGCGGCTCCCTCGGGTTCGGGATCCCGACCCAGGATGCGGTTCGGAGTAGGGTTCGGAGGCGAAGGCCTCCGGTTCCTAGCATCTCGCCGATCCCGTGGGCCTTCTCTGGTGAATTCTCGGAGGTACCCTCGTGAGATGAGGTCCTCAATTTCGTCTTTCAGGGCCCGACATTGGTCGGTTTCGTGCCCATGATCTCTGTGGAAACGGCAGTAGAAGCGCTGGTCTCGCTTCTTGTTGTTGTTTGATCGGGGAGGTAGTCGGACAATGCCTTTGTCTTCGATTTCTAAGAGGATGGCGGACACGTTGTGTGTCAAGGGAGTGTACCTTTCGAAGCGAGGGACCGGAGGTGCCCTCTTTGCGCCGACCCCTTCCTTTGCTGTTTTCTTGGCAGGTTCGGCATCATCGACCCTGCGCTTGCCCTTCCCCACGACTTCTTTGTTGTCCTCTGGGTTCAGAGCTTCCTCAGCTCGTATATACTTCTCGACCTGGTTGAGAAGGTCGGGGAAGTCCAGAGGTGGCCTCTTCGCCAAGGAGACCTTTAGCTGGTTGTGGCCGACATTGTGCCGGAAAGCTGCCGAGGCGACCCCTGCATCGAGGGCAGAGACGGATTTGGCCTCGGTTGTGAACCTCTTGACGAAGTTACGGAGCGACTCCCCCTCCCTCTGACTGAGGTCGAGCAGGGAAGCGCTCGTCCTTTCGCTCTTCCGGCTTGTGATGAAATGGGCCAGGAAGCTGGCTTCCAGCTGGTCGAACGAGAAGATCGAGCCAGGGGTGAGCTTGGAGAACCAATCCCTGGCCGGACCCCGGAGGGTGGCCGGGAAGGCTCGGCACAGCAGGGGATCCGAAGCGCTGTGAATCATCATGAGGGTTTTGAAGCCCTCCATGTGATCAGCTGGATCACCCTCGCTGTTGTAAGTCTCGAATTGCGGAGGCCGGAAGTTCCGGGGGATCTCTGCTTCTATGATGTTGACGGAAAATGGAGGTCGAGAAGGCCTCCGTCCTTGGACTAGGTTGGAATTCCTGTCGCCGATGCGCTCGATTCGATTCTCCATCTCTAGGAGGCGTCGGAGTACCTCGTCCGTGCGCTCCGGCCGGGGGAGTCGGCGCACGAGTGTGGCTTCTCCCTTCGCTCATTTGAGAGGCTCGGCCGTAGGTCGCGGACCTCGGCGCTCCGTGGAGGGCCTCCAAGATTTCCTCTCTGAAGCTTCTGAACTCGCCCCTGGTGACCCCGCCGTGGTCGGAAGGGACGGGTCGGGGCGTAGGAATTCGGCCGATGCGGCTGAGTGCCGACGGCCTTTCCCTTTGTGCTGGCCTGGAGTGGTTCGAGACCGAGTTGGAAGCGGTCCCTCCCCTAGCCTGGCTAGCTCTTCTGTTCACAATGACCCGACGAAGGTCGGGTTCGGCGACGTGTGAAGCGCTTCGCTGGGGTCCGGAGTTTCCACCCGGATTATTGGATGCTTGCCCTCCGTCGAGGGCCCCCTCGGGAGGAGGCCCGTCTGGTCGGGGCGGAACGGGCTGATCTTCGGGCTCGGGGAGCCATGGGAGATTGGGTCGAGGGAGAGCGTCGGTGGCGAGGCTCGGACTCACCGTCCGTACCGGATAAAGTTTCCCACAGACGGCGCCAACCTGATGTGGTTTGTTTTTGGTCGCAGTGTGGATGCACCAGGTGTGAGTTCGGACTCAATTTGTAATGAGGGAAGAGTGCGGCACGGGACGACGAGCGGGAGGCTCGCTTCGGCGCTTGAGGATCGGCTCGGATCGCCTCGCCTCGAGTACCTGCAGACGGTCCTGAAACACTGGGGTTTATCCCGGCGGCGGACCCTCCGACGATCTAGTCAGTCTCTGTGAGAGAGTAGCAATAACTAGGGAAATTTGGGTGGCAAAGATTGATTACCTGAAAAGGTGGGTGAGGGTCTGGTATTTATAGGGAATTCCAACCGGGTTTAGATCCGCTTGGGGGCCGGGTCTGAACCCGAAAGCCCATGGGCCTGACGTGGCAGAAGGCCCAGGGGGTTTAGGGCTGACGTGGCAGTACCAAGAGTGGTATAGGGCTGACGTGGCAAAGCCCTTGGTGGTATTTGGAGCTGACATGGCAGATCATGGGGCTCCTGTGCTCCTGGGAGAATCTGGTGGCCTAGGTTGCGCCAGGTCATCTTCATTCTTTACCTGGCTGGGCGGACGGCCCGTGGGGCTGTCGTGGATCGGAGGCCGAAGGCCATCGAGACTCGTCGGATACGAGGAGGCCAGGTTTGTGGCGGTGAACTTGAGGTTCGGCGCCGACCCTGTAGTGGCTCGAAGCCAAGCTAGTTTGTTGTTTTTCCCATTTTTGAGTGAGAGCTGTACTGGGCCCTGGTTGGGCCCCAAGCCATTTTTACCCTACCACAAACACCTACTAGCATACAAAATATTAGGCTAAGTATGGCCAACGAAGCAGTAGGATTAGGTCCAAACATAGCACCAGATATTTATATGATAAACATACAAAAATTGGAAGAAGATTGCAATGGTCCTGAGTTTGTAGGAGTTATAAGAAAAGATTTAAAAATCATAAATAAGAACATAAAAGAACTAGGTAGATATATAACTGATGACACAGATGATGATTTAAGCATAATTGAAGAAGGTATGAAGGTGTTAGAAGCTATAACAAAACTTAATATAAATATTTTAGAAATAGAAAATTTAATGGCAAATCCCAATTCAGTGGAAGATGAGGAAGCCTTAAAAACCTAGATATAACAAATGAAGAAATAAAAATGGATCAAGATAAAGAGAAGATTATAGAAAAACCTACAGAAATTCAAACTGACATGTACGAAATCTTAAGACCACTACCTAACAAGAGACCTTATCAATTGCCATGGAAATGGCAAAACACAAAAAATAATAAATTAGGAAAAGACAAAGAAAAAGAAATCCCAAAATATGTACCTACAGAACACTACGAAAAAAGAATAGCAGGAAATGGAGAATGGCTAGATTTAGACTGCGTAAAAGACGTAGATAGAACAATAGAAGAATAGGCAAAGGCCTCACTAATAGTAGGATTTAAGCAAAATCTTATAGGAAACGCATTTGAGAAATTTATAGAAGCCACCTTTATAGGAGTAGTAGCTGGTGGAATGGACTAAAGGAAGAAGAAAGCAATACTATAAGAAAATCAAGACCAATTGATGATAGAGGAACTGAAGAAACCTCAGCACAGCGAACCTTAGGTCTAAAAGAAATAATTACAAATTATGAAATAGCAATAAGAACCAAATTCAGTGTATACAGTATAGGAGAAAAACACACTATATACAAAAAAGAATCAAGCAAGATGGATAACTTAGAAATATGCGACATATGTTATTTTGACAACTATGCTTGTGAATTCCGAGAATATTTTCAAGATAGTTATTATACAAAAGAAGAACGAAGTCCAATTTTGGACCCATTCTTTCTAAAACTACTTGATCCATGGAGTATAAATATATATAGTGCATACATAGGTGAGAAAGTAAAACCAGAAGTAGACACTTTAGGGTATAGAACACAATTCGTAAAAGATTATAGGGATAAAGTATGTCATGATGCTAGAGCAACAATGAAATACTATAAAACATATAAACAAAGAATTTTTAATGAAGATGCAAGACCGAATCATTGGGGATGTAATAATAACTATAATTATACAAAGAAGAGTAAACACAAATTTCAAAAATATAAAACAAAATATAGAAAAACTTTTAAGACATATAAAAACCCTATAAAAAGTACTTTAGAAGAATAAATAAAAATAAAACAGACAATATACGAAAAACCCTAAGAAATGTAATTGTTACGTATGTGGAGAGGTAGGACATATATCACCAAATTGCCCTAAAATAATGGGAGAAAAAATGTAAAATACGTAGAAGAAATTGAAGAAATGAATAACATAAATTATGAACTCACAGAATATGAGGAAGAATGGTCAGATATAAGTGAAGATGAAAAAATAATGGTAATGGAAGAAGATAGTGGAAGTAGTAAAGGTGAAACAGAAGAATGTGAAATAAACATGATGACAGAAATAACAGAAATAAGAGAACCATCAGAAAAAGAAAAAAACAATGAAGAAGTAAGAGAAAGAATGTGCTTTGACATACAAAAAATACGATAAAATAAGAGCGACCAAATTAAATATAAATCCATTTTTTTTAAACTACCAATATTCGAAAGAAAGAAAAGTACCATCATAATAGCCAGGAATAATGAACAACCTATAGACATTGAAAAAGCACAAGAAAAACCATAATCCCATTAATAACCGAAAGAATAATAAGACAAGAGATGGAAAAAATATTTGAGAAAACCAGAAAAATATTAAGACACATACATTTAGGAGCTGTACAAATAATAATAAAAGCCTATTTTAAGTAAGGAATAAACACACCCCTGGAAATATTGGATGATAGAATAATATCAAGTACACAAGATGCCTTAATAATAGGAATAGTACAAGGAAACCTAGTGTACAAAAAGATGAAATTTACAATAAAACCTAATTTCTCTATAAGCATGGCAGAAGAAAATAAAGACAAAAGTCTAGTCATGTATCACAAATTATCAGGAATTGAAATGATAGAAAAATGCAAAGTTATGTGTACTATACAAATAAGAAATATTTATGCTTTCACTAGTAAGTATGAAGTAAAAAAATAGAAATACAGATAATTTTAAAATAAAGCCGCTATTCAACGAAATTATAAGATACAAACCTGCTAGAGAAAACCCTGAAATGACTATACCAAATTATATAGAATTCGATTTTAATAAAGCAAAAGAAATTGCAAAAGGAAAAGCACCACAATAATGTTCAGAAAGAGATCACTGTCAATAAAAAATAAACAATAAGCATTGGAATTAATACCAATAATAAATACATTAGAACACCAAAATAATAACCAATTTAAAATAGTAATAGAATATTGTGACAATGGAAAATGGAATAAACAAGTAGCCTTAGTAGATACAGGGGCTACTAATTCACATATTAAACAAACAAATATAGAAACAACTGAATTAATGCCATTATAAAACCTATATTACTACCTAGACTATTACAATAATAGACATCCAAATAAGAAATGGTAGAAATGAAATGTTATTACACTTATATGTAGACCCAGAACACCATGTTAGTGAAATTTTATTAGGAACTGATTTCCTTACATCAGTACAACCTTACTCAATTCAAGAAGAAAAAATCACAATAACAGTAAACAATGAAAGTATAGTAATAAATAGGATATTGGACAAATGAATCCATTAAAAGCAACAAAAAACGCATTATACATACTAACAGAATTTGTTTACGAAGGATACAAATCAAGAAACTATCATAGTCTAATAGACACCGGAGCAGACACTAGCCTATGTCACGAAAATATACTAGCAAAATGGAAACAAGATGGATGTAATAAAAAAGCAATAACTAGATTAACTGGACAAACTATCATACATGATAAGTATCAAAAAATGTTAATATACAAATAGGAAATTACATACTAAAAATACCAATAATATACCAGTTTGATGATATGAATAATGATGTGCTCTTAGGAAATGACTTTTTTCAACAATACTATCCTATAACCATATCACATAAATCAGTTGTATTTACAACACCTTGTTGACACCAAGTAATAACAATTAGAATAACCCAACCTTATTCTAGAACCGATCTGCCACACATCAGAGTTTCTTCAACACAGCTTGCTGAATATCAATATTTACCAAACGAAACTAGAATACAACAAGTCCAAGAAATAACTACAAAAGAAATATTACAAAAATAATTAGAAGATCTGTGCGGAGAAGACCCTTGGCAAAATGGGACTTAAGTAAACTCACAGCACATATAGAGTTAATAGATAAGAACAAAGTAATAAAAATTAAACCTATAAGGTACACTCTAACAGATCTAGAAGAATTCAAAATACATATAAAAGAATTAATGGAAAATAATTACATAAGAAAATTACAAAGTCTACATTCATCACCAGCATTCATAGAAAGAAAATATTCAGAAGAAAAAAGAGGTAAATCTCGAATGGTAGTAAATTATAAGGAACTAAATAAAAATACTAAGAGATTTAGATATCCACTACCAGATATGCAAATACTACTCAACACAGTAAGGACAAGAAAAATATATTCGAAATTTGATTGTAAATCAGGATTTTATCCTGTAAAACTAATAGAAGATTCGAAACAATTAACAGCATTTAGCACACCTCAAGGATTCTATGAATGGAATGTATTACCATTCGGTTATAAAAATAGTCCAGAAATATTTCAAGAATATATGGATAAGATATTTGAAAAATACAATAATTTCATATTAGTATATGTAGATGATATTCTAATCGGATCCGAAAACGAGGAACAACATAAAGAGCATCTACTAAAATTCATAGAAATAGTAAAAAATACAGGTATTATACTATCAAAAAAGAAAATGGAATTGTTCAAAACTAAGATAGAATTCTTAGGAATAAAATTATCACATGAAAGAATAGAACTACAGCGACATACAGCAGAAAAAATAAAGACATTTCTTAATGTCCTAAAAGAAAAAAGAGAATTACAATCTATAATCGGGTTACTAAATCAAACAAGAGAATACATACCAAATTTATCAGCAAAAATAAATTGGTTACAACAAAAACTAAAAAAGTTTAAGAAATGGGAATGGACCCCAGAGGATGAAGAAAAGCTTAAAATATTAAAACAACAAACTTTAAAATTAAATAAGCTAAGATTTCCTGTTAAAGAATGTTCATGGATAATAGAAATAGGTGCATGTGAAAATAATTGGGGAGCAGTATTAAAATTCATTGAAATAGGGGAAGAAGAAGAAAGACTAGCCAGATATACTAATGGATCATTCACACAGACCCAACAAAATTACCACATAAATGAAAAAGAACTACTAGCAATCTTAAAAGCTATAAAAAAGTTTGAGTTATCATAATACAAAAAAAATTCAAAGTAAGAACAGAAAATACACAAGCAAAGAGTTGGATTAACAAAAAATAGACCCAACTATAGCAAATAAATGGTTGATATGATGGCAAATAGAGTTAGCACATTACGACTTCTCAATAGAAAATATAAAAGGAAAAGATAACATCCTAAAAGATTTCTTATTAAGAAGCTAACAATTTCATTTTTACAGGATAGAAAATAGAGTTCAGCATATAGAACAGGATATAGTCTACCTAAAGGAGACTGTGGAGCAATTAAAAGGAGCATTTAACCAACTGCAGCTGCAAATATGTGGTCTTCAAAGTATATTTTACCAACATATGATTGCAGATCATACTGAAAAAGTGAGAGAAGGGAGTGAACCTATTAACCCACAAAATACAAGTGAAATTACAAAAATAGCCACACAAGAGGAAAACTCCACATCCATACAGCGTACTATCTACAAAGAGAGTTTACTCTCAGATCCTCCAAAATACACCAAGAAGGATTTATTTTTACAATATATTGAGAAATTATGCCAAACCACTCAGGTCAACCAATTTATCAAGACTATTTCTCAACAATATATAAACAACGAGATCATACTACCAGGTGCAAATCCAAAAATAGTGAAAGTATTATTCGAAAGAGGACTTATCCACTGCATATATCCATCTCGAGAATGTGAAGAACTTCGCTAGTTACCAAAAGAAGTATATAAAGCTGTTAAAAGTTATTTTGGTCTTACAAAGGCATCCAAAATATATGTGCGGGTATTTTCAGCTATTGCAGAATTCCTTGAAGATGATAAAGAACTATCAGCTGAACATATTATAAAGATAGGGATGATTACACAAATTCTATTTGGAGCAACCAATATTATACCATATAAAAACAAAGAATTTGAAAAACTGATCCCAGAAAGTAAAGCTACGGGATTTAGAACAATGTATTGTGAACTGAAGGACATACAAAATAGATACGGTAACATATGGATCTATGATAGCTCTGACCCAAAAAAAATAATGATTTATAGCATAGCAAAAATTAAACAAGCACAGTCAAAGAAAGAAGTCTTTGACAGCTAGTATAGAATTCTGCATAAAGAAGACATGACAATGACAGAAGAAACAACTGTCCACTACTGTAGATTGATGAGGATGGAACCACAGCATGAATGCGGACAATGCAGAAAAAAACGAGATAAGGCTGACGAAGAGCTATTTCTGATGCGAAGCACGTGAAGATGTTGACCAAAAAATAATCTTCAAGCAGTAATGTAATTGGCTCAATTATTTATCTATGATGTAAGCAATGATGTAATGAGAACAATAATTGTATCTGATGTAAAGTCATCCCTTCTTTTATAAAAGAGGAGGCTGGGTAAGGGAGAAAGGCAGACCATCTAGGAGGAAAGAAATTCCATATAAGTTTGTAAGAAAAGTTTGGTCTGTAAGGAGATTGTGAGCAATAAAATTATTTTTCTATGAGTTTTTCTACAAGATCTTTTACTAAATAAGGTATGAAAAACTAATTTTCTTACGCAGGAAGAGTTCTGTAAGGCTCTGCCTGAAGGATCTTGCAAAAAGACCCATTTGTAACCTTCTATAGTTAGACTGTACACCTAGTAGCAGGAAACAAGCTAGGTTGTAGTTGCATATATCGAAGTGCTACTAGTTGTTCCAGACGTATCTCTCGAATGAAGCTCTCTTGAGAGCATAGTAATCCTGAGATGGGAGGAACGTAAAAGGAGCACTGAAATCGGGGTGCATACCAGAGGTATTTTATCCACTGGTAGTAACTTGTATAGAGCAGCTCAAAGAGGTTTAACTAGGTCGGAAGCATGATGGACCATTTTCTTTTGATTTTTAGGGTATCCTTAGAAATCTCTCTCTACTCCTGATTTTAAAATTATTGTTGTTCAATAGAACTAATGGATAATAATAGTTGGAGTATTGCCTCAAAATTTTTTGAATTAATGATTAATTATCAAGGAAGTGATAGAATGCTAGTTTTTTATGTTTATTATTCTCATAGAGTAACAAGCATGAATGATTATTATGAATTCAAATTATTCTTCTTTAGTATACAACGAGTACTAATTATAACAATAAATCAAATAAATCCTGGAGAAACTAGTAATATAAATGTTAAAATAATTGATGAAACTTTTTATGAAAGATCTTTATTATTTTATGAAAATTGTGTATTTAGTAGTTATATCTGAAGCCCTACGACAGCATATAGACAATTTCTAGAAGAAAATGAGCAGATTGGAAAAGGAAATAGACATATAGAAGAACTCGAAGAACCCCCCAAATGATAGTAATAGTGAAATATCTGAGACAGAATTAGAATATATGGGAGATCTTGAAGACACGTATGATTACTTTTTTGGCATAGACAATATACATTATTTCAAAGAATATTATTTTACAGAAAATTATCATCTTTAAAATTTTAAAGTTTTTTGATATTCTCTTTAATTCTATTTTTCATGAGAGATTTCACGCTACGCAACCCAGTAGGAGAGATTTCCCGCTACGCAACAAAACAAAAATTTAATAATAAAACTAGAAATTATACTAAAACCCAAAAACCTCTAGAATTTAATAAAATGTCACACATCCTATAGAAATATTATAGGAAATATATTATAGAAATTTAATTAAGAACTAGATCATCTCGCCAAATATTTTCAAAAAGTGGGTCAAATAGCCAATTAGCTCATAGCCAAACGAAAACAGTTGGGATTTTGTCAGGCGTATAATCTCTGATATTTTTCCCGAATCTGGTCGAGTCTGGGTCCATAATCAGTACGTGGGATCGTAAGCTTATTTTTAGGGGGCATTTGGTACGCGGATTGGAGAATTCCTAGGAATTAGTGGATTCCTAGGAATATGAGGGTGGGAATGAAGATTCCCGGGAATGTTGCAATACTGTGTTTGGTATATGACATTATATGTCTGGGAATACTTTATTACCGTGTTTGGTATAGAACAATTCATTCCCATCAATCCATCTCTACAGTAGATATTGCCGAAAATACCCTTTTAACTTTATTTTAAAATAAATAAATATAAAAAATATCTAATTTAGTAATTGATGTATATACATGTATGTGTAAAAGCAATACTGATATATACAAATGAAACAATAAATCTAGAGGGAGGTCCATCACCTCCCACTTTGGGGTCTCGGCTTTCGCACTTTAAGATTGCAAAATTTCTTTCTTCCAAAAAAAAAAAAAAATTTGCGAATTTTTTTGAGATATGTGTTTCCAAAATGTCACATTGATTGCATCAACATTACTCCCGGTTCATTATGTAAACCAGAGAGTACTTAATGCTACTACTTGTTGGATCTCAGGCTTTTGGTTCTATGAAACTATCAACCATCCTCTTTCCAAGACACAATATTCCAAGACCAAACCCAAAACTATTCCAACATATATCCTATGCTCCCACCTACACAAAAAACAATTTATGAAAACCATGCTTTAAGGTTCCCATAATCCATCACGGGATAGCCACGTGAAATTCTCGTAATAAACCCATAAAGTAGTACTAGTAACGAAGAAGGAAATATTCATCGAAAAAAAAAAACAAAGAAGGAAATACGGAAGGAAAAAAAACAGCTTTTTCTGGAAAGCAGTATCACGTGCATACTACGGAATCTAATGACGAGTACGTGATGACTACGTAGGGATGTGGGGAAGACAGATGAATAGTGGGTCTTAGGATTTGGGCGGGATTCAGAAATGTAGAGGGTGTTTTGGGTATGTAATAATTTTACTCATTTTTTATGTGGAGGAATCCACAAATCCCACCCTTTTAAAGAGGAATGTTTATCCTTCCAAACTAATTATTTTGATAACCCTGGAAATTTAAGATTATTTACAAAACTATACCTATGTCATACCAAACCAGGTAATCAAGAGGGTAATCCTAGATTCCCTTATACATTACCACGTACCAAACGCCCCCTTATTGAGTAGTGGACTTTCATTTTGTTATCTGGTTTTGTCAGATTTGAATGTGACTATGGTTTGGTTAGATTAGAATCAGATCACCTTTGCTCTTCTGAGTTCTGGCTCGTGGGTGGCTATCAAACAATCGGAGGCTATTTACATCGCAAAACGAGGCAAATTGGGCAAGTGACTGCTTCTAAGATTATTAAGCCTCTCTCAGCTCAGAGCATCCACACTCGTCAAGTAAATATGCATTTTATGCATATTTCGTCACGTCAGGTAAATATACATTTTATGCATATTTCGTCACTGTAGACGCTTGTACTCCGTGAGGCATTATGACATTTTATGCATATTTCGCTACAGGAGAAAGGTAAAAATAACTTCAGATATAGCTTTATGTATTTTATGCATGACGAAACATCACGCATATTATCATGTTTCGTCTGCATTATTTAATTATTTTTAAATGATCAGACGAAACATCATGAAATCTTGAATTATTAAAAAAATAAAATAAAATGAAATTTCAAGCTTCTAATTTAGTTAATTAATTAATGTAGTTAGTATTTTAATTAAACTTTAGTTAAATAAATTAGTTAGTTAATTAGGTTTAGTTAATTAAAAACATAATTAACAATTTAATTTAAAAAATCGCTCTGGGACGAAGCATGATGTATCGTCCCATGTGGGTCCCACGCGTTTTTTTTAAACCCTTTAAAAATTTCCAAAAAAAATTCAAAAGAAATTCAAAATTCACTTCGGACGAAACATGAGGTTTCGTCCGATGTAATTTTTTTTTTCTTGGGATGATGTGTCGTCCCATTTATTTTAATATTAAATTTTTGGTTTCTGCGAAATAAAATTCATTTAAATTAATTTTTTCTCACAGACGAAACATCATGTTTCGTCCGTTTCATTTTTTTTTATTATATGCATTTTTTACCTTTTCAACGAGTGTAGCAATTTTTCAAAATACTAAGGTAAAATATGCATATATGCATATTTTACCTTACACGACTGTGGATGCTATCATCTTTCCTGAGATAAAGTAGGACAGAGGGTAGTAGATAATTAAATTAACTAAGAGCATCCACAATGGCAATTCTTATTTTTTGGCAAAATGGGACGAATAGAAATGGAATAGATCGAAAGTGCTGCAGTGATCGTTTGCTATATTTTGAGTAGGACGAGACAACTTGTTTTGTCGTTTAATTTTTTTTTTAAGATTTAATTAATTACCGATTAACTACTAAAACATATTAATTAAATAAATTAAATATTATAATATAACCTAAACCTATCTAAACACCTACTAAACCTAAATTAAACAACTAAACCTACTTCAAAATTGTCCCTAAAACCTGGACGGGACTTCATGTCCCGTCCGTGCTGTTTTTTGAATTTTTTTTTTTTTTTTGACGAATCTAGTCCGTTGGATCATTAATTTTAAAAAATATATAATATATATATATATATATATATATATATATATAAACAACATGGACGGGACAACATGTCTCGTCCGATTGTTTTTAAAAAAAAAATTTTTTTTTGGGAAGGACGATACATGTTGTATCGTCCGACCCTATTTTAAATATATATATATATATATATATATATATATATATATATATACGGGACGAGACAAGTTGTCTCGTCCGATCGTAATAAAAAAAACTAAAACAACTGAGACGATACATCATGTATCGTCTTCTATATTCTCAAATTCGCTAGCCCACTTCTCATATTTGAGAAGCGACTGTAGCTCGTTCGCTATTTTATAAGAAAATAGCAAACGACTGCAGCGCTCAATTCTTATAAAATTCTCATAATATGAGAATATGAGAATTATAGCAAACGACTGTGGATGCTCTAATGAAAGTGAAATTCCCTCTAATTTCCAGGTTAGTTGCAACTAACCCTCCTAGAACCAAACTTTAGTACTTTCCCATGCTTTAGTTAGCTTTTAGTATGGGCAGCAAGACGGGACGACGATGGGCTAGATTTGGATTGGGTCATGTAGGGTTGGCAAACGGTCGACAGGGCTAGGTTGGATCGAACCCGTCCGGGTTGGAACCCAACTAGGGCGGGTTCGGTCGGGTCTGAGTGACAACCGGGTCGGGCCGGGCCGGGTCGGAATTGCAAAAACTCGACCCGCCCAACCCGAGAACCCATTCAGGTCCAACCCGGGTCAGGTCGCGGGTTGGCCCATCTATTTTTTTAAAAAAAACATAAAAAATGTAATTGTAATAATAATAAAAAATGTAATAATAATAATAAGAATCAAAGAGTGAAATTGCCAAAAAAAAATGTATATATTATTAATATGATTTCAAGTTATACATGTTTCCCAATTTGTAATAAGAAATAAAGATTTTCTACAAATTTATTTTATACAATAACAAATTTCTTCTATACAATTTCAATTTTCTTCAATTATCCTAATTTTTTATAACAAACAAAGATTTTATACAATTTTTTATATATTTACAATTTTCTTCAATTTGTTGGTCTTCAATTTGTTGTTGTTGTTATTGGTCTTCAATTCTTCATGTTGATTGCTATTGTTGTTGTTGTTATTCTTCCGGTGAGTTGCTTCCACTTGTAGCGTGTCGAACCATTTTCCTAGAGTCCAATCTTCGGCCTTCATCCAGTTTTCCGTGCAGATGAGCATCCCCAACGATTGGGACTTCAAGCGATTCCAGTAATTGGTTAGAACCCTGCCACTTGTAGAAAATGCATTTTCTGAAGCAACTGTAGAGACATGAGGAGTTAGTAGATCTTTAGCCATATATTTAAGAATACTATAAGTATGTTCATAGTCTTTCCACCATTGTAAAATATCAAGTGTAGAAGTAACTTTCAAAATCTTGTTGATTATACAATTGTAATTCATTTGGTTGATTAGTCCTAGGTTTTTTTATTGAAGTTGTGCAAGTAAATTAAATGTGGCATCATCTAATTTATTCTCACTCTTACCTCTAGAAGTAGCAGAAGAAGAACTAACTAAACTAGTAGTACTACTAGATAAAAAACTTATATCATAAAAATCATACAAGTTATTTAATGTCGCATCAAATTTAGCTAAAAATGTTTCCAAATCAATTTCAGAATCATCTTCCCCAAGTAAATTAAAAAACAGTTCAATCAAACTCTTCATACATTCTAATTTGATGCGAGGATGCATCACAGTAGCAATACAATACAATATAGGAGGATGATTAAAATACTTGAAAAATTTGGTATATGCAGGTTTCACAATATGACCAATAAAAGCATCATCGATCATTTCTTTGAAAGTTTGCATCATAGTAACTATTGAAATAAAAATGCTACTAGAAGTAGATTCATAAGATTTTGAAAATTTGAAAGTTGCGGTTTTAAAGGTTCGAAAAAATTTAACAAAAATTCGGTATAAAACCAAGCTTAGGGAGTCATTTCAAAATTTGGCATATTTTTTGCCATACAAAAATTATTTATACATGCTTTATATTCAGTAACAACATGTAGCAAATCAAAAGTAGCGTTTTATCGGTGTTTAATATCCTTTGCAAAATTTTTAAAATGTACATTTTTAAGCCTACACCAAGCTTTCCTTTCTCGAAATATAGGGTCACTTAATGCAATGAAATGTACAGAATTTCTAATGTCAACTATATATGGTTCAGCTATTTTTAATGCATTTTGAACACATAAATTTAAAATATTACATGCACATCTAACGTAAAAAATATTGTCAGATGGAGGGTTTAATGCGGTTTTTAATATACTAATTGATGCATTGTTGTTAGATGCATTATCAAAACTTGTACACATAATTTTATCACGAATATGAAAAACATCACAAATTTCTAAAATACGATTTGCAATTTCATTACCACTATTGGGATAGGGCAACGCGGCAAGTGATATGATCCTTTTTTGAATAATCCAATCACTGTCGATCCAATGACAAGTTATTCCCATCATTGGAATATTGTTGCAACCCATCCAATAATCGGAAGTTAAAGAAACTCTACAAGTTAAACTCCATAAAATGGCAATCAAAGCTTCTCTTATTTCATTGTACATTTTAAAACTATCACACTTCAAAGTATTCCTAAGGATTATTAAAATGTGAGTTTAATGCGGTTTGATTAAAAGTTTCTATGTCCCTACTATCGGAATAGAAAAATGGTAATTATTCCTTAATTACTAGTCGGGCCATTTCCCGATGAACAAGTTCGGGATCATAAGGGTGGCTATCAACTAGACCGGTCTTAGGGTGCATTTTTTGTTGGCCGGGTAAATCTACAAGAAGTTCATTGTGTACATTTTGGATGTGTCATTTTATTGTACCCGTCCTCTCACCCTTCTTCCATTTGTATGCTTTCGAACAAGTTTTACAAATTTTTATACCTACACTCGGATTTTCTTCGTCAGGAAAATAATCATAAAATTTATGCCAATCACTAATTTCCCCTATAGTTTTCCTTCTACTACCCAGTCGTGTTATTTCGGTTGCTTGTGTTTGCTGTTCTTCTATGCCTATGTATCCCACAAACACATCGTGTGTACCAATGTGTCCGGACATAGGGTACTCTTCGGCGGGCTCATTTTGTGGGACAATAGGAGGCTTACGAGAAGTGCCGGTGGAATCTTGTCCACTTTGGCTACGGCCGCTACCTCGAAATCTAGACATATTGATATAACAGTGTATGTAAAAAAATTAAATACAATCTAGGCGAGATAAGTTTTTTATAAAAAAATCTAGAAAACAATAAGATGGTTGTGAGAGAAGAGCAAAAAACCAATAAACAAATATGATACAATAAATTTACACTACAAAAAAAAATTAAGACAACAAAAGGGTTGTAAAATTTTGAAACCATACTTCACGGATATTTGAATATAGAATGAGAGCAAAAATAAAAGTAGAAATAGAAGTAGAAATCCGGACTCGTATATAGAATGAAAGAGAGCTTCTTTGTGGGAGCCTTGGAGGAGTTGAAGACTTGAAGTAGACGTAGTTAAATGTAGAATTCGATACGATTGTAATTTGTCGCTATTATGTTGCTAGCTTCTTTGTTGACAAAATTTCAAAGAATTGAGATTGAATTGAGTAGTAGTAGTAGAGAGAGTAAGAGAGTAAGGTGTGAAATTTTTAGAGTGGTTTAAGGAGTATTTATAGGGGAAAAAGAAAAAAACAAAAAACAAAAAAACAAAAAACAAAAAAAACAAAAAAAACGGCTAAAATAGTCATTGGCTGTTTTTTTCGTCGTTGGACCCGCAGGTCGAACGGTTCGAAACCCACTGGTCGACCGCGGGTTGGTGGGCGGGTTGGGCACTGTTCACCTGAGTTGACGAGCCGAGTTCGACGGGTTAGAAACCCAAATTAGATGACCTGGGTCAACCCTCTCGGACTTGCGGGTTCAACCCGGACCCGAACCATATCTTAACCGGGTCGGGTTTTGGAGAGTGGGTCGCGGGCGGGTCGCAGGTCAGTCCGACCCGGTTGCCAACCCTAGGGTCATGTATGAGTCACTTGCAGATTCACTCTAAGATTTTTTTACAATCTATTTGGAAATCTGAACCATTAAATTAATTCGGATTTCTTTTTTAATTAACTTTTTCCTTTTAATAATTATTAGATGTTGATTCCATCTTGTCACATCAATAATCTATATAATAAAACACAAAGAAAGCTATCAATTGGCTCTCTTTCAATCCCTACAAAATCAAAGGCCCAGATTTAGCCTCACAAAACACATTTTCCCCCCAAAAGTTTTCCCCCAAAACTCAAATTCAAATCTCCCCCCCCCCCCCCAAAAAAAAAACAACTCATTTAATTATATATATATCTCCCCCCCCCAAAAAAAACACATTTAATTATATATATATATATATATATATATATATATATATATATATATATATATGGAAACATGGACTTTTATACCCCAATTTATCATTATTTTTCACCATATACTAATGGAAAATGGACTTTTATTTACAACTAATTATTGTCATACTATTCAAACTTCATCTACATAATTGTTGATTTACTGTTTACAAGACTTTTCATATGCTGTATCGTTCTGAAGACGTATCGTAGACACGTGCCCATAGGCAAATCTAGTAAGTTCATAAAAAACCAAACACAGTACATAAATTGCCGAAGAAACCGACAAACAAAAGGTTAAAAAAAAAGGACAAGTCCTTCCTCGACTGGCTCAAGCCTAAAAGATAATGCTCGAGCCTAAAAGATAATAAGAAGAAAGTAAAAACCAATAATCATAATAACTGGAGGTCAGGCCCCTCCAAAGCCTGAAATAGCTGAAAGACACATCGTGTCCGCAATAGTCGCCTCTCCCATCACAACCCTTACCAACTCCGCTTCCCAACATTCCCTCCCACAAATTATCTAGTTTTACTATTCTGTCCGTCCCAAAATGTATGTCAATTTAGCATTGTTAGAGCATCCACAGTCGTGATTGTCAAAAAATGGCAAAATACATATATACATATAGCATATATAGCGTTTGCTGCAGTCGTCCATTGCTATATTATAGCAATTTTAATAAAAAAAGTTATAAGATCCGTCGAAGTGCAAAATGTATATAAAATGAATTATTTAATAAAAAAATTCGTTAGACGGATGTTGAAGATCCGTCGGAAGGAAAAAAAAATCAAAAAGTGACAGACGGATCTAGAAGATCCGTCCCACGATTTTAAAATATTTTTTCGAATTTTAAAATAAATAAACCTATTTCATAGTTGAAATAAATAAATAAATAAATAAAATGCTCTCCCCCCCCCTCGGGGGGGGGGGGGGGGAGAGGTTTTTTTTTTGGGTTTTTTTTATTACTATTTAATATATAAAAAAATTAAGCGATGGACTGTGAATATTCGTCTGACAATTAAAAATTTATTTTTTTAGTCGGACAGATCATGAAGATCTGTCCCGTATAATATGTATAATTACTATATCCGCTCTCATATCTAGCAATCTACTGTCGCAAACTATGTAAATTATGCATAAATAACAAACGACTGCAGCGCTTTTTAAGTGAAAATATGCATATTATGCATGTTTAGCAAACGACAGTGGATGCTCTTATTGTCCCAAATTATTTCCCGCTCTAGATTTCTAAGGCTATATCTTAAACTTTTCAAGAACTCGTTAATGATTTTTTTATTATATTAGCAACTTTGCTCCTGAGTCACTACTTATTTTCAACTAAGGAAATTGTAGAAAAGGGCATTTGTGAAACTTTACTATGAGCAACTCATTTAATAGTTTAATTGAAAAGAATGCTTGAGAGTTTCTTAACAAGTACTAAAAAAATGTAGAATTGCATACAATTTTACCTGAGAAAGTATTGTTTATAATGAGGGTGAAAAATTAGGAAAACCCCCAAACAGTCGTTTCCCAATAAATAAGAAACCCTCATATGTTAAACTTTAATCACTTGCTGGAATCCCTGTTTTTCTTTTTATGTATTTTGAGTGTATGTTTTTTTTCCTTGTATTTGATTCTTCTTGTATCTTTGAACCGTATTTTGGATCTTTTCTTCTATATATTCGTTGGTTGATTCATCGTCTAATTTGAGTTCTTGATTTTGTTTCTATCGGTCTATTTATTTTTTTTTCCCTTCTTGATTTATCGATCTTTATTTTTTTATCCCAAATTTTCTAGATTGTTCAATCCTATTATGATGTTCTTGTCTTTTTTTTTTAAAACCCATTTGTTTTAATCCATTATAACCTTTTTCTTATCCTAATTTAAACCATCATACTCAGTCTAAGCCCATGCACTGTTACACTTAACCCAATACCCTTCACCTAATTAACCTATTCACTTACTACCCAGACCCGTTAACTACCCACAACCCGAAAACCCCTATACCCTGTTAAGTCGCCTCTCTCTCTCTAACCTTAACTCTGTTTCCGTCACCCTATATATTTCGAAACCCATCATTCCATTGCAGCCGCTACCATCCGCCCTACTCCTCCTGGTGTTGTCCATCCCGAAACCCATCAAAACACTAGGCCGAGCTCTCCCCTACACCTCTCTCTCCCTCTCCCGACCTCCAAGCCGCCAGCCTGCACCTCCCGATCCTCTCTCCACGTCCCTTCCCTCTCCCGACGTCCTCGGCGCCGTTTGCACCGACTGCAGAGCGCCTAGACCACCCCCCTCCCGTCTTGTAATATCCCGGGCGGATATTACATTTTATAAATTATTATTTTATTATTATTTTTTTTAATTCCATTATTGAAGTATTTTGGTGATTTTCACCCGGGTTGTTCATAAACATTATCTGTACACATATACCAGTCTGTGTACATCCGTAGTGTATCAAATTGGTACCGTGATCTTCCGAATTGATAATAAAATTTATTTTATTATTATTTTCAAAATTAAGTTATTTTTATACGGTTTATGTTAATATTTTCGGTATATGCATATATATATATACGTACCTTTGTATTGTACCAAATTAGTACATTGTACAAATTATGTAAGTGTGTATTTTGGGAAAAAATACTTCTCTTGCATGATAAATGGCTAAGTTGGGATTAGAAGGATTAAGTTAGGGTTTAGAATGCATAAGAGATTAAGGAGTGATCTTCTAGAAACCTTCTCTCTTCTACCTCACCCCTCCACCTCACCCTCACACCATACCCTACACCATACCCTCCTTCACCTTACAAGCATGGCCGTCCCACCTCCCCTAGGGGGTTTTGTGCATAACGGTGAGTGCAATTTTGCACTCTCCACCTCTCCACCTATAAATACCCCTTCCCTTCACTCATGTCTCATTTTTACAAAGACAAAAAGGAAAGAAAGGAAAGAAAAAGAAAGAGAGAACAACCTCTAACTTGAGAGTTTTTATTTGTAGGTTTTCTTAGGAGTTCATAAGAGCTTAGGGGAAGGAGAAGGTGTGCAAGCTAGTTCTTCCTACCTTGTGTAAAAGGTGGGGGCTTCTCCATTTTGTTCTTGTTTGTTTGAATTTGTTGTTCTTATTCTCTTTTTTTGATTTGTTCCTTTGGTTTTTATTTTCTTTGGTGAGTTGTTTTTGGTTGTGTGGTGGTTTTGTTGGGTATGTTGTTGGTAATGAGACCACTTGGACTATGAATGGTGGCATGAATCAAATGACCACATGAAAGTGAATGGTAGGACTAAATAAGAACATAAGGGTTGAACTTTGATGGTTGTAATTTGTTGTTCTTGTGTTATTATTTGGACTAAATAAATATAAGCATATGTGGTTTGTGTATACACCCACTTTGGGTTGTAGGACTTGATATTGGACTCATACATATACATATGAACATTATATACATACCCATTTTGGGTTGTAGAACTCAAACAAGGACTTAGACATAAGCATATGGAGGTTGTGAAGTAGAATAATTACTACTCACTTTGGGGTTGTAGACTATTAAATAGGCCCTTCTTTTATTAGTACTCTCTACTTTGATAATTAACAAACCTTGTTAACTCTTAGTTAATAAAAAGTATACTTTGTTGTATGTAGGAACTAAGAGGTTAAAGAAAGGAATGTTGTATTATGTAGGCTTGTAATGTATAAAGAAAGTAGATTTTTGTAGTATAAGGTTGGATTCTTTTCTAAATGTTTTAGAACTTGTAATTCATAAAGATAAGAAGTCTTGTTTTAGCTAAGTGAAGATCATGCTTTAAGTAGTAGTAGATGTTTATATATAAGTAAGGGTTATGTTGAAGTAGTAAATAGACATTCTTGTTTTAAGTGTAGTAGTAACCCATGCTTAAATTGTAGTAGATACCCAAGGTTAGATTGTTGTAGGAAGTCCATGTTTTTAAAGACTACCATGTTGTAGGAAAGCTATGTTTATGTTTCCTACCATGTTGTAGGAGAGCCAAGTTTATATTGACTACCAGGTAGTAAGAACTCATGCTATGTTGTAAATCATGCTTACCTTGTTGTAGGATAAATTGTAATATCCATGCTTAGGTTAAAGTAAGTATCAATGTTTAGGTGTACTAATTATCCATGCTTAATTGTAGCAATTTTCCATGCTTAAGTTAAAGTAATTATCCATGCTTAGTTGTAGCAATTTCTATGTTTATGTTCTATCCATGCTAGATTGGGTAGGTTGGATATAGTAAGGAAAACTATATACCTTGTTAGATTATTGTAGGATTGATACTCATGATTTCTACCATGCTTAAGTAGTTGTAGGAAAAGATACATGCTTAAGTAGTAGAGATATCCATGCTTAGATTGTTGTAGGATTTATGTTTAAATTACCTACCATGCTTAGGGATGTTGTAGACTCATGCTAAGTATATATCCATGCTTAGATTGTTGTAGGATTAATGTTTAATTACGTACCATGCTTAGATTGTTGTAGATTAATGTTGAAGTAGAATACCATGCTTAGGAATGTTGTAGATTCATGCCACTACAAACCGCTAGGCCTTTAGCGGCATACCTGTCCCGGCGTTTTACCAACATGCCGCTATAGGTATAGAAGAATTTTATTTTATTAAAAACTCCCTCTCTATCCCTGCGTTTGGCTGAAACGCCTTTATATATATATAGCACCTATCGCGGCGGGTGTGAATACGTGCCGTTATAGAGTAGGGTAAATTGCATTCTGAAATTTACCCTACCCTATCACGCCCGCCGTGATAGGGTATGGTAAATTACCGTGTTTCATTCCACGCGCTCTAAACCCACTCCCAATTTTATTTCCCCAATTTTTTCAACCTAATCCCGCTGTTCCTTAAACCCTCCCGCTCTCTCCTCTCCTAATCCCGCTATAGATCTAAACCACTTCACGTTTCTCTCTCCCCTCACCACTCACAGCTGCACCTCCTTCGTCCCCGCCCCTCCTTGGCGCCGCACAACTCTCGCGCCGCACCACCGTCGCCGCACCACCGTCGCCGCCCCTCCTTCGCACCGCACCACTCTTCGCGCCGCACCTCCCTCGTGCCGCACCACCGCACCGCACCACTCTTTGTGCCGCACCTCCCTCGTGCCGCACCACCGCGCCGCACCACCCTTCGCGCCGCACCACTCTTCGCGCCGCACCTCCCTCGTGCCGCTCCTCCTTGCGTACCCCTCGCTGGACCCCCTTCTACTGCCCTAATCCATCGCCGCTGCCCTTGCCGTTGCATTTGGTGAGATTTTTTAATCCCCTAATAATTTCAACATGGGTTTTCAATTTATTAGATGTTGCATTTAATTCTTGCTTCAATTTCATTCAAACCCTATTGCTTTGATCCTGATTTAACGATTAAAATTTGAACAAACTTTAATAACCCAACTTAAAGTAGAAAAATTAAATTCTAATTTTAAATTTTTACTTATCATTTTGAGATTGAACAATAAGTTGAAGCTTGAGCAGATTACGACTATCATATACATAACCTAATGTCATAGGGGTTATTGTTAAAACGCTAAATCCTCGATAAGATGATGTGCGTGTGTACATGAATTAATCTAAAAGTTAGAAAAATTAAATTCTAATTATAAAAATTTACTTATCATTTTGAGATTGAACAATAAGTTGATTCTTGAAGCAGATTACGACTATCATCTACTTAACCTAATGTCATAGGGGTTATTGTTAAAATGCTAAATCCTCGATAAGATGATGTGTGTGTGTATAGGAATTAATCTAAAAGTTCAACCATTAACACATCCTTTTTTCTCTTTTCCCCCTATAAACTATTATACTAAAATTATTATGTGTTTATTCTTTGTCAATGTTTTCCTTACATATAATATAGAAAATGGACAACACAAAATTGAGGGAAAATGAGCTATATCTGTTTTTATTTTATTTTGATTCGTTCATGTATTATTTACATAATGTGAAGAGTGTTTGCCAAATAAATAATTTCTTTGACGGTTTCTTTACAAATTTATTTAGTTAGGCTGATAATATCCTGGTCTTTAAAATTCCAGAACCACACACTATAGAGTAATAGTCTTGAAATTTTGATTTATGGGTAATCGAAAGATTAATTGTTCATAGAAATTGTATGAACTAAGCTTAATTATTTGTTGTTGTTATAACTTTAGCATGGTAAGTAATAATGGCATTGTTTCTTTTGATTTATTTGTGTTTAAGGAGAGACAACCTAGAGCTTGTTCTTTTCTGCAGTACTTTAGTTAGTAGTAATGCCTTTTTCTTTCTCGGAGGGACGATATACTACCAAAGATGACCGCTTCACTTTTGTACAACTTCCAAATTAAGGACGCTCGATCCCCATGTGTTTTATGGAAAAGTCTAAAATCTTAAAACTAACCGACATTCACCAACTCATGTCACAATAGCAAGAATCGACCACGTGCCATCACTTGCTATTCCACATGCCCAAAGGAGGTAACCCTACACTCATTGCTAATGTCCGAATCGTCCTTGTTAATCTCAAGAATCTCCTCTTTCTTTTTCTATAAATAACCCCCTAAAACAGAAAGGGAAGCACAACAACGAAAGAAAGAAAAAACCTTACATATAGATGAGAGGAGTTAAATGAAAGGGCGGAGATCGAAATGGATCCTTGATAGTACCATACTATGATAAGGTTATCGATCTTTCTTTCTATGTATATATACAAAGGTAACTATGTATATACCATACTATGATAAGTACCATACTATGTATATATACAAAGGTAACTATGTATATACTTGATGCGGTTTGTTGGTTGATCCCTGTGCTCGAATTCGAGGTAGAGAATTAAATATACTATTTTTTTGAAATTAATTGGAAGTGTCTTTGATTATTTTGAGATTTAAATGGATTATAAGTTTGGGAAAAAATGGTCTGAATTTACCAACATTTATAGGCTGAGTGAAAAGAGAGGAAGGTTAAGTCATTCCTTGTTAGTTGTTAGTATTATCTTGGTTGAAAGAGACTAAAAGCAATATGCATTTTAGTTTATTAATTTTATATTTCAGGTTGAATCATATTTTTCAATATGGATAAAAGTTGGATTAATAAGTCACGATTATCCAAGGAGTATCGGGATGGTTTGAAAGATTTTATTAACTTTGCAAAGAGGAATTCTCCAGACCCGAACTTAATTTTGTGTACTTGTATTCGGTGTTCAAATTGTGATTTGAGAACATGCGATGTAGTCGAGACATTATCTAGTAGGCTAGTAGCGAGCACGTTGAACAATCTGAAACATTTGCTACATGTTCAGTTGTTCACTACATGTTAAGAGTTTAAAAGCAAGTGAAAAAATCAGTGAAATAATGGTGTAATTGTTTGAAAAAATCTTTTCACTGTTTTGAAAAAATCTTAACAGTATATTTGTTCACTTGCTTATTTAATGATGTAATTTTGAGTTCTGGGTAGTTGAGTTCTTGGAAGTAACAAATCCTTGCTTCCAGAATTTTTAAAAACTACATAATGATGGTGCCAATGAGTCTTCCCTTTGTAAGCTTCTAGATGTTTTCTGTACAAGTAACTATGTATAGCCATCTACATAGATATTAAAGATAAATTAAAACAATCACATAATAAGCTATTTTTAAACTATGATGGTGTTTATCTGGATTTCCATGAGTTCTGGGTAGTTGAGTTCTCACCAAAGTAGAGAGGGCATGTTTTAACATTGATGTTAGTGTTTGATCAGTACAAAACTGATTTAAAATTACATTCTATTATTATCATAAATAAGTACATTTTTCTGTATATATATATCTGATTAATGTTATTTTGTAGCAAAAATTTTCTTACGCTGATGTTGTTAATGGATGGGTGGATAAATCGGTCTCTAAGAAATGGAGGGACTACAAGAGCTTCCTAAAAGGAAAGCACTATGTGTCAGAGAGGACTGAGGCTGAGAATGCGAGGGCGGTTCCCGTAGGTGTGACACCACAAGATTGGCAATTTCTTGTCAATTTTTGGAGTAGTGAAACGGGAAAGGTATATACTAACGCATCTTCTGTCCTTTTGTATTTTATCGATGATATATTTTCATTGATGTTGCGAATTATAATCATTACCAGAGAAAGGCTGACATCGGCATAAAAAGTTGAAAGATGTTGAAACTGAAGCACACTACTGGAAGCGCCAGCTTTGCGGTAGTTCGAGATGAGCTGGTAAAGTACACTTCAATTTTTTTTTGAAGTTTTTTTATTATAGTTATATACAAGTCATGAAATACATTTATAGACCTGTATTTTTTTACTACATCCAATTGCTTCAATTCGTGATCCAAGAGTTTTTTTACTACATCCAGACCCCATACTAGCACACAAATCAGTTGTAGAATTATAGAATTATGGAATTATGGAACTTGTAGCATGCTGCAGTTATGCATAAATCAGCTGGAGTAGTTTCAGTTTTAGTACAGTGAGTGTGCTGTTTAGAGGTTTGCTACTGCTTAGGCCCTGGAGGTTAGTGGAGCTTAAACTTTGATCCGTTTGGATCATATTTTAAAGTTAAGCTACCGCAATTTTCTTTTCCTAAGCTCAAAATTATGAGCCCAAAGTTTGATATGACCTCAAAGTTGAGATAACTGTAGGGTATCCATTCTCTAATTTAATCAAATTTATATTTTAAGCAAAAAAAACGGAGATACTTGCATGCAACTTTTTTTAACCTCAAATTAATTTCAATTTGGTATTTAATCTTTTTAATAAAATAATTTTGAAAATAAAATTTGTCTTTGTTATCTTTTGCAGAAAGATGCCAGAAAGAAGATTGAGGAAATGTCATCTTCTTATACCGCCGATCCATTGACGCTACAGTATTAAGTTCTCTCCGAATTGAGGGGACGTGAGCGTCCCGGTCGTGTGCGTGGGATGGGGCTAGGACCAACACCCACCAGCGTCTTCGGTTCTCGTACATGTTCTTACACTGGGACCGGGCCCACACAGGAAGATGTTGATCAGCTGAAGGCAACAGTGGCACGTTTGGAGGCAGCAATGGTTCAAATGGCGACGTTAGTCCGGCAACAGTCACAAGTAATTCCAACTCAAGCACCGGTTAGTATTCTACAACTAAATACCCACTTTTAACTAATTTAAATTAAATAAGAGTCAATCTTAGTATTGTACAACTAAAGCACATAGCTGGTACACTAAGAGTCAATCTTATAAGGCTAACGATTTTGGTACAACGAAATATGTGGAAGGAATTAAACAAAAATGTTATATGAATTGTATCGAGTCAGTTATCTGGTATGCCACACAGAAATAATGCACAAACCTATGAGTCAGTTATCTGGTATAGAGTCAGTTATCTTTTGGAGGGAGATGGAGTTAGTAATATATAGAATAGAGGTTATGTAGAATAGAGGTTATGGACTCACAATGAGAATTAAATCGTTGCTGATATGGGTAAACAAAATCATAGAAAAGAATCTAACTTCATAACTTGTTTCAAAGTGAAAGCCCAAAATTTTCAAAATATTTTTCCTACATACATCAGGAGAATAGAAAGAGAGGTTTCAATACAATTATGGATTTAAAAGAACATAACCGGCTGAATCCTACTTATACTAATCTATCTTACAAACTGATCAATCATATATTAAGATAATGTATAAAGACAGTGTCCATAAACAGTGAAAGAAAAAGTTTAAGGTAGTCAGAGATTTTTTTATCGAACACTCTGTGTGCACATCAAGCACCTTGAATGCAGAAAACTCCCCTGTCTAGCTGGTAAGTGATTTAACAAAATAATATTTTTTCTGCATATTGCCTAGCTATCAATCCTCAGGGCAAGCCTAAACATATCAACAAAAAGACACTCCAGAATGCAGCCAACATGATTTGTCCCTACCGCTGCACAAAAGTTTTCTCCGATATTTCACTTTAAGAGGAAAAATTCGCCCAAAAAAGAATATGTTCCAGTGCTGCACACCCTGATTGTCTCTAAATCTTTTATATTTGTCATTTCAAGATTTACAATCAAATCAATTAATTGTTCCATAACATAATAGTAACTTTTATCCGAAATGCGTTTTTAATTTCTTTCCTTCAATGTTGCATAATCATTAAAATATAAATATCTATACAAATAAAAAGATTACCAAAAAGATACACAGTGACAAAGCTATCATTGAGCCTTCATTCGAGCTACAGGTTCAGTCACAAGGATATTTCAAACTATGTTTGTGTATATGTCCACCATAAACACCAATTAAAAATGTATCATTGGGAAAGAGCATAATCATGTTAGGTTTGGTTTGTCAGCTCAATTTATGGAGTTCTCTTATCTTATTACATGGTTTGGAATTTTTAAGATGTTCATTAATTTAAGTATAGTCTTGTTCAGCAAGTGGCTAACTTGCAACGTGAAGAGGTGCAAGCTAAAAGCAAGTAGAAAACACCCTAAGTTAGCCTCAATAGCAAGTAGAAAATTTAGTGTACTGATCTATACCCAGTAACCCTATACCGTTTTTATCCTCAATCACAGTCATGCACTTGGGATGGACTTTTGTTGCTATTAGTCTCCTACTACCATATAATTGATTGCAATTTCAATTAGAACTGTAAACCCAAACACCCCTAAGTTAGACACAAAGGAGAACTACAAGCATATGAGTAATTATAAGGCGAATAGTAGAGGACTAATTGAGGATGATATGCACAAAGGTACAGCTTGATGCCCACCTTCAAAACAGAATTCATTGCATTAGATGTAGCAAGCCATTGATTCATTTGCCTCTTGTAGCGCACAATTGTGCTAATTAATGCACGTATTTCAAACTCAATACGTTTCTCATTAAAGAATGCTTCCTCCACTCCTCCATTAACAGTGTCAACCAGAAGTTCAGACACGCGCATTGCACTTCTTAAAGCATCCTTCTTTGCTTTGTCTGTTCGAGAAAAAGAAAAAAGAAAAAGACAGAAAACAGATATCAATCAAACTAACTACTACAATTAGAGTTCTGTGGGTAACTAGATCTTTAAATATAGTCAAAAGTAGATTACAAATTATTATTATTTACTTTTTATCTTTTGCCCACCTTAGAGAAAATATGTCGTTCCGCCACTGCACGTCACTATGCCAATTTGTGATGTATATGTTTCTCATGTTAATATTTAAGCTTTCAAGTTTCTTATATCTAATCACAATACATTTATCATTTAGATTGGATTTTCAAGTTTGCTAATTATCAGATATTTGAGCTTAGTGAAGTCGGATATTTTTTGGCATTAATCATTGTTCTTGAACTTACATCAGACAAAGTATCTTACTTTGGGGACTTGGGTGAAACAGAATTGAAACTCTAAAGAGTCGGACAAAGTATCTTACTTTGGGGACTTTAGCTTGCTACAATAGATACTTATTCCTAGAAATGAGTGTCATTTTTTTTTAGAAAATATCATAATTGATGATGAATTATTTATGTTTTTTCTACAGGGTCAACGTATTCCATCGGTTTTCAGTCACGCACATACACCAGGGCAAAATAATGATGGAATTGGAAGCAACAGCGGGCCGCACGAAGAGACTCCCATGCCGTAGTTTGTCGAATTTGGACTTTTTTAAAAAATGTTTTGTAGGAATTATATCCATATTTTGTAATAACTAAGTGTTGTACAACATATACATTTGATACTCGTTGTATGACAGTTTATGTGTTACAATTGAGTTGTTTTTGTGATTTGTGACTTTTAGTTCTTGATTATGATATTATTGATTTACTTAATTTGCATTTAAATTAAATATGATTACATGTATTTGTAATATGCGATTAATTACTGATTTTTCTAACTGAAAATTTTATATTTAAAAAAATAAAAAATAAAAAATAAAAATAAAAAAAACCTATGGCGGCGTTTACCACGAAATGCCGCCATAGGTATCGCAGTTTCCGATCCTCTATTGCGGCGCTGGGCCAGCGCCGCAGCAAGGTACCCAGGCTAGTTTCCTGATTGCGGTCCAATACTGGCGTTTCACATAAGCGCTGCTATATCCATTTTCCCCCCAAAACGAAATGCGTCTATAACGGCGCTAACAAACCGCCGTTATAGGTGGACACCCTATAGCGGCGGCGACCGAACACGCCGCAATAGCCTATATGACTGTAACGACGCACTTTCTAGCGGCACTTTTAGCGGCGATTTCAGAAGCGCCGTTACGAGCTATAACGACACTAAAAAATGCCGCTATAGCCTTATAAAAGCGCCGCTATAGCCAATACGGTTTGTAGTGTGCTATGTCATATATCATGCTTAGGAATGTGTAGGATTGATGTTTAAATTACCTACCATGCCTAAGATTATTGTAGGAATGCTTAAGTAGTATGTCATGCTTAAAGATTGTTCTGGTTCCTACCATGCTTAAGATTGTTGTAGAATGAAGTGGTATACCATGCTAATTATTGTAGGATAAAGTAGTAAAGAAAATCATGCTTTGTTGTATACCATGCTAAATTATTAGTGCTTATGCTAAGTTGTAGCAATTAACCATGCTTAAATCTAGTAGCTATTCATGCTTTAACTTATAGTAGCTTCCTACTTAAGTTGTATCCATGCTTGTAGTTGTAGTGTTTAGTAAAGAAACTATTCATGTTGTAGTTATAGTATTAACTATCACATTATAGTTGTAGTGTTAGCAAAGAAACTTTCAAGTTGTAGTTGTAGTGTTAATGAAGAACCTTCATGTTATAGTTGTAGTTGTGGTGTTAGTGAAGAACCACCATGTTGTAGTTGCAATATTGTGTTGTAAAGTAGTTCTAGTTAATCTCCTAGAAGGAATCCCATGTTTGAGATTACATAGTTAGAGTCATGCATGTTTGAATAGTGTGTTGTAGCATTCTAGTTAAAAGAACCATGCTTGAATTGTATATGGTAGTGAAAGATTAAAAAGGAACCATGACCCCATGCATCTAGCTCCTAGGTGATTCTAGCTCAAACTTGAGAAAGAACCCAAGAATCTAGTTGCATATAGTTCTAGTTCATTTGGGAAAAGAAACCGTGGATTCTAGTAGTGTGAGGTTCTAATTGAAATTAGACCTTATCATGGGGACATTCCTCATCCTTATGGGTAATAAGGGTTGGGAAGGTCACTAGTCATTGTTAGCTCCATAAAAGTTGTTATATCGCTTATGGCTTCTCATTGGTAGAATGCATGTTTTAGACTGTTAGTAGATCCTTCTGTTGCTTCTAATTATAGAAGATCAAGTTTGCTAGTAAGCACATTTGGTTGCTTCTAGGTCTGTTTACCTGTATGGTTGTTTTGTATAGGGTTGCACTCGTACGTGGCTCGACTGGCCCGTATGTAGTTGTTGGTCTCATACGCAGCTTATTTGGCTCGTATGTATGTTGTCTCATACGCGACTCGACTGGCCGTATGTAGCTGTTGGTCTCATACGCGACTTATTTGGCTGGTATATATGTTGTTGTCTCATACGAAGGCCGCCTGGCTCGTATGTAGTTGTTGTTTCATACGTAGCTTATTGGCTCGGATGTGTTCGGTTTACTCGTATATGGCTTATTAGCTAGTACGCAACTTTGTTGTGCTTGTCTAGGGCGATATTATTACCCTAGGGGCTATCGACCATCAAGACATATATTTTCTTACTCCTAAGGGACTGTGGACGAGTCACTCCTTGTGTACCGTCGGATGTTAACCGGTGTAGGTTGATCGCAGACCGGAGTATAGATGGAATCCAAGTTCAGGGTAGTGGCATGCGTACATTCGTATTGCCGGGGTCTTGGATCGATAGGCCATGGATCAGATCCTTAGGGATTCTGGTAAGTCTAGGATGAGCAGCCTAGTAGAGTTGTCTTGCGAAGTCTAACTTAAGACTCAGCATGTTGTGTAAGTTCTATTGTCATCCCTCAGTTGTTTAGGGTTAGTGACATTGATAGAGTAGTAACCTATGACTTTTACTACTTAGCCATTATTATTATCATCTTTCACCGAAGGGAAGGAGTTGGTGTTAAGGGTGATTCCTTATGATCCAACCTGTCCTATAGGTCTGCATTAGGCGGTGTTATTGGGTTGTACCCTTCTTGTCAAAGGGATACGGTCCGTGCCTTCTCATGAATTGGGAGCATGGGATCCGTGTCTCGTCTGTTAATTTCTGAAGTGCCTTGATAAGTGGGAGCGATTCCTGTCGGAGCTAGGGGGATGGACCCCACCCCTGGAACTCCGTCTTAGCTTGTATCTAAGGGTGAGGGCCATAGACTACGGTCGGGCTAGGGGGCGGCTAGGAGGCTTCGAGCTAACCTGATTTCGCGGAAACTTCAAAGATTGGTCAAGATATTTGAGGAAGGTCTGGTATGCCTGGCGGAACTAGACAGTTGTAGGGCCACCTCCTCAGTCATGTCTAATCTTCAGAATCAAGTTGAGTACAAGAGTAGAACTCATAGCGCGAGTTTAAATTCCTATAATGAAGAGACGGCTTGAGATGGGCGCATGTAGTATGGGCTACATGTTGCTTCGGAGACTTGCTATCATTAGAATAGGAGCATCCTAACTTTGGTTAATTTTTCATTAGATTCTAGTCATAGCACTCACGAACACTTAAACTACACCGACACATTGCCAAGTTGTATGTTTGTTTTGGGAGATTCGCTGCTAAGTTATCAGCCTTAAAGTGCCAGTGAATACTGAAATCCCTACTTTAATAGGTACTGGATCGCAGAAGTACAGGTACCAGATTCAGGAGGACTCAAGGCAAGGAAAGCGAGGAGTCGATTTCTTTTAAGTTCCGCTGTAATATTTATGTTGTTTATCTTTTAGTTGAAAAGTACCCAAGTGGGAATTACCAAGTGTTGTTCTTCATTCATTGTACTCTAATGTAAATTGTGGAAAGTTGTAATACTTGGAATTGTAAAGGTATTATTGTAACACTATTGTAATGTATTGCAGTTGTATAACATTCAGACTTGTAATACATTTGTGTTGAATAAAAAGTTTCAAATTTTCCTGTTTTTCTGTGTATTGTGACTAATTGAAGAAAAGATTCTGGCTTATATCACGGTTTCCCAGTATATGGAAATCGGGGCATTACAGAGTGGTATTAGAGCTAACTTCAATTTACAGTCCAACGCAGTAGGAAAATTAAACTTGGATGCCTTTTAGGAGTCGGGTTTTAGTTAGTTGTAGACAATTATAATTCATATTGTTGTTTCTTTCAACCTATGCTTTTATAATTTTTCTATATCTGGACTAATTCCTAGTATATACGTTTGAAGGATGGTGTTCTAGGATATCCTAACCGAGGATGTGTTGATGGAAGAGATTGAGCCAATTTCAAGGGATGATCCGATAATCTCGAGCAAGAATCCAAAGGAGATATCACTACAAGTTAGCCTCAGGACGGACTCGCCTTCACCACCGCAGGAACTAACTGTGGATCAGCACACAGCGGCAGCAGCCAGCATACACCAGGAAATGAAGAAGCTGAAGAAGCACAGGACCAGGAATGGACGTCAAACTAGGCAACTAAGTCAAGCTTGCGGAGCTATATTAGTAGGCCTAGCAAAGGAGCAGGGACACCTTGATTCCAGATTGGCACGACTACATTATGAATGGGAGAAAATCTCAGAGACCACCAAGGTTATAGTGTGCCATCTCTGTGAGGGAGTTGGGCACAAGAATTCAGTCTGTCCACGACTACAGGGGAAGAGATCTGCACCAGCATCAGGGTTCGAGGACCAAGGTCAGAAGCAGAAGACTCAGAAAATGAAGGGCAAACTTGGAGGCACCGAACCAGGATGTTGCTTCTTATGTGGTGAGCAAGGTCATTTCATGAGCCAGTGCCCGAGGAAGAACCCCCAGATGGATACCCGTACGTGTTACAAATGTGGAAGGATTGGTCACATCCGACCAGACTGATGTTACAAATGTGTTACAAATGTGGAAGGATTGGTCACGTACGTGTTACAAATGTGGAAGGATTGGTCACCACCAAGGTTATGATTTGGATGAGTTTTATGTGAACTAGCAGGTTTTGTGCATGAAGTTATTTTCAGTTTTGTTGCCTTTTCCGATTTGATCAGTTTTTTAGACCCTATTAAGGTCGGTATTTGAAAATATTTTGTGAACATGATTTGTATAGAATTCTATCTATTTTCTAACCCTTTTGACAGATCTCAGTTTCGATCTACAGTTTGTGAGTTATGACTATTTTACTACAGTGGTGTAGACGAGTTTCCAGATTTTATTTTCTATGAATTTTGTGGAGTAATCTATTTTTATCATGGTGTTAAAAGTATTATTTTGATCCAATATTTTGCACAGTATAACTAGACCTGATTGGGATTAACCCTGAATTTTTATGGATTTATTTGATGAGTTTTACAAACTGTTCTATGTTTCTAAACAATTACTATACTAGCATATTTTTCATACTGTTCAGTAAAGAACCTGATTTTCGACATATTTCTACTTGCTGTTTGTAAAGTATTTATGAATATTAAAGTTAGCCTACTGTGTCTATTTTATGACCCTTTTGACAGATTTGGATTTCATTTTTTGGTTTGCAAGATATCGCTATTTTTGTACTGCAGTGTTTGTAATTCCAGATTTACAAAATTGTTGTGACTTGCTGTTTTCTGATTTTTCTTGACTACTCTATTTATATTGAAAAATTATGAAACTTGATTTTCTTTTACTATACATATAGGGAAATACCCCAGATTTTTCGTGGATTGAATTATGGAGTTTTCATGCTATTTTCCTGACCTTGAATACGATCTTCTGATTTCTGGCTGAACATGTTTTCTGGTTTCAATTCAGTTTTGAGTTATGTTTTGTGAAACAATATATGACTTATATTTGTTTGCTGGATTCGGCCAGGAGTCTATTTTCCAGATTCTTTGACGGATCCAGGTTTGCATATTTGTAGAAATGGGAATCCTTGTTTTAATGCAGTACTGTCTTGCTGTTCTGAATTAGAATTTTCATTGTTCAAATCTTTTATGAGTTATATTTCACCCGTGCATGTTTATTTTCCGACCTGAACTTGTTACTTGATCATACCATGTTATTCTTGCCATGTTCTGTACACGCACATGCCTATTTGATAATAATAATAAATAACCAAGCTGAGGTTTATGGAATAGATCTAGTAGTGGATAATACAGAAACGTGTACTCGGAAGGGGATCCACAGATCCTACGTGATTACTTGATACATGATACTTGACACGTGATTACTTAACACTTGCACGCAAGACACGTGATTACTTGCCACTTGCACAACTTGACACGTGATACATGATACATGATACTTTGAGCTTGGAGCTCGATTACTTGATACTTGTCTCTGAGTACACTGCCTTCAATGGTCCACTATGAAATCTAAAGCAAAACTATTTGAATGTAGCAACCATGTAGTAAAAAACTGGGATGCATGAAGTGCTACCTAGATAGTAATAATAACAAGACTTAACCATGACACTTGAACGTGATTACTTGATACTTGATTACATGATACATGATGCTTGATATATGACACTTGCTACCTGTTTACATGATACTTGATACTTGTTACTTGATTACATGATGCTTGACACGTGCTACTTGCACTTATTTATCTTTCCATGCCAGTTGTTATATTTTGTTATCATGTCTATTTCATGTTATTATTTACCTTTTCCATGTACTTGTATCCTGCACTACAAGCGGCCAGTAACTTGCATTGACGGGAGTTTGTTTTCTTTTTTCTATTCATGCAATTTATCTAATTGCAGATCAGGATGATCAGCTGCCAGATGGAGTTGGTGATATGAGATATTAGTGCTGGAATTTTGCTATTATTATTATTTCTTGTTGCTTGGTTGAACAATTGTACTTGATTACTTGGATTTATTTTGTATTTGGGCAATGTGACCCAGGATATTGACTTATTCAGATCTGGATTATTTGAGATTATAATATTTTGGTTTCAAGTATTCTTGTTGGTATTTTGATCCATATGTGCATGCTTGGTTGATTCTTTTGCTTCCGACTCTGATAATTCTTATGAAATGTTGTAAAGATTCTGAACAACTTATGGATGATGCAAATCATTCGCTGGGCTTAGTCACGTATCCGTATTCCGTATTTTCTTTTGGAAAGCGGGGCATGCCAAGTATTTTTAGTTGTATCACAGCACCAGGTTTTGCTAATGTATTAGTTGCCTAATATATTAGACAAGCTTGGCTTGATCTGGGATTGGCTCAACATTTCACCAACCATGCATACATAAATGAATTATTATCAACTTTGATCTGGATGCTAATTGTTTTTGATTTTGTGCAGACTATAGCTCGTAGAGGTTCTACTTCTCGTCTTCAGGATGAGCATCCAGGGTTTGAGGCTGTCACCACTGTGTTGGAACGGCTGATTAATATGCAGCAAAACCATAGTGACTTGGTGATGGCTGCTTTGGAAGCCGCTCGGGTTCTGCCGTTCACTGTGCCTATGCAGGCAGCTCTTTCTCCCCGTCTAGGTACAGTCATCGACTTCATGAGGCTATATCCTAACAGGTTTTTAGGCACTGAGATACCTTTGGAGGCTGAACAGTGGTTGATTCGGACTGAGCAACTGCTTTTGGCAGCTAGAGTGACAGAGGCAGATAAAGTGGATGTGGTGGCCATCCAATTGGTGGATCTAGCTCATATTTGGTAGAGGTTCGAGTCCGAAAGGCTCGATCGACCGCTCACTTGGGCCACTTTCACTAGGAGCTTCTTAGAGAAGTTTTTTCCTAGCAGCACTAGAGTTGTGATGGAGCAACAATTCTTGGCCCTAAAATAGGTTGGTCGTTATTTCTATTATTAGAATTTTGTTACATATTGTCCACGCAATGTTGTAACATGATACTTTCTTAAAACAAGGCTCCAGGTCTGTGGACGAGTACGCAGCTGAATTTACTAGACTTAGCCGCTTCACAGCCGTTCTTGTGGTGAACGAAGAGGATAGGGCTTGTAGGTTCATTTTGGGACTTGAGCGAGACATTAAGGTGCAGCTTGTCTCTCTCCACTTGCGTACTTATGCTGAGGCTCTTGAGGCAGCTCGAGCTCAGGAGCAGGCTCGTGGTGGATTGGCTCTTTCCCAGTGGACTGTTCCGCACTCTGTTACCAGGCCTTCTGGTGGGCCTATTCGGAGGCCTGTCCCAACCCCTCCGACCAGGGAAGCTCCTTACTCTGCTGTAGGTCCTCAGACGGTTGGTTTTTGCGACTTTTGCTGACTTCCAGGGCATGAGCGCAAGGATTGCCAATGTGCTAATTGTCGCTGTTTTGGATGTGGTGCTGCTGACCATTCAGTGCGGGACTGCCTGCAGTTGGCTCTTCCAGCCAGGGGTCCAGTTTAGCAGGTTGCCCCAGCCCGTGGTCCAGTCAGACCACCGCTTCCTCCATAGCGCCAGATTGTCGGTCAGAGGACCACTGCTCACAGGAGAGGTTAGGATTTCAACCTGATTGCTGCTGATGCTGAATTAGCTGAGGGTGTTGTTGCAGGTATATTTTTACTTTTATTGTTTTTGTTGTTTCTGTTGTTCCTCTTTTGTTTCTTCTTTTCCTTTTGCATTATTCCTTTCATATTTATCTTTCTGCATTTTATTTTTCCTCACCCATGTTCAACCATTCTTTTCTCTGTCTTTTTTGATTCTATTTTAGGTGTCGTCCTTGTTTGCTCTTTTCCTGCTCATGTTCTTTTTTATTCCGAGGTAACCCATTCTTTTGTCTTCCCTCGATTTGTGGCTCACCATCAGTTAGAGTGCAGCAACTTGTCAGAGGCTTGGAACATTGTGACAGGTGGTGGAGTTGTCATTTGTTCCCGAAAGTGCATGCAATGTCCCGTAATTATTGGTAGCGCAGGTTTCAAGGCCAATCTGATTGTAATTGGGAATTCAGGATTCGACGTCATTCTGGGTATGGATTGGTTGGGTAAAACCCATGCCATTATTGATTGTCGTGCTAAGAAAGTTGTGTTTCGGATCCTGATCGCGCAGAGTTTGAGTTCCATGCCAGGGAGTTGTGCCTAGGCTAAACTGCAGTTGATCAGGAGGTTTGTGCGATGGAATTGCATTCAGGTTGTGAGGTTGCTCCTCTAGTAGTACAGGATTTCCTGGATGTCTTTCCAGAGGAGTTGCCTGGCTTACCCCCTGATAGAGATGTGGAGTTCGGTATTAAAGTTCAGCCGGGTACGGTACCTATATCGAAGAGTCCCTATAGGATGGCACCGGTTGAGTTAGAAGAGCTTAAGGTGCAAATTCAGGAGTTGCTGGATTTGGGGTTCATCAGACCCAGTGTTTCTCCTTGGGGTGCTCCAGTCCTTTTTGTCAACAAGAAGGATGGTAGTCGTCGACTGTGCATGGATTATCGGGAACTAAACAGTGTTACTATGAAGAATCGGTATCCAGGGCCGAGGATCGATGATTTATTTGACCAGTTGAGTGGGGCTGCTGTTTTCTCGAAGTTGGATCTTTGTTCTGGGTATCATCAATTCAAAGTGAAGGCAACTGATGTACAGAAGACTGCTTTCAGGACTAGATATGGGCACTATAAGTATCTTGTGATATCGTTTGGGGTCACGAACGTGCCTACTATATTCATGAGTCTTATGAAATGGGTCTTTTCTCAGTTCTTGAATAGATTTGTGGTGGTCTTCATTGATGATATTTTGGTGTATTCTCGGAATCGGAAAGATCATGCTGAGCATCTGAGGGTGGTTCTACAAACTTTGAGAGAGAATCAGCTCTATGGAAAACTCAGCAAATGTGAGTTGTAGCTCGACCGAGTTTTTTTCTTGGGGCACGTTATCTCAGGCGATGGTATTTCTGTGGATCCGACCAAGGTTGAGGCTGTGAAGGATTGGCCGGTTCCCAAGTCAGTTTCAGAAGTCAGGAGTTTTCTTGATTTAGCTGGCTATTATCGGAAATTCGTCCAAGATTTTTCGAAGATAGCAGGACCGTTCAATAAGCTGACTGGGAAGGATCAGAAGTTTTATTGGTCTGATGAGTGTGGTGCGGCTTTTGTTGAGTTAAAGAACAGACTGACATCAGCGCCTGTATTGACTATTCCAGATGGTTTAGGCAGATTTGTAGTTCACTGTGATGCTTCTGGTAAGGGTCTTGGAGCAGTTCTAATGCAGAAGGGCTGAGTCGAGTCGTTGCGTATGCATCGAGGCAGCTGAGGACGCATGAGAAGAACTGTCCGACTCATGACTTGGAGTTAGCGGTAGTGATCTATGCTTTAAAATTGTTAAGACATTATTTACTTGGGGACCGGGTGGAGATCTTTACAGACCATAAAAGTCTTAAGTACGTCTTTACCCAGAAGAAGTTAAACATGAGGCAAATGCATTGGTTGGAACTTATGGCCGATTATGACATCAATTTGCAATACCATCCTGGTAAAGTAAACTCGGTGCCACATGCTTTGAGCAGGAGACCAGCAGTTATGTTCTTAACTCAGCAGAGGGATCTGATTGAGCAGATGTGGAGGTTGGAGTTGGATGTTTTGTTGCCGAGTTCTGATCAGAGTTGTTTGGTGCTCCAGCTTCAGTTGTCTCTTGTTGATCAGATTAAAGATGCGCATGCTGGTGATGCACAGTTACAGGGTTTTCGAGTTGAGGTTTAGTTTCGGTCCAGAACGGACATGGTTATTCATGCTGATGGATCGCTTCATTTTGGGTCTAGGTTATGTGTCCCGAATGGTGAAGTTCATCAGAGGTTGCTTAAGGAAGCCCACCAGTCATCCTATTCTATCCATCCTGGCGTTACTAAAATTTATCGGGATTTGAAGCTTCATTTCTGGTGGCATGGTATGAAGAGGCTTGTGGCTCGGTTTGTTTCTCAGTGTTTGATCTACCAGCAGGTTAAGCCAGAGCATCAGAGAACTGCTGGACTTCTGCAGCTGCTTCCTATTTCGGAGTGAAAGTGGGAACATATCACTATGGATTTTGTGACCGCTTTGCCGAGGAGTCTTAAGGGTCATAATGTCATTTGGGTGATTGTCGACCGTTTGACGAAGAATTCTCACTTCATTCCTTTTCTTGTCAGGCAGTCTACTGAGAGCCTAGCTGAGAGGTAAATGCAAGAGATTGTCAGACTTCATGGGGTTCCAGTCAGTATTGTATCCGACCGGGATACGAGATTCATATCTCAGTTTTGGAAGAGTCTTCAGAATAGTTTGGGGAGCAAATTAAAGTACAATACAGCTTTTCATCTCCAGACTGATAGACGTCAGAGAGGACCATCCAGATTCTTGAGGACATGTTGAGGTCCAATATGCTTCAATTCGGTGGATCATGGGAGGACCATTTGCATCTCGTAGAGTTCTCGTACAATAACAATTTTCAAGCCAGTATTAAAGCTGCACCGTTCGAGGCACTCTATGGGCGGAAGTGCAGATCACCAGTGTACTAGGATGACATTGGTGAGAGGAAGTTGTTGGGTCCAGAGTTGATCACTAGGCAGTTGATCCGGTGGTTCAGATCAGGAAGCATTTGCAGGCAGCTCAGGATAGGTAGAAGCGATGGGTCGATGTCCATCAGAGAGCTTGAAGTTTGAGGTTGGTGACAATGTTTTCCTAAAGGTATCGCCTTGTCACGGTGTCATTCGTTTTGGTTGTGGGGGCAAGCTTAGCCCTAGATTTATTGGACTATTTGATATTATGGAGCGAGTAGGAAATGTGGCCTACCATCTTACATTGCCGCCAGCTTTATCAGGAGTGCATGATGTTTTCCATGTCTCACAACTCAGGAGATATATCCGAGACGAGAGCCACGTGATCGACTATTCTGAGTTGACTATTCGGCCGGATTTGACTTGTGAGATTCCGCTAGTTGCTATTGTGGATCGGCGGGAGAAAGTGCTTCAGAACAAGGTCATCAAGCTGGTTCATGTTTCTTGGAATCCTCACTCGCCCGGTGAGTCGACTTGGGAACTGGAGGAGGAGATTCAGTAGAAGTTTCCACATTTGTTTGTGTATATTTTTGTTTTGTTCTTTTCGGGGTTACCCTATGTATCTTCTTGTTTGAATTTCGAGGACGAAATTCTTTTTGTTAGGAGGGTAAGATTTGTAACCCCTATTTTCCTTTTTATGTATTTTGAGTGTATTTTCTTTTTTTCCTTGTATTTGATTCTTCTTGTATCTTTGGACCGTATTTTGGATCTTTTCTTCTATATATTCGTTGGTTGATTCATCGTCTCATTTGAGTTCTTGATTTTGTTGCTATCGGTCTATTTTTTTTCCTTCTTGATTTATCGATCTTTATTTTTTTGATCCCAAATTTTCTAAATTGTTCAATCCTATTATGCTGTTCTATCCTTTTTTTTAACCCATATGTTTTAATCCAGTATAACCTTTTTCCTATCCTAATTACTAAACCATCATACCCAATCTAAGCCCATGCACTGTTACACTTAACCCAATACCCTTCACCTAATTAACCTATTCACTTACTACCCAGACCTGTTAACTACCCACAACCCGAAAACCCTTATACCCTGTTAAGCCACCTCTCTCTCTCTAAACTCTCTAACCCTAACTCTATTTCCGTCACCCTATATATTGCGAAACCCATCATCCCTTTCCAGCCGCTACCATCTGCCCTACCCCTCCTGGTGCTGTTCATCCCAAAACCCATCAAAACCCTAGGCCAACCTTTCCCCTGCACCTTTCTCTCCCTTTCCCGACCTCTAAACCGCCAGCCTGCACCATCCTGATCCTCTCTCCGCGTCCCCTCACCTCTCCCGACGTCCTCGGCGTCGTCTGCACCGACTGCAGAGCGCCAGACCACCCCCTCCAGTCTCCGTCGTGCTCCTCCGACTGCCGTAGCAAGCCCCTAACGCCGATCTCCATCACCATTGGTCGGTCTTGTTCTTGATGTTATGGTGTGTCGTCCTTGCTGTTGTGGTGTGTCGATTTTGCTATTGCTCTTACTCTTGCCGTCGTGGTGTGCACGCATTTTTAGGGAGTTCGTTTGTTCGTTCGTTCTTGGATTGGTTGGTTCTCGTTTGTGCTCGTGGTGTTTCGTGTTCGTTCGATCGTGTTCTTGCTCGGGAATCCGTTCGCGTTATTCTTGCTTGGTTTCATTTCTGTCGTCGTCTTTAAGGCAAATAACTTGTATTCTTTTCTTTATATAATACAAGTACTAAATACTACCTGTAGTGTAGTTGGGTTTTAGAGACAATTTGTGTGTGAAACACCTTTTTGATATTGCCTCTATAGTGATGATTCGACCATAATTGCCTCACCACATACATGACATGAAATAACCTAGGATTGACCATTTCGTGTTGTATATATGCGTGTTGTCTATATGACATCATGTGCTCATTCGTGTTATTCGGGATATACTTATTGTGGACTTGTGATATACCGTATACCATATTTCTTGGACATCTAGTACACTATATTTCATGTTTGGTTATGATTTAGATGAGTTTTATGTGAACTAGTTGGTTTGGTGCATGAAGATATTTTCAGTTTTGCTGGCTTTTCCATTTTGAACAGTTTTTTAGACCCTATTAAGGTCGGTATTTGAAATATTTTGTGAACATGATTTGTATAGAATTCTATCTATTTTCTAACCTTTTTTATGGATCTCAGTTTCGATTTACGGTTTGTGAGTTATGTCTATTTTACTACAGTGGTGTAGACGAGTTTCCAGATTTTATTTTCTATGAATTTTATGGAGTAATCTATTTTTATCATGCTTTTAAAAGTATTATTTTGATCCAATATTTTGCACAGTATAACTAGACCGGATTGGGATTAACCCTGAATTTTTATGGATTTATTTGATGAGTTTTACAAACTGTTCTATGTTTCTAAACAATTACTATACTAGCATATTTTTCATACTGTTCAGTAAAGAACCTGATTTTCGACATATTTCTACTTGCTGTTTGTAAAGTATTTATGAATATAAAAGTTAGCCTACTGTGTCTATTTTATCACCCTTTTGATGGATTTGGATTTCGATTTGTGGTTTGCGAGATATTGCTGTTTTCGTACTGCAGTGATTGTGATTCCAGTTTTACAAAATTGTCATGTCTTGTTGTTTTCTGATTTTTCTATACTACTCTATTTATATTGAAAAATTATGAAACTTTATTTTCTGTTACTATACATATAGGGGAATACCCTAGACTTTTCACGGATTTAATTATGTAGTTCTCATGCTGTTTTCCTGACCTTGAATACGATCTTCTGATTTCTGGCTGAACATGTTTTCTGGTTTCAATTCAGTTTTGAGTTATGTTTTTGTGAAACACTATATGACTTATATATAATTTCTGGATTCGGCTAGGAGTCTATTTTCCAGATTTTTTGATGGATCCAGGTTTGCATGTTTGTAGCAACGGTAATCCATATTTTAGTGCAGTACTGTCTTGCTGTCCTGAACTAGAATTTTCGTTGTTCAAATCTTTTATGAGTTATATTTCACCTGTGCATGTTTATTTTCTGACCTGAACTTGTTACTTGACCATACCATGTTACTCTTGCCATATTTTATGCATGCACATGTCTGTTTAATAATAATAATAAATAACCAAGCCGGGATTTTAAGGAAAAGATCTAGTAGTGGATAATACAGAAACGTGTACTCGGAAGGGGATCCACAGATCCTACGTGATTACTTGATGCATGATACTTGACACGTGATTACTTGACACTTGCACGCAAGACACGTGATTACTTGCCACTTGCACAACTTGACACGTTATACATGATACATGATGTTTGGAGCTTGGAGCTCGATTACTTGATACTTGTCCCTGAGTACACTGCCCTCTATGGTCCACTATAAAATCTAAAGCAAAACTGTTTGAATGTAGAAAGTAAAAAGCCGGAATGCATGAAGTGCTACCTAGATAGTAATAACTACAAGACTTGACCGTGACACTTGAACGTGATTCCTTGATACTTGATTACATGATACATGACACTTGCTACATGTTTACATGATACTTGATACTTGTTACTTGATTACATGATGCTTGACACATGCTACTTGCACTTATTTATCTTTCCATGCTAGTTGTTATATTTTGTTATCATGTCTATTCCATGTTATTTGTTTACCTTTCCCATGTACTTGTACCCCGCACTACAAGCGGCCCGTAACTTGTATTGACGGGAGTTTGTTTTCTTTTTTCTATTCCTGCAATTTATCTAATTGCAGACTAGGATGATCAGCTACCAGATGGAGTTGGTGATATGAGATATTAGTGCTGAAATTTTGCTATTATTATTATTTCTTGTTGCTTGGTTGAACAATTGTACTTGATTACTTGGATTTATTTTGTATTTGGGCAATGTGACACAGGATATTGACTTATTCAGATCTTGATTATTTGAGATTATAATATTTTGGTTTCAGGTATTCTTGTTGATATTTTGATTCATATATGCATGCTTGGTTGATTCTTTTGCTTCCGACTCTGATTATTCTTGTAAAATGTTGTAAAGATTCTGAACAGCTTATGGATGATGCAAATCATTCACTGGGCTTAGTCACGTATCCGTATTCTGAATTTTCTTTTGGGAAGCGGGGCGTGACACTTACCACAATTTTTTTTCTTTCTTTGGAATAAAGGGATAGGTTAGCCTTTTTTTTAACTTACCACTTTCCCATAACCAAGATATTTTTTTAGCCATCCCATTCCTTCACCATCTGAACTATAACTCAGTGGTTATTGAAACACGGGTGTTTAAAGATTGTATACGAATTTTATTATTTATCTCTTTCCATTTTCCCCCTTTTCACTCTATTCTTTTAACTAACTTGGTTTAATTTATCTCACTTCACCAATCTCTTTTGATCTTTGACCTCAATTCTTTCAACTCTCTTTTCACCCCTCATATCTGTTGGATATATAGGTATATTCTCACTATATGAATAATATTATGTGTAATATTATTCTATGGGTAACACGTGTGTTACACATACTAATTGTATGGATATCGGAATGCGGGTTGAGTGGGTTGAGAACCCAGTACTCAAATTAGTATTTATTCTATAAATACTAACTTGTGATAGTAATTTAGGTATTCCAGTTTTGATACCTAAGGTAAATATCTCAAGCACCTTAGTCGAGGATATTAACCCTAATTTCTATTGTTATTATCTCTCATAATCTCTAACAATCTTGAGCTATTTAGGAATTAATTTTGAGATTAAGAGAATGATCGTCAAAATCTAATCGGGTCGTCCAAGAGCCCGTTCGTCGGATTTGGCAGCCGCAGCCGCTGGGCACCATCGCTGGGTGCCGCCTCTGGACGTCGACGCATGCCGCCGCATGCGCCGCCGCCGCTGTTGGTGTCGACATAGGCCGCCACTGCCACTGTTGGTGTTGACGCATGCCGCCGCCATCCAGGCCAACCGCCACTGCCACTGTTGGTGTTGACGCATGCCGCTGCTGTCTAGGCCAGCCGCTGCCGTCGCTTTCACAGGTGCTGCCGCTGGTGCTGCTGTAGGCCACGATCTCCACCCTTGTGATGTGATCACCCTGAGAAGAAATCGACAGGGGAGAAGGAGGCTGACCCAACGAACCAATTTTGGATATCAAATCAAATCTAATCTGAATTTTTTGAGTGGTTGGATTTGGTGTTCCATATTTAGGTTTGAAGAGAGGATCCAAGATTCTCTTGGGTTTGACTGAGATCTGTGTTGCGTGTTTGGGGCCGAGTAGTGGATCTACTGTTGTGTACTTTGAATCAGATCTAACCTTCCAATTTTTCTTGATTCTTATCAAGATACGGTCAACTCTAAACTTTAAGATCTGTGCTGTTTTATTTTTTTTAATTTTTTGTTTATTGTTTATTAGACAGTTTTTACAGAAAAACCCTTCTCTTTACTGAAATTACGTAAGTAGTAATTATTCAGAATGAACCCTACAGATTTTGGAATTTACAGTTTATTCCTTAAGAAAGGAAAAACTTAATTAGGCATACAAGATTCCGAAACTAGATACGTTTGATAGTTCTGAATTTAACAGTTAAAAGAGAGAGCAAAATATGAGGTGTGGATGCAGTTAGTGAAAGCAATAAGAATGCTGTTAAGATTAGATCCAAATATATTAGGACGGGATCAGATCTAAATTAAAGATAAGTTATTCACCAAATTTAAATTGTTATTTAATTATTTGTTTGAATTTTGCTGTTAAGTGCTAAAATTCAAAACTGTTTTATGCATTGTTTAATTAAACACAAATTTGAATAACCATTTTGGCTTTGTGTTGAAGATCAAATATTTATTTTGATAAGATAAATTATAGTTTTAACTATAAAACTGTATCTCCAATAAAATTGTTGTTAGAATTAAATAGAGCTAACAATTCGTTTAATTGGCTAATATTTAACAATTTGATGAATATAGGAACTTCAAAGTTACTTACAAATTGTGTGTATTGGAGACGATGGATTTACATCACGGTATGATAAGTCTGCACTGCGCAGGCTTCTCCATCGAATTTGGAAAACACTTCTAACTTGAAGTGTCGATATGATCTACTCTAATCTTTCTCAGTATTTTCATGTGATGAATGTGTTAACGTTTTGTGCGTTTGATCACATGATTAAGAGTTTTAGATCATAGTTATTCTCGCTTTGAAAACTAGCATGTTTAGGGTTGTTAAGTGCTTTATCATACTATGTGTATAGATATTTTGACAAATCTATTGTTTGCAGATTGTGTAAGATTATATATCTGCTTCTCTAATAAAATAAAATAAAAACTTTGATGTATAAGATATATAACAAATGTCTGTAACTTAGGAGAGAGCATCTCTTAATGTAGGATATGACTCCATTAGTTACGTTTTGTTCTTTCTCGTTCATTGTACTATGTGTGCAAAATTGAATTATAACATGTTAGTCATTATGTCATTTAGCGTTATGAAGATGATGAAGAACGAATAAAGAAAAGAACTTTTCGCTCAATGTGTTTGAGCAAGTGGACATTGTTAGAATCACTAGAGAAAGCAAATAGTTCTGTTAAATTTGGAAGAGTAATTTTTTATTAACTCTTATAATGTGCATATATTATCAATCGCATGTATAAGTTGAGTTTAAAAAATGAGACAATTAATAATAATAGTTCTAATTGTGTATAGTTTCAGAACATAGCATAATTGGCTAGGATTTGTGAACTATATAATAAATTGTTGGTTCTTGTTAAAACTTACAACGCTGCTAAACGACACTTCATTAAAATTATGACAAATGTGAAGATTGAACTCAGATTATGATCACTAGAAAATCATTTTATATGGTCTCTAGGAGTACATTCTGATATTTATGATCTCAGTAGTTTTGTGACTATACGAGATAATTATTGGTCAGAAGTATTTAATCGCTTTTGTAGATGATTAGTATAAGTTTGTCATATATATGAAGAATGAAGCACTTGTTATTCTCAATGAATTAAAATCTAATTAAATGCTAAAAATCAAGGGTTCAGATTTAATAAAGGTAGTGAATATGTTTCAATGATTTTAGAGAAGTTTGCTTATGGCATAGTCTCTACTACACTCTACTTACAACAGTCAAACGGTATTGATAAAAGTTAGAATCAAACACTTAGTAAAATATTGAATTCTATATTATTAACCGTTGTTTGACTTGTGTAACTATGAGTGATGTTGTATTGTTATTCATATCCCTAATGTGTTACTACAATCTAAATTGAATACACCTTGTAGATAGATCATGGCATGAAAACACAAATAATTTTGTTAAAGTAAAAATATGTGTTGTGATACATTTGTTAGAGTAAATGACCCTAAAAGGCCTAAGTAGGACCTATAACAAATATTTATGTATGTTTAGAAAGTGCATAATGTAGTTCTGTAGACAGATTTGGATCTATCTAATTTGTGTTAGAAGAATCTACACTTGCAGAGTTCTTTGAGGATGTGTTCATCAAAGATAAATGTATGGAATTATCTAGTCCTACAGACACGATCAATGATTCACTGTTGGAATCAAGAACCAGCCTTACTGACACTTAAAACTTCAATGGCAAATGAGCCAAGAAGAGCCTTTAGTACATAATGAAATGAATTTTGTGGTTATACAATAATATTTTGAACTAGTTGATTTGCCGAAAGGGGCTAAAACTATAGTAAGTGAGGTTTGTATAATAAACCTAATTTTGCAATGTGGGGAAGATTTGTTGAAGTCTACTCACATGTATGTTATGTTGCTACAATAAGTATTCTTCTTGCCTTTACATCTATTTAAAATTTTGTTATTCATGAAAGATGTTTAAGTAGTTGTGTGCTAACAGATTTGTACCTGATATTTTGTATTGAAAAGTTTTATACTTAAGAGTTTTGTATTGAAAACATTACACTAATATGTTTAGTAAACAAGATTTACAAATTGGTAAAATCATTGTATTTTTTAAAACATGTGTTAAAATTGAGGCACAAATAAATTGACAGACTTTTAAAGAGCTTAGATTTGAATCAAGTAATTCATATAAATGTCTTTAATTCCGTGGTGAGTCAAATATAATTGCCCTCATTTATTTGTATATTGTTGACATGCTTGTTCTTGAAAGTGACCTCTCTATTACAGGTGAAATTAAAATTGTGCTATCCAAAGAATTTAACTTGAAAAACCTAGGTATTGTGAACACCATAGGTAAAAGGGTGAGTTTCGGTTGGCAAGGGATAACCCTTAGTCAAACTCATCAAATCAATAATGTGTTTCAAAAGTGGGGATATAGTGATTGAAAGTGTGTTTTGAAACACCTTGTGATTATGATAAAACGTTAACACCTAATGATGGTACAACTATGAGACAGGTAGATCATTCTAAGAGACTTGAAAGTCTCATGTATACTAAGATCTACACTAAAATAGACATAACCTTTGAGGTAGGTATGATCTGCAGATTCACTAATAATCCTATACACATTTGAGTGCCCTTAAGAGGCTAATGAGATATCTGAGTGATACTCAAGAGTTTGTTTTGTGCTACTGAAAGTTTAGTGAGAAGTTGGCAACTAGTGAATATGTATTCACACTAGGAGGAGCAGAAAATTTATGGATATTAAAAGGCAAACAAGCATTGCGCTCTCATCCAAGAAATCAGACCTCTATGTGTTATCCTCTGTAGGAAAAGAGGCTGAGTGGATTGAATGACTTGTTGCTAATCATCCATTGAGAACTCTAACATAAATTCTCTAATTCTGTTATGCGACTATTAAGTTATAATGCACTGTAGCTCATAACTCACTCTATAACAGTAAGAGAAGTATATTAAGGCTGAAAGAAGCCTAGTTGGACTTTCTCATAAATAAAGTACAATTGAAATAAAATATGGCTAATGCTCTTGCTAAGAGACTTGAAAGTGATATAATTATCAAAACTGTGGGTGAAATGGAGTTAAAAGCTATTGAGTCAAAGCTTTAACATCCTAATTATTTTGAAATTTAGAATCTAATTGGAGCCATAGATAAGTTCAAACTTAAGCATTAATTTTAGGCAGTTGACATGTATTAGATAATTTTGATGATTCCATATAAATTTCACAAATATATAATGTCATTCCAATTTTGACGGTATTATATATCTAGATAATTTACTTAGAATAATCATATTATTCCAAAACGAAACATAAAAACTTGTCGATGTGTTTCCGATGATTAAATTGTCTTTAAATATCATTCCAATTTTGATGATATGTCTTTTATGGATACATGTTTCATTCCAATTTTGATGACTCAGTGTTAAACCATGATTGAAATGACAATTTTTTCATTCCAATATGAAACATAGTATGGTTCTTATGTAGAAACTATAATAGTTCTTGTTCTTTATTTTGTTAAAGAAACTTGATTGTGATGCTTGTGTTACATTTTGCTAAGATATCGTTGAATTGTACTAAGTTCTTTAGTGGAACTAGATACTTTATGGAATTCACTAGAATGCTTAGAGATGTGTCTCTTGATATTATTGTTTTAATAAGCTAGAAAAAATGGAGGAGTTGAATCTGTCAACATAGATTTCAAAATAATGATTTGCTCAAAATGGAGGAGTAAACATAAAGCAGTGTGTAAGGATAAAGTTTCAGTTTATTTCTTTCGAGAATAAATTAGTCACTTGCTTAGTAAACATCTGTTGAGTTTAAGACTCTTGTGTTCATTGAGCTTAAAACTCTTACTTTGTTCTTGAAGTTTATTTGCTTTGTTTGATTTTGAAATTATGACAGTTTTCTCCAGTTTGTTTAGTCATTGTGAACTATTCTGTTATGATATGGTTTGGAAACTATTTAATTATTTTGGTTTAGTCCTTTTGAACTATTCGAATTTATAATTGATTGAGTCCTTATGAACTGTACATTGTGTGCTGCATTTCTTCTATTTAAAGACTGCTATCAGCCAGTCAGCTTCATGTTGAACTGATGAGATAATCCAGTACGTTTATATATTGAGAATATAGGAGGAGATTGTTGGATATATAGGTATATTCTCACTATATGAATAATCTCTAATATTATAATGGAAGAAGTCCTTAGTGTCATTTGTCATTTTGTCATTCTACCAAAATGTATAACGCACGTATATAACTAATATAAAGAAGGTTTCCAGTTCAAATCCTCCCTACTTTTTATTTTTATTTTTTGAAATTTTTAAAACGTGCATCGCACGTGTAAATTACTAGTATTATGTGTAATATTATTCTATTGGTAACACGTGTGTTACATGTACTAATTGTAGGGATATCGAAATGCGGGTTGAGTGGGTTGATAACCCAGTACCCAAACCAGTATTTATTCTATAAATACTGGCTTGTGATAGTAGTCTAGGTATTCCAATTTTGATACCTATGGTAAATATCTCAAACACCTTAATCTAGGATATTAACCCTAATTTCTATTGTTATTATCTCACATAATCTCTAACAATATCGAATATGGTTGAAGGCTAAAACCCCAATTATAGAACCCTTTTTACCAAACGCTAAATCCAAGTCTGTGGAACACATTAATAGTGATAACTATTATACATAAGCGTTTAGTAAGGATTAACTTGATCATGTATGTTTTGTAAGTTGCCCAATAGTCACTAGTAAGCCTCTTCACTAGTGAGTAAGAAGTCGGCGAGTCCAAATTTCTGGTTAATTATCCAATTCTCCTATCATCTGATGACAACGTGTGGGTACTTAGGGTTTATACCCAACATTTTAAGTAACAATTGATTAAGGATTTTTTTAGATATTGGTACCTCTTCATGTAACACCCCGAATTCCAAAACAGACTGAATTCGAAGTTCCACAGGATCTTTACACTTCTCTTCGTACAATTTTACAAGGAAATTTAAAACTTTAATTTACATCAGAGTTACAACTTGAATTGTATTTAAACAGCAGAAGTCATTTACAATAATCACATGAATAAAAAGTACAACACTTGAAATATTCTTTAAGCAGCATGCATACTTTAATCTTGTCAATCTCTTTATCCTGCATAGAAACTGTGGGCTCGTCAGTTCATTCAACTGACGCAAGGATATAAAATATCAATTTTCTCTTACTTATAAAGCACACACTTGTCACAAGAAAAACTATTGGGACTATCCTATAGATGTCGTGTTGTGCTGTGCACTTAGTCCTTAATGCAGTTATTACGTTATATGACACTAATGCGCACTTGTTCCGATTCTATGCATCCCATATCACATAGGTCCGAGGGCAAGCCCTTAATCATACTTCATCTTATATGGTTCAATCCCTCGCCATGTCTTAAACTACTACGGTAACTACGGTAAGTACCTAAATGTTCTATGATCTACGAGTCCATATCCAGGCAGTCTGGAGGGGAATCCCACGCACTGACATGACGCATCAAGCAGGCAAACTATGGACAATTCAACCTCTGCCATAGAATGATGGCACCACCCGTAGTCACCAAATACCCCCACAAGCATCGCCACCGGAACGATAATTCTGGAGTAGTGCTCACGCCATGTCATGACGCATCAAGCAGGCAGTCCGTGAATCATCTCACACCGCCAATCCGATGGCCCTCGTACTTGTGTTTTTCTCTCACTTTCGTCACATCACCACTATGTATCTAAATCCTTAGTTTATTTGAATCATGAATAAAAATCAACCCTTAGAGTTAGCTCTTTCCTCTATACCGGTCTTAATCAACAACTTGACCATCTTGGTCTTTCATCTCAATAGTTCATCTCAGTAATTATAATTCATTCAATTGTTGGTAATAGGACTTAGCTACCCTCTAGTTTAAAATCTCATTTCATGTTCATAAATTTGTGTATTCATATTCATAAGACTTTTCATAATTCATCATGATATTTGATTTCACTTTCATGTACGATTTTATGCATAAGACAAATAAATTCATTTTCTAACTTGTCACATTCATAATTCATTCTTTCTACATCATTCTCTTTGTCAATACTAAATCAAACATTCATACTCTCAATTTTACTTTTTATCAAAAAAAATCTCTTTTTGAACTCTTTTAAACAATACACTTTTCTTTATCCAAAGACGCTTTAAACTAACAATTTATAATAAGTTCTTTCTTGCAAAATAGTCTCAATTTCTCTTTTACACTAGGCCAAGGGTTATAGAAAATTATTATAGAAAACTATCTCATGAAATCTGGATATCAATTTAATCGTCAGGACAGTCGACTGTTAAAGCACAGTCGGTCGACTGCTCTGCGGTGATTTAAAATTTGAAAATTAAGATAGTCAGGACAGTCGACTATTAGGACATAGTTGGTCGACTGTTCTACAAGGATTAAACTTGAAAATAAACAGTCAGGACAGTCGGCTATTAAGACATAGTCGGTCGACTGTTCTGTGATGATTTAAAACTTGAAAATAAACAGTCAGGACAGTCGACTGTTAAGACATATACAGTCGACTGTTCAGCAACTAAAATCCGAATTTTGGAATTTATACAGTAACTCAAGATTTTCAAAACACCATTTAACTCTCATTTTACATATAAAGTACCTCATTTCTCTCAACAATTAACATACAACTTTAGGATTATTTAGCATCATTCACACTAATAATGAATAAGCATAATTTACTAACTAATCTTATTTTAATAATGTAGAGATTCTTATAATTAACATTTTTCACATAAACACAATTCCTAAAATTGCACTTTTTCATAAACACACATATTTCGACATGGAGAAACATTCATTCTAATTTAGCATGCTAGATTAATATCCAAATATCACAACAACAAACATATCATTCAGTCAAGTTCACTTATTCATTTCATGCAATTTCACATATGTTTCATTTTCACCTTAATCATGGTATTATCAAAGACCAATATTTTCATCTATTTATTCTAACATGATTAGCACAAAACCTAGCATTGTACTACTTAGAAGGAGAGAAAATTGCCCACCTTATTGGAGAGAAAACGAATGTACTCCTAAGAATTTCTAGATTGATCAAAAGAGGCCTTCTCCTCCTATTGAGCCACCACAAGTCGTCTCCTCCTCGTCTTGAAGCAAACCCGTGCCTCCTTGCTCTCTTGAAAAACCGACCACCAAATGGGAACACACAACACAACTCTCAATCTTTTGAACTCACTAACTTTCAATCTTTTACTCTCTAATTGTATTTTTTTGTCTTTTTTTTAATATAGATTAGGTGTGAATATACTAATGTAGGGGGGGGGGTGTATTTATACATATTTTGAGTGGATTGAATGGCTAAGATTAGATCAAATAGTTAGGGATTAAGGGCTAGGATTAGTTTGGAAGTTGCCATAACCACCCATGAATGAGATAACTACCTCACCACTACTCCCATTCCCTTCTCCACTCATGCATAATCCGGCCTCACTCCAAGGGTGTGTTTTGCACACTCTTATGCATGCACGTGTTACCCTAGTGTCCCCCACCCACAAGTTGTACATGCTAATTAATTAATTGTCTATTATTTGAGTCTACACTACAACTTAGACTAAAATAAAGTTTAACTAAATTACATGGGCTCACTAATGGGCCAAGAGACTATGGGCTCTACTAATTTAATTAATTAATTAACTAATGTGGGCTACAAAGAGACAAATTAAGCTTAGAATTAAATTAGGTTTCTAAGAAAATAAATGGGGATTACTAATTCATGAAATATTTTAGAGAAATGCATGCATAAATTTTTACGTACACAATACGTAAAAATCAAACAACTCCAAAAAATAAGATTTGAAAATCCAGGGTGTTACACTTCAAACATGTATTTCTAAATTAATTTCTATTTTCAATTTAATTGCTATTAGGTCCATAAATTTCAAAATGGTTAGCACCTAATAGGGACTAATTTCAAAATGGTTAGGACCTAATAGGGACTAATTTCGATTGACTTCGCTCAATTTAGGGACTAATTAGCAATTAAAGTGAAAATAGGGACTAATTTAGAATTACATGTTTGAAGATGGACCAATATCTAAAAAACCCATTAATTAATGAAGAAAAAAATATTTCTAAAGCCTAGGAAATTAATAGTCAAAGTAGGAGGGCTAAGTGATATAATCTAATAATTACTTTTTGGCCTGAGGCATTCCAGAGAATGATGGAAAGTAATTAAATATTGGATAATTATAAAGAAATTCAAATTTGGCATTTAAATTTTGGTTTTGAATTGAGATATACATGATGTTGTTTGGAGATAAACATAAACATGTTTAGAGATAATTATGGAGATGAACCAAGGAATCCTAAACTGGTATAAATAATTATGATAAATTGTAGGAAAAACCCCTGATCTATACGATCAACACAGTAAATCCCCATGATGTTTGAGTAAATGCAATAAACTCCATATACTCGTTTTTGCAGTCAACCCTTCAAAAAAATCATAATTTAGGTTGTGAAATACCCTAAATGCCCCATATAAATACTCTAAAAATAAAAATCCAAAACCACCTCCACCTCCACCCTTTCTCAACCCTGACCACCACCACCACCTCCACTCAGCCCAGACCACCACTGATATAGTGATAAATCCTTCTCTCTATCCAAATCTAGAGCTCTCCCATCTCCACCATCTGAATTTTAAAAAAAAATTAAATGGGTTCTTCACCTCCGAGCTCCACCATCTCCATCTCCATCTCCATCATCTCCATCTCCATCATCTCCACCAAATTCGAAGAGCCACAACTAATTCAAAACCATAACCCCAAATTCGAAACCATAAATCCCTAATACCCAGTTGTGAGAGCATCCACAGTCGTCACTGTGTAAATTATGCATAAATGGATAAATGCATATAGCATTTTCAAGTTTGCTGCTGTCGTCGAAGGCTATTTTTTACCAATTTAAATCAAAATAATGAAAATCTTGATCAGACGGAGCTCGATGTTGCGTCAGAGGGAAATATATATTTTTTAATTGAGCGATGGAAGTTCACATTGCGTCGGAGGAGAAAGAAGAAAAAAATTTGCCAGACGCAACATGATGTTGCGTCCGGCAATTCAGGGAGCTTAGAATAGATACTTGAATATTTTTTAAATAGATACTTCAATTTTTTCCAAGCTTAGAATAGATACTTCAATAGATACTTCAAATAGGTAATTCAATTTTTTTTTTTTAGAAAAAACCCAACGGACGTAACATCATGTTGCGTCCGAGGATTACGAAGATGAGGGACGCAACTTCATGTTGTGTCCGAGGGTTTTTTAAATTTTCCGGCCTTTTCTGTTTAAAAAAATAATTTTTAATCGAGCGACGCAACTCGATGTTTCGTCCGACGATTTAAAATAATATTTTTTCGAGCGACGCAACATGAAGTCTTGTCCTTTAAAATATGCATAATTCTCAAATCCTCTCTCATATATAGCAATCTACTGTAGCTAAATATGCAAAATATGCATATTTGGCAAACGACTATAGTGATATTATTGAGAAAATATGCATATTATGCATATTTAGCAAACGACTACAGATGCTCTGAAGAGATTCAAATTTGGGGATTTAGGGTTGGACTTGGTGGTGACGACGTTGACTTCGGGTTGGACTTCGGAATGGTGATGTGGGTTGGAAATGGAGGTCAGGGATGATGGAGATGGACTTGGTGGAGGTCGGGCTGGATGTGGGTTGGAAATGGAGGTCGAGGATGATGGAGATGGAGGTCGGGGAAGGCAGTGGAGATGGAGGTCAGGTAAGATGGGTTTTGGTGGAGATGGTGGTTGGGGAGGAAGAAGTGAATGCGGAGGTGAGGTGGAGGAGGGATGAGGAGGTGGTCAGGGCTGTGGTTGAGACCGAGGGGATGACGGAGGTTGGAGATAGAGCTTGGTGGGTTTCGGTGGGATTGAGGCTGAAAGATAGAGAGGAGGAGGGTTTCGGTGGAGTTTTTTTAATAATGTATTTATATGGGGGTATTTAAGGTATTTCACAACCAAAATTAGGATTTATTTGAAGAGTACATGGGGTTTATTGCGTTGACTCAAAGATGAGGGGGTTTACATTGTTGACCGGATAGATCGGCGGGTTTTCTACAATTTACCCAAATAATTATTGTGGCCTCTAGTGAGAGTTGAGTATTTCATTCGAGAGTTTTCATTGTAAACAGCAGAATACCTTGTAGTAAGCCTTGAGAGAGAAAGAGATTATTGGTGAGAGTATTGTAACTTTTATGTCGTCTCTAGATGAATAATATATCGGTTATTTCTCCCCCGGATTAGGTTTGTCGAACCGGGATAAAAAGGGTGCTTTTGTGTTTGTTTGATTGTGATCGGTTGTCGCCTCTCACATTACTTTTGTTGCGCTAAAATTTCCCAATTGGTGGTATCGGAGCACTCAGGAATTCCTAGAGTTCCTTGTCGAAGATGATAGATCATGGTTTCTTGAAGATCAAGCAGTTCGATGGAAAGATCAATTTTAGTGTTTGAAACATGGACATGTATGACGTATTTGTTCAGGAGGGCTTGCATCTTCCCGTAGAAGATAAAGTAAATTTAGACGACATGAAGTATGAGGGTGGGATGAAATTTTTTTAAAAGCTTTGAGTTTAATTCGGTTGGCAGATGAAATCAAGTGCAACTTTTTTCAGAGAAAAGTGCGGTGAATTTGTAGGTGAAACTCAAAATTGACTATTCGGGGTAGTTATTCTGTATCGGATGTAGTAGAAAAAAAAACTTTTTCATTTCTCAAGAAAACTGTTCTGTTTCACTATCATATAGTGAAATTCAACACGATGTTATCTGAGTTGAAGGCGATAAACACCGATGATCTCACCAAAAAGAATAAAGCTTTCAACTTGATGTATTCATTGCCAAATTCATATGATCATTTGATAAACACCATGTTATATGAAAATTTTGCTAATGAGATGCTTTCGATGGCCGATGTGATTAAGAGCTTGAAGGAGGATGAACTTATGAAGAAAACTTAGAAATCAGGGTCTACTTTTTTGAGTTGCCTAACAGTGGATGGAACTTCAATTAAAAGAGATGGTGCAAATAAAGGAGGGGTATGTTGCCACTTTTGCTGGAGGAGAGGGCATTACAAAAGGGATTATCACAAGTTTCTGAGTCAGAGGCTGCCAACTTAGAAAGTGTCTTAGATTCGTGTGATAGTCTTCTTGTTTCAAGTTCCAAAGATGTGGATTATTATTGGTATCTTGATTTAGAAAGTTCTTCTCACACTACAAAAATGTTCTTGTTTCAAATTTTTGCCAGCATTTTCTTGAAACGCGGAGAAAGACTACAGACTAAAACTCACTTAGTCTTTCTCGGCATTTAATCCCTCTATTTTTAAAAAAAACACATGGAAAAGGTTATTTTATCCCGGCATTTTCGAGGAAAACGTCGGGGTATCATCACTTAATTCGGCGTTTCCAAGAAAATGTCGGGAAATCCTCCCTTAAATTCTTAACATTTTCCCAAAACACCATTTCTAACTTTTTCCTCTAATCTTAGATTCCAAATCATAACATTTACAGTCGCCGTCCATCTTCTTTCCTCGCAGTCATCGTCTCCTCACATCGTCGTATTCGTCTCATCTCCTCTCCCTTCCTCCTCGATTCCCGAGCCTAATGCCAGCAACCTGACCTATCTTCCTATTTGATATTTTGAGCCTGATGCCAACAATCATCTCCACTAGAGCTGCCATCTCGCTTCCTGTCACGCCCCGCTTTCCATAATACGGGAACACAGGCACGTAACTAAGGCCCAGCGAATAATGCGAATACATCATTCATAAGCTGTATATTTAACTCAACAATAAGATAGCAATTTCAACCACGCAAGCATATAAAATCACAATAGGATAACAAAGTACATGATATATTACATGACATAATACAGGACATAACCAACAACTGGAAAAGAAACATAGTTACGGGTCAAATACGCCTGGATTACAACAAAGATTACATGAATAAAACATAAATTACAATAACATGAAATTAAACAACACTAAAATCTTTGTTCAGCAACACCTTCGGGTAATTTTCCATTTGGGCCTGCAAGTATATTATTACAAAAGGAAGAAACAAAGAGGTACCCGTTAATGCAAGTCACGGGCCGTAAGTGGTACAAGCTAACGGGACAATTATAAAACAAAACAAAAGCAGGAAAAGAACAAGGAATCAAGAATCATATAATAAAGCAAATACAACATGTGACAGAATCAAGAACAAGACCTCATGGAACAAATAGCATGCATGGAAACAAGTAAATAATCCATAGGAACATGTAACATGTAAACGGGTAAGCAAGTAAACGTGTCAACATGAACGAGTAATATGTAAATAAGTAAACAAGTCATCATAAACATGTAACATGTAAACGGATCATGCAAGTGTACGTGTTAATATCATGTCTTTTATTAATCTAACTAGGTAGCACTTCATGCGTCCCATACCACATGGTTGCTACTCGAAATCAAGTGAACGTTTAGACTAGTGGTGGATTCTATAGGTCACGTACTAGGAAAAATTGTATCTTGTTCGAGTATGTGCAATGTGAAATATGTAGTGTAACCTGTAGTGTGAAACATGTCAAGTATATCTTGTATCGGGAAACATGTAAACCTGTAATTTAGAAAACTTGCAACTTGTAACTTGCAATTTGCAGCGAGGAACCATGAGCCCCCGTCCGAGTACGCTCTTCTATATTACCCACTACTAAATCTTTTCCCTTTATACCCTGGCTTCTTATCTTTTTATTACAATTAAACATGAACAATAACTACATGCAATAATAAGGACGGGTAACATGGCAAGGATAACATGAAAGGATCGAGTATCAAGACTTATGCAATACAGGAAAACATATTTCAGGGTCTATAAAACATATTGATGTGACTAATGGCATGTATAATACTTAATCAAGAATAAAAGATATTATAACAACATGCAACCTAGTAACAAGCAATTCATGCACAACATCATATATAATTATAAGAGTATATATGTGTATCATGTTTATGCAATGCATAGGGTGACAAAGTATTCGTGATCATGTACGAATACGGGATCAATGGATTATATACAATACGAATAGAGTCAAAAATATACGTGCGGTATTTTGCAAAGGAGCTTGTACTAGACCAAGAAAATTGTACAAGGGGATACTTGCCTGTTAGTTGACAACGATTAAATTAAAGACAGAATAACAGGATCAGTATCCCGGGTAGTAGAACACGTGCGAGATATTTGGCAGCCACGCCAAAACAGCAACAGTAACTCCACAAAGCAAAGTCCAAAATAGCAGTAAACTCCTTCACAAATCCAAGACGGCAACACACCAACTCCACATAAACCAGCACACCAATCAGAAAAAGTCAAATCTCCTATTTCACAAAACACCATACATCTAGTGGATCCCTTCCACTCTCCAAAACACCAACTTCAAATAACTCAGCAATAATCAATTCCAACCCAGTAATCAATGCCAAACAGTAACAACAATCCCCAATCCCATTCTTCTTCTCCTTCACAGAACAGAGAGAGAGAGTGAGCGCGCGCGGGAGAAGAAAGAGAGTGATGGCGGTGCATCGCGACTGGGGCTTGAAGGGCGATGCGACGGAGAGAGAGAGGGTGCGGCATTGTGGCGACGCGACGACTGAGGGTGATGCGGAGTCAACTAGAGGCTTTGACTGAGGTGGCGACAAGGAAGAAGAGGAGGCTGGCGGTGGGCACGAGGAGCTTCAAAGTCGACGATGAGGACAGTGGAGCTCGAGGGTGATGAAGACGGCAGCACTAGATTGAGCGGGAGGCGCTGGCACGATGACGACAACTGGACGGCGACGGAAAGGAGCAGCGACGGAAGGGAGAGCATGCGCGAAAGAGGGCGTCGACTGTGGGCGGGCAGAAGAGAGGAGCAGCAGTGAGGACAACGGTGCGAAGCTTCGGGGGTAGGAGCAGGTGGTGGTGCGAAGCTTCGGGGGTAGGAGCAGGCGGTGGTGGGGCGAGCTCGACGAGATTCGAGCGGTGGAACGACAGCGCAAGGGAGCTGCAATTGCAACGGATTCGAGCGGATGAGGAGTTCGAGCGAGGAGCGCTCGAAGGCGGAGGGGGATGGAGGTTGACGACGACAGTGGCACTTCGGGGAGGAGTCTTTGGAGTGACGAGGAAGCGGAAGGAGGAAGAAGACAGCGGTGGGTTTGCTCTGTTCTTGGTTGAGAACAGAGAAGAGAAAGTAGAGTATGGGAGAGAGAGGGAGTACGGGAGAGAGGGAACTAATATAAAGTAAAGTAATGGGTGAGAGAATGGGGGAAGTTACAATGTGTATGGGGGTACGTGCATATGTGGAGTGGGCAGTTGGAGTACGGGACAGAAAAAAGTGGAGGAGAGGAAAAATATTGCATACGGGTAGGGGGTGTAGGATAACAAATCTGCACAATTATATGGGTTCTAGGTTATAGGATTTGGGCTTGGGCGTAAAAAGGTTCAAAATATTTAAATGAAATAATTTGGGTATTGGGCTAATCAATTGGGCTTAGATTAAATATAATAATAAAATCAAATCAAAATATAGAATTAGGCTTAAAATAACAATTAAACAATTGGGCTTCGGATTTAATAAAATCAAATACGAATTTGGACTTAGAATAAACAATTGGGTTTCAGAATAATAGTTTAAATAATAAAAATTAGTTAGGGAAAAATAGTTATAAGATACTGATTATTTAAATACAGAAAATACTTTAAAAATACGTATTAGTGGAAACAGGGGCTACACTTCCCAAACCCGACAACCACTGAGACTCCCACTGGGTATCCCACTATTTTCTTATTCATTTGTTCATCTAATTGAATCTAAGGTTTGATATTTGTGCTAGTTCTTGTTGATTGATTAAATCTGGATTTTTCTATTAGTGTTAGCTTCCTTATTGGTTTATGGAATCTAGGGTTTGCTATTTGTGAAATTTATATTGTTGATTGGTTGATGTTATTATTAATGTTGTTATTGTTGTTGTTGCTCTTCCTATTCTTACTGCTATCTCTGTTTTTTTGTGTGTGTCTAGATTAGAAGTGTGGTATGTTTCTCGAAAAAGTAAGGGATGAGAGAAAGGAGAAAAATGCCGCTATGTTTGATCTAGGGTTTTGTTGTTGTTGCTATTGTCTTTGTTTGTTGTCGTCTCTGTTTGTTGCTATTGTCTTTGTTTGTGTGTATAATAGTCCAAACGAGAAGGATTAGGCAATATATGTAAATGCCGAAATCTTCAGGTTTTGTAGTTAGATGATGATCTTATTAGTATATGCTAGTTATCTTGTACTTTAAGGAAATATATTCATATGCAAATAAGATTTGATCTCAAAGTGTTTTTTTTATGTTAATTGAGTATTACTAATTTTAAATTGAACAAAAAAAGGTAAGAAACCGGCAAAGCAGTCGAGAAGTCAAAAAGTGTTGCATACTGCCGACGGTAGCAACTTTGTTGTAGTTCGATATGAACTGGTAAAATGCAAGTTCTGTCATTTGAAGTATTTCTTTTGGTTTTAAGTTTTTTGGCCATTGGGGTTTTCATGTCTTTAGCACAATAAAAAAATCACATGACTTAATCACTTCATCTTACTCATCTATAGAAAGAGTCAAATGATGGTGAGAGAATTGGCGAGATATATTTTTGAAGCTACCCACATCTAAAAAGGGGGAGCTTTGTGGATGATGGGGCAGCCAATATAGTGGTAAACTTTTAGCTCCTGTGTGCTAGTTTAATATTTAATTTTCTTTCAAATAGCTAACTTATTCTTAATGTTTTCTTCGGGTCTTTTTGCAGAAAAGGCCATAGAGCTGCATGAAGATAGTTTTTCCCCTTCTTCTTCTGATCCATTAACAATTTAGATGGAAGTTATTTCTGCAATAAGGGGTAGAGAGCACCATAGTCATGTGCGTGGATCAGATTTAGGACCAACACCTTATCAAGTCTTTGGTCCTTGTGCATCTACTTCTGAGCTTGCCCACAGCGAGGAGGTGTCTTAGTTGAGGGCACAGGTGCAAAAAACGTACAGAAGTTCTTACAGCTGTAATCATGCAAAAAAATCTCAAAGAAGAAATTCCATTGCAGACACCAGTAAATAATATAACTTATCTTTTTCTTATTAAAGTAAACAAAAATTTGACAATCTGAGAAGATCATGTTGAAGTTTCAATTTATGAGTCAACCCAATTCCAATTTGATAACCTTTGCCATACTCCATAACGACATATAACAAAATGTTAAGATAGGTAGATCAATCTTATATTTTAAGATAGATAGATCTTACATACAAAGAAAATCATGTTTTCAAGATGGTGATGATAAATCACATTCATCTCCCTTGTATAATGATACGTTTAAAGCTAGAAAATCCATTGACATCCCAATCAACCCTAGTTAGCAAATACTTAGTCCATTAATTAATATCATTCATCATCTTCACCTAATTAGGAAATAATAAGTTAATTTCACTGTTGGTAATAACGATAGGAGTGGTAGATGTATGTCATGTGGGCTCTCCTTTGTCTATGATTAAGGCAACATAAGAAAGAACTCTTAACAAACTACCGATGTGCATGTTCATCTACAAATTTCTGAGAATTTTGGATGTTACATAGGTCCAACAGAGAGTACCACCTGTTTCAAGTCATAGGCTAATCCACAAATGCAATATTGAAATGATACTACCAATGAGCATGAAGGCAATGGAAGCAACTATGGTGGAAGAAAGCGCACATGGTAGTTTGTAACCTGATTTTTTCTTTTGTTCTTAATTCTTTAACTATTATACATTGAAACTTATGTTTTTGTGAAACATATATATATTGTTTAGCCATATATGAGATTTTGTGCTCTTAAGCACTTGTGCATATATGTAAATATTGCATTCTTTGAATTTGTGGATGATTATTGGAATGAATTTCTTATTATGCTTGATTATTGGAGTTTTTATAATTATTGAAATGAATTTGTGCTCTAAACCATTTTTCTATTGTTTATTGTGCTTGATTCTTGGATTTGTGGATGAATATTGGAATGAATTGCAAGAAATGATCGTGAATTGAAATATAGGTATTTTGGTTTGGAAAAATAAAAAAAAGGAAGAAAAAACCCATATACTAGCATTTTTTTGGAAAATCTATCCCGACGATTTTTCATAAAAACACCGACATTGACTAGGTTTATACTAGCATTTCCTGAAAATGCCGGGATAGACTATATATCTTTCCCGACACCGGTTTAACCAGTGCTTTTGGCGGCATTTTTTAAAACACCGTTATAATCTTACCATGTGTTTAAAAACGTAGGGAAAGATGAAAAAAGCAAAGAAAGCACATATATTTTGTAGTGTCATAATTGTTTCTAAAGGGCAATGCTTTCTACTTATAAGTCTACAATAGGTTGTTCTTTAAGGATGGGGACTGGTGAGAGTTATGACTTAGTGGGTGAGGGGACAGTTAAGTTGGAGAAGCTAGATGGAAAGAGATTCACGTTGCAGAATGTCATGCATGTTCCTGCCTTGAAACAGAACTAATATCCTTGGGGACTCTTGAAGCATGAGATTGTAGGTACGCGCTAGAGGTGGAGTTCTACCGATTTGGAAAGGTCGTCGTATGGTGATAAAGAAAGATGGGTGTTCAGCACAACCTCTACAAGCTTTGTGGGAACGGAATAATTTAGCCGAGTGTTTTAAAGCCCAACGTTCCTAAAGCATCTAGTCCGCTGCCAATAGAATCACTAAAAGATATCACGACGTTCGAATATCGTCGAGAGGTAGAGGTTCGTACTTAAAATGTCTTTTTCGTATCAACACCTACTAGGATATGTCCTTGAGAAAGTATACATTGGAGAAATATAACAGGTGGAGGTAAATTTGACAAGCAAACAAAACCACTGAATCGTGTTGTTTACAAGAGTATCAAGAGGTTTAGAAGGTAAAAATCATATAAAACGGGAAGCACTTCAAATGCAAGCCAAAATAGAGATTGTTGGACTTGTCTCACATTTGAAGTAACAATTCATGAAGGAAAAAATATTTCTAATGCCTAAAAAATTAATAGTCAATGCAGGGGATGGGGGGCTAAGTGATATAATGTAGGGGTGGCAGACTGGGCTGCAACTCGCACAGACCAGCCCGACCTCTGACCAGAACCACCAAGGCCCGGTCCGGGCCTGGGCCTACACCGCCAATAGATGTGGGTCGGATCGGGTCCAAATAATTGGGTTTACAACCCGTTCGACCCATCCCGCTAATCCCAAAACCCGTTATAACCCGACCCGACCCAAACTGGTCCGGTCCGGGTTCGGATCCGGGTCCGGGTCAACCCGTGGTTTTTCAACGGTTGGCCCGTCAGGGCCAACCAGCTCGGTCCAACGATTGGCCCGCCCGGGCCAACCGTTGGATCTGTTTTATTTTCTTATTTGGATTTTTGTGGGATCTTTTCTCTATAAATACCTACTTACTCTTTTCATTATTCTTCACTCATTCACAATGCTCTATTTCTTTCTCTCTACTACTACTATCAAGTGCCAACTCTATCTAGTCTCTACTAGTATTACTACTACTCTCAATCTAGTAAAGGAAGATCAAAGTTAATCAAGTGAAGAAGCTCAATCTCAAGTTCTCAAGTCTACTCAACTCTCTTTAGTACTCTCAACTCTTTCAACTCTTGATTCATGAAGTATGATATCAAATTTTTTTAATTTTTAATTTTTAATTTGTAGATTGTTAATTTTTTTTCTATTAGTTCACTTGTTTTTAGTTTCTTCACATGCCGTTGGATCTGATTTTATTTTTTTTATTTGGAATTTTGTGGGATTTTTCTCTATAAATACCTACTTACTCTTCTCATTATTCTTCACTCATTCGCAATACTCTATTTTTCTCTCTCTACTACTACTATCATGTGTCAACTCTCTCTAGTCTCCACGAGTACTACTACTACTCTCAATCTAACAAAGGAAGAAACAACAAAGAAGTGAAGAAGAGCTCAACATCTACTCAACTCTACCTACTACTATCTACTCTATCTACTACATTCATTCTAGTGAAAGAAGATTAAAGTTAATCAAGTGAAGAAGCTCAATCTCAAGTTCTCAAATCTACTCAACTCTCTTTAGTACTCTCAACTCTTTCAACTCTTGATTCGTCAAGTACGGTATCAAAAAAATTTAATTGTTATTTGTTAATTTGTAGATTGTCAATTTTTTCTATTAGTTCACTTGGTTTTAGTTTTTTTCACACACACTACTACTCTCTCGACCCTCTCAACTCTCTCAAATCTCTAACTCTACATTCTTTTTATAGTTTTTTTCACTTACACTACTACACTACTTGTATAATGCCATGATAGCGCGGTTGCGGCTGTATCCAAAGTGGACACGAATCCACTAGTTCATCTCGTCATACTCCTTTAATTTCACAATTAGAGACCGAATATAATTATAATCTTAATATAAATTATAAAGTGTTCCTCCTCACGAGTATATTCCCGACACACAACATGATGAATCCTAGCCGAAGACACACAAACACAGGACACTGATGCCGCACAACCCACTTCTTCCAAAAAATATAGAAGCTAAACTTCCGAAATCCACAAATTTTATGACTTTGCCCCCAAAGGAGGACAATCCAAAAGAAGAATAAAATGTATGTAAAACTTGTCAAAAATGTTACAAACAGAAAAAGGGTGAGGGGACGGGTACAATTAGTCGACAACTTACTAATATACACCCCGAACTAGTAGAAGACCAATTCTCCAAACAAAAGATCAATCCTAGGACTAGTGTGATTACCACATTAGTTCAAATTTGCTCAAAAATTTTAGAATTATGTGATTTATTTCAAATTTGTGATAAAGTTTTCTCTACTAGTTTTGATAATGCCTCTAACAACACTAGTGCGATTACCACATTAGTTCAAAATTTAGCTCCTCCATGTTCTAAAATTTTTCATGTTAGATGTACATGTTATATTCTTAACTTATGTGTGCAAGAGGTATTGAGTGGTACTATGCTTCAACAATTTGTTGCATTTCATCACTTTGAGTGGTACTATACTTCAACATTTCAAAGAATGGTGTAATCTTAAGGTAGTACATTTTAGAAAATTTTCTAGAGATGTTAAACTTCGATGGAATTCTGCTTTCGACCTACTCAATGTTGTTACTCAATACAAAACAGTTATAAATAATTTCTGTATTGCAAAAAAACATAAAAAAATTCAAATGACTCCTGAATCTTGGTATTATGCTGTAAGTTTGTTTAAAATTTTGAAACCTTTTAAGACAGCAACTGTGAAAATTTCAAAATCTTATGATTCAACTTCTAGTAGTATTTTTATTTCAATAATTAGTATTATACAAACTTTTCAAGAAATGCTTTCGGATCCTTACATTGGTCATATTGTTACTCCTACTTATAATAAAATTTTGAAATATTTTAATCCTCCTCCAATGTTGTATTGTATTGCTACTGTTATGGATCCCCGTATCAAATTACCAGGTACGAAGAGTTTGATTAAAATTTATTTTCCTTTGCTTTGAGAAGAATCTCAATATGAATTTAATGATTGTTTAGTTAGATTTGAGTTGACATTAAATAATTTGTATGATTTTTATGATATATGTAACTCTCGTTTCCTATTGTACAATTTTGTATCTATTTTCTTTCTTCATATTCTAGTATTCCATTTTTTTTTCTGAATCCTACTATTCTTTTGAATCCGATTTCTTTCTTTTGGACATTTAACTATATTCTTAGAAACCGAAATTTCAACCTACATTATTATTATTGTTATTATTATTTTGAGTATTTTAGTTGATGATCAAAGCCCAATCCTAGCCAATCCTATAATTGATTATTTGATTTTTTTTTTGTCAAGCCCAACTCCTAATCCAATCTATAATTCGTTTATTTATTTATTTCGTAAACCAAACCCAATATTATTCATTTATTTGAAGCCTAAGCTTAGCCCAACCCAAAATCTATTGCAAACTAAACCAAACCCAAGCCCATATTAAACCCAAATCCAAATTCATTTGTACCCATACTGCCTAATAACTAACCCCCTATTATCCCCTAAATGCACCCTTCCCACTAGGGGTGGGCATCGGTCGGTATCCGACCTAATATGGACCATCCACCACCGATCCAAAGAAGATCGGTTTTTTAATTTTCTCATCCGCAACCAATCTGAACGTTAATTGGATCGGTTTCCATCCAAGCCGATTAAGCTCGGTTTGGATTGGATTGGATGGTCGGTTTGGCGTGCTACTTTTCACCTTCAATATCATTCATAACTTTGTTGAAATTTAAAAGAACAACTTCAATCAAACTTAAAAAACAACCTGCTATTTGTTATTTAGAAATGAATTTAAAATGAAGATTCATAAAACCACAAGTTGTTAATGAATTTTGCACTAATTGTTTGAGATGATGACGTTTAAATGAGTGAGATAAACTGCTTTTTCACTTGCGTACTTCTGTAATCTTAGTTTATTATCATAAAAGAAACATCAATAACCATAGCTAATTGAATTTCAGGTGCAATAAAAAAAGATTTAGAAAATAATTTTTGCTTGACTTGATTAAAGTAACTACTAAATGTTACATCAACTTTATGATTCTATTAAGTTGGGTCACACTGTAAATCAAGCATTTCTCAACAACATAACATATAGGATTATGGAGAACCAAAACATAAGTAGAACAACTGCTCGGTTTGTATTAAAGAAATTAAAAAAGACTGTTTGTATCTCAAGGAAAATGAGAAATGACTATTTGTATATTCAAGAAATTAAAGGAGAACTATATTTTTTATGGACTTATGCATAGAGGTATGGTCGGTTTGATTTCATTGGTTATTTGAAAGCCTCATCCAACAACCGAACCGGTCCAATTGGTTATTGAAGATCAAGAACCGATCCAATCCAAACCCCCAATTGGTTCAGTTAAAAACCAGTCGGTTCGGATTGGATTGGTTCGGATTGGTCGGTTCGGATAATAGTTGTCCACCCCTACTTCCCACTAATCCAACCCCATTATTGCAACTATCTTAATCATCCCCCTGTAACTAATTCCCGTAACCCCACCTCCTAAATCCATTCTTAATCCTCTTCTTCCTCTCCTCTTCTCCAGTGACTGCCTCCTTCATCTTCTTCATCTCCCCAAGTCCATTAAAACCCGAGCTCCTCTCTTTTTCTTCTTAATCTTCTCCTTCTTCATTTTGAACCGAAACCCATACTCTTCTTTCCCTCATCTCGCACACCCATAGCTTCTTCTTACCCATCATCATCTCGCTCACTGACTATAGCACCGCCACCCATCACCTGACTGCACTCCCGAGCAACACCCTCAGCTCCATTGCAACCACTGAATGCCACATTCACTGCCACCTTACCCTACCGATGCCCCGCTGCTCCTTTCATCACCATCACCATCACCTGATCAAACTTCAAACCACTGAGCGACCCGCGCGGCCTCCATGAGCTCCACCTTTTTTGAGCTCGGCCGACCACCACACTCCACCATTACACCGCTCGACGTTGCTGCTGTCCACTGCAAGCACCCGACGCTTTCCTCCATTGCTGCATTCTTTATCAGCCGTCAAACACCACCGCTGTCGACCATGTCCTCCTCCACCATTACTATCCCCGAGCACCCCCGACTGCGACTGCCACCGCTGCGCACCACATCGATTACAGCCACTATCTCCATACCTATCTCCTTCGCTGCAACACTAACCGCAGCTGAATTCTTCGTTGTTGCTGTCGACATCCCTGCTGTTGTTTGCTGCCATCAACTGCAAGTTCCCTTCATCCCAACACCCCGATAGCCTCCCCTCACCCATCGTTGTTGTCGTGAGTTACTGTCATCGCAATTGCTCGCTATTATCATCATTTGTGTTCGCTGATTATTGCCCCATGTGTTGTTGCTGCCTTGCTACTTTGCTGTCTTGATCGTTGTGTCGATGCGTTCTCGCTGTAGTTGTGGCTCGTAGCGCACTACCGTCTTCGCCCTTCCTTCGTACGTAATCATCACGAGATAAGGCAATTGTCTTTTGAACTCAATTTATTGTTCTGCTTCAAGAAAACATTTATTGAAATCTGGCAAGTAGTTATTGCATTGAATATCATATCTAATTGAATTCCATTATTGATTCATTATTTTCTTTATCGTACAATGTTATTGATTCAAGTCTTGACCGTTAATCCATCATTTTATCGAATACTTGAATATTCTGCCATGTTGTTTGCTAGAACTTATACTAAAGTTTCGACCCAGTTTTCGACATTGAAATTTAGAACTTTGTACATAGAAATTGCATCACACTGAGTCTAGAATCTGTAACATCTTACAGATTCTCAGTGTAAGTTATTGATGTTTTGGTATTGTCATGTTGTAATTTTCAGAACCAAAATTGTACATGAAACCAGTAAGGAATGGATTTATATGCATAGCTACTGTAACTATAATGTATCGTGTGAATATGTATTGGAACCGGCAAGGAGTCTAATTTCTGGAACCCTTGACGGAATAAGATTTGCATTCTCGTATCAGCGAAAAAGTGAATTTGAGTACCAATAGGTGCTGCTGTCCAGAACTCACATTGTTACATTTTTTGCATATTAACCCATTATTTTCCATATTTAACGAATTAAACTATGTATATCTCATGTATTGCATAGCCTTGATATCTTCTTGATATCGTATTAATACTACTGTTCTTATCGATTGTACACATTGTATAATTATTGATACTACTGTTCACACTGATTATATTGACTATATGTTAATGATTGGTCACAACTGTTTCACTGATTATACCGACTACATGTTAATGATTGGTCACAGTAAAAGAATAACAAACCGAGATAATAAAAGGTACGACTTAGTAGTGGACAATATAGGGGACTGTACTCGGAAGGGAGCTCGTGGTTTTCCTACTTTTACTGGTTACTGTTACTGATTACTGATGACGGATTATTGACTGCAGTATCCCGAATACTGAATACTTAATACTGAATACCGAATATTGAATACTGAGTACTGAATACTGTCAGTTTACATGTTTTCCGAGTACATGATTCTATAGAATTCACCACTTAATTCAAAGCGTTCACTTGAATGTATGCATCCGAACCTGTGGTTTAGAACGCAGGATTGTGTGCAGTAGATAGGACTGATAAAAAATTGATAGACCTAAAGATTGACACTAAACATCTACTAGTTATTTATTGATTATTGATCATTGATTATTGTTTATCTTCTATTGTTTATTGATTATTGACCATCGACTATTGACCCCATTGACTATTTTATTATTGATCATTTTTTATCGATCATTGATTATCGACCAATGCATCATTGACTATCGAATATTGATCATGTTATTGACTACTGGTTATCGATTATTATTTTACTGATTAGTGACTATTATTTATCGACCATTGTACCATTGATTATCGACTTTTGATCTTGTTATTGTCTACAATTTTTTGATCTCTGATATCGTTCCAATTTCTTGTTTATTGTTATATTGTCCCGTATTATTTCACTGCTTACTACTACTTGTCGCCCGAAGCTTGCTCTAACAGGTATTCTCCATCTTTCTTTTGAGTTATAGTTTATATAGGTACAGACGATGGGACACTAAAGGAACTTGACGAACTGTTTACTGCATTGCATATTCTCGAGCATCTTGTATGTTATTGTATTTCAGATATTGGTTATTGTATTATATTCTTGTTCATGTAATTATTGTTTTATTGTTGAGCTTACTGGTATTGTAAAACTTGCGGATGATATGAGTTGGTATACTTATATCATTCGCTGGGTCTCAGTTACATGCCTACGTTTTCGTATAACGAAAAGCGGGGCGTGACAGTAGAACTTATTCATCTACTGGTACCACAGAAAAACTAGTGTATCAACTTCTTCATCTTCTTCTAGAGTATTGTACTAGTATCTTGTAGTACTCATGTATGTGGGCTGCTCTGTTGTACGGTATTTCATTAACTGTTGATTAATGAAACAGTGACGATGTCACCTTTTTTGCTATTAAAAAAAAATCTTCTATTTTAATGGGAGAGTTCGTCACCAAACAAACTCCATTTGTAATCAAACAAACACGTGTAATGCACATGCATAACTAATATAAAGGAGGTTTTATGTTCGATGCAAGAAATTTCTTTTAGGTATTATAGAAAATTTATGGATGGTATTAACTTAGTGAATAATATAGATATAAAATAGGTTGATGGTCAATATTTTAATTTAGAGGTGAATATAAAATAGATTAAATATTATATGAAAATGAAAACTTATATATATGTATATATATAGGGAGAGAGAGAGCTTTATTCCGTTGCAAACAGGTCTGTGTGCACAGACCCGTGCAAATGGAGATCTAGGCCGTTGGATCTTTGATCCAGCGGCCTACATTTTTTTGTAAAATTTAGCCTTAACCTGTCCTTAGGAACGACGGGTTAAGACAAATTTTTTTTAAAAAAATATGCCTTAACCTGTCGTTCCCAAGGACGGGTCAAGGCTATCTTAAATTGTTCAGATCTGTATACAGATCATCTTCTTCAACCGATCTCTCCCCACTCTCTCTCTCGTTTCTTCACCGAACCCAAACCCACAAAAAAACCCTAACCCTAATCAAAACACAAACCTCTCCTCCTCCTCCTCTTCCATCCGCTCTTCCTCCTCCTCCAAACATCTAAGCCCTAGTCTCTCATCCCATTCCGAAATCCAATCGAAACCATAGTTCGGCCACAACACTTACATTTGCAATTTTCTGAGTTATTTTGTAAGTTATTAACTAATTGTTTGCCTTAATCTACTTAATTGTGTTGATTTTTATATCTTTCCATAGTAAATTATTTAGAAAGTGGGAAAAAATTTCTTTGTCTAAGTAATTTGTAGATGTTGGGAAGACTTGTAATATATTCAAGTGCCGAAAATTGGTAGATTTTTAATTTTCTTTTGGTCTCTTTTCAATAATTGACCATATATAAAAAAAGCTTAAAAAATTTGTAGATGTAGAAATTTGTATGTAGTCATTTGATGAATTTACACGGTGCAAATGTAGTCCTAGTTGTTGTTGATCGCTTGATGATATTGTAGATTTAGTCGTATTTATAATCGTTCCGTATATATTAAATTACTTAGAACCTCTATAGTACGGTTAGGCTAGAAAACCCTTCAACCGACCTCCAAAAAATACGAAACTTTGCGAGTAGGATGGTCTCACATAGCACAAGTAACCCCAACTTGTAGAAGTGAGTTTCGACTCACGGTTGGAGAGATACGGGCGTGTATCACTTTTGGTTGAAAAAAACCCTTGTAAAGCAATACACGCCCGTATCTCTCAAACCGTGGGTCGAAACTCACTTCCACAAGTTGTGGTGGCTTGTGCTATGTGAATTCAACCAAGCTGTAAAGTTTTATAAATTTTGGATGCTGTTTGTGCTGTTTTGTTACGTTCATCGCACAAGAAGTAAACTACTTAGAACTTTTATAGTGCGGTTTGACTAGAAAACCCTTCAAAAGACTTCCAAAAAATATGAAACCTTGCAAGTAGGTTGGTCTCACGTAGTACAAGTCACCCCAACTTGTAGAAGTGAGTTCACGGTTCGAAAGATACGGCCGCGTATCGCTTTTGGTTCAAAAAAAAACAAATAAAGCGGTACACGGCCGTATCTTGCAAATCGTGACTCGAAACTCGCTTCTACAAGTTGGGGTGGCTTATGTTACGTGAATTTGACCAAATTGCAATGTTTTATAAAATTTGGATGTCGTTTGTGCGGTTTTCTAACGTTCATTGAAATATAAGTAAATGACTTAGAACTTTTTTAGTGCGGTTAGACTAGAAAATCCTTCAACCGACCTCCAAAAAATACGAAACTTTGCGAGTAGGATGGTCTCACGTAGCACAAGCCTTCCCAAATTTTAGAAGTGAGTTTTAACTCATGGTTGGAGAGATACTGGCGTGTATCGCTTTTGCTTGAAAAAAACCTTTGTAAAGCGATACACGGCCGTATCTCTCGAACTGTGGGTCGAAACTCACTTTCACAAGTTGGGGTGGCTTGTGCTATGTGAATTCAACCAATTTGCAAATTTTTATAAATTTTAGATACCGTTTATGCTATTTTGTAAAGTTCCTCGTATGAAGAAGTAAATGACTGAGAACCTTTTTAATGTCGTTAGACTAGAGAACCATTGAAATGACCTCGAAAAAATACGAAACTTTACGAGTAGGATGGTCTCACATAGCACAAGCCACCCTAACTTGTATAAGTGAGTTTCGAGTCACGGTTCGAGAGATATAGTCGTGTATCGCTTTTGCTTTAAAAAAAACCCAAATAAAGCGATACACAGCCGTATCTCTCGAACCGTGACTTGAAAATCACTCCTACAAGTTGGGGTTGCTTTTACTACATGAATACGACCAAATTGAAAAGTTTTATAAATTTTGGATGTCGTTTGAGTAGTTTTCTCACGTTTCTCGCATAAGAAGTAAATCATTTAGAAAGCTGTTAGTGCGGTTAGACTAGAATACCCTTCAAACGACCTCCAAAAAATACGAAACTTTGCGAGTTGGTTGGTCTCACCTAGCACAAGCCACCCCAAGTTTTAGAAGTGAGTTTCAATTCACAGTTCGACAGATACAGCCGTATATCGCTTTTGGTCCAAAAAATACCAAATAATGCGGTACACGGCCGTATCTCACAAATCGTGACTCAAAACTCGTTTCTACAAGTTGGGCTGGCTTGTGTTACATGAATTCGACCAAGTTGCAAAGTTTTTTAAATTTTGGATGTCATTTGTGCGGTTTTCTCACGTTTATCGAACTATAACTAAATAAAGTTTGAACTTATTCCTCGCATTCTGTAAGAGTTCGTGGCCCTAACTATTATACTTTTTTTTATCTTAGATATGGACAGTCTTGAAGGAAGTTCCGTTGCCGGAGAAAAATATGTTCGTGCATAAGAAATTGGTGAATTTCGGCCTCATGTTGACGAGCACCTAAAACCGAAGATTGGTATGACATTTCTCACATTAGAGGAAGCAGAGAAATTTTATTCCACATATTGTAGATGTGCGGGTTTCGCTATGCGCAAGGGTGGAAATAAATACAAGGAAAATGATGTAGTTGATAAATCATATGAATGTAATAAAGTCGGGGAGTCACCGAATAATCATAATGAAGCTAGACGGGGAACTACTTCTAGAACGGGTTGCAAATCTTTTGTTCGTGTAAAACTAAACTCAGAAAGTAATTTGTGGATTATTTAATCATTTAATGAGCCGCAGAATCACGAATTTACTTCACCCGGTAGACGTCACTTGCTTCCTCAAAACCGTGTATTGACAAATTCAGATAAAAAAGTGATTGGTCAACTTACCGAAGCTAATGTCCCTACATGCAAACAAATGCTTTTTTTCGAAGGTGCAAGTGGAGGTAATGAGAAAATAGGATTCACTGAAACTGATATTAGAAATCTTAGGAGAGACGAGTTGGAAGGTTTGAAAGGACATGACGGGAAAATGCTAATTGAGTTCTTTGAATCGAAAAAGGTGACTGATCCTCTATTTTTTATGATTACCAAGTAGATCCCGAAGGGCGATTGTCCCATTGTATTTGGGTGGATGGTATCGGTAGGAAGAATTGTGAAGTATTTGGGGATGTAGTTTGCTTTGATGCCACCTACAACACGAATCGATACGGGATGTTATTCGTACCATTTGTTGGAGTCAACCATCATTGGAAATCAACATTCTTAGGTTGTGGGTTCATTCCAAATGAGAAGGCTTCCTCATTTGAGTAGTTCTTTGGAAAGTGGCGAGGAGTAATGGGTCACGATCCTTCGGCATCGTAACAGATGAGGATCGTGGAATAAGTGCTACATTGAAGAAAGTTTCCGTTAGCACCGATCATAGATATTGCGTTTGGCATATTTTGGATAAGTTGCCACATGAGGTGTGTAAGTCAAATAATATCGATGAGTTTAGGGATGTTTTGAATACCATCATCTATACAACGGATTCAAAACTGAATTTGAAGAGAAGTGGAAAATTTTGATTGCGCGATACAAACTTGAGAATAACAAATGGTCAAACGAAAAATTTGAAATTCGCGAGAAATGGGCTCCCGTCTACGCAAAAGATTCATTTTGGGGCAGCATGTTGAGTACCCAACGTAGCCAATCGCTACATTCATCCCTGAAGCAACATACCCATAAGAAGTACTCATTACAAAAATTTGTCGTGGTCTTTGACCGAGTCTTAGCAAAACAAAGACACGAGAAACTTAAAGAAACTCATCAAAATCGCAAGGAGATGCCAAAATTGAAAACCAAATGGGCGTTGGAGTCACAAATGGCAGGAACATACACATTAAAGATTTTCTATAAATTCCAACAAGTCCAAAAAAGCTTATTACTTAATGTGAATTTCATTCCGAGTATGGATACACCCGATAGTGCAGCTTTTCTGTAACGATCTGTGGAAATTCAGAACCAAGGAGGGTGATTTCTTTTTGCAAAGTCCATCAAATGGCTAAATGTCCTTGCTCCATGTATGAATTCGTAGGCATTCCATGCAAACATTTATTGGCGGTTCTTCAGTTCATCGATCCCACCGCACTATCGGAGCAGTATATTTGTAGATGATGGAGCCAGGATCAGTTGACAAGAAGCATACACCCATTCCCAATAGTATGGGCAACAATTTTTCCTCCCGTTATTGTGAATTGACTTAGCACTCAAGACAGTTGGTCGATCTTGGTTGTTCTTCAGAAGGAGCGTACAAGTACATGCTCGACCACATGGTTAAGGGCATTGAAGGCATTTCTCACATTCAATCCGGGAATAGCACACAACGCGAAGGTAGTGCACAACTGGATAATGGTGGACATGCACATGCACCGGTGGGGGATCCTGTACAATGCACTACAAAGGGAAGGCCTAGAGGGAAGATATTGAAGTCCATATGAGAAGCCCAAAAAACGAAGAGACCAAGACTTTGCAGGACATATCTTCGTGTCGTATGTCACGATTCACGAAATTGCCCCCAAAATATGGCAAGGTAATATATCCGAGACTAAGTAAATATTAATTTGACTCAATCAATCTTAACTTGTTGTTGTTGACACTAATTCATTCTTCTCATTTTTTTAGTGGATCAGTAGCATATGAAGAAGCTCCAATCGGTGGAGAAAGTGATGACGATGAAGGTGAAGATTCGTGCTAAGGTAATTTTTGTCTAGATGGATGTCATATTTAACTTTGTGGACCTTCTTTCTACAGTTTCTTTTTTTTTCAATTGATGAGAAGAGAATTATACATTTCTACAATTCTTTCTATTTTTGTAGGTCCACAATGATAGTTGAGCGTGCCGATGGAAGCCGTGGGTCATCAAAAATTTAATACCCTTTTGATTGTATATATATGCTCAATTTGTGTAATTTGTGTATGTGTGCAATTTGTGTATTTATAAGAAGTTTTTTGGTGTATTTAAGTAAAGTGCAATTTGTGTATATGTGTCACGCCCCGCTTCCCAAAAATACGAAATACGAGTGCTTGACGAAGCCCAGTGAATGATTTTTATCATTCATAAGCTGTAGGATCGACTCAGCATCATAACAAGAAATATAATAAGATATACACAACCACGCTTGCATGAATAATTCATTAATCAACAGAAACAATTGAAACAAAATAATTATATCCCAAATGGTTTTCAAATCTGGATCAAAAGATAAAACTGGGGACTATATGCCCGTTACAAGATTCAAGCAGCAAAAGAAATAAATAACTCAAAAAAATAAAATATTTAAAGCAAGTCTTTTCTCCAAGCGAAGCTTAGAACGTCTGCTCACCAATTCCAGCAGGCAATTCGTCTCCGAAGTCTGTATATATAAATATAAAAAGGAAAAATAGAGAAAACAAGACAAACGCCCTTAGTGCAAGTTAAGGCCGCAAGTAGTACAAGCAAGGGTATGAAAATAAGTGCAAGAAATATAAAACAAGATTTGGAATCAAGAATGTATAACATAATATAATAGGGATGCAACAAGTAGTGGGATTCAAGAAACTAGCTAGCAAGAAAGACAACTCAAGTGACAAGATTTGGTAACAAGTACAAGTAGTGGAACAAGTAACAAGTGAGCATGTAGTTGTATCAAGTATCAAGTAACAAGTATCACGTACAAGTGTCAAGTGACAAGTAACAAGTCTCAAGTAACAAGTCTCAAGTAGGGTATAAAGTGTATACAAGTGACTAGTTAATCTTAAGTCTAATGTTTGATTCTATCTAGGTAGCACTTCATGCGTCCATACTTTTACCACATGGTTGCTACATACAATCAGTTACGTTTAGGCTAAGTGGTGGAGTTTATAGGGTGGTGTAGTCAGGTATCAAGTATCAAGCAAGACATGTTCATGAATCGAGTAATCATATAACTAGTTCATGTGTCAAGTCATAAGAAGATAAGTCAGGAATCAAATATATACTACTTCATGAATCAAATAATATACTAGTTCATGAATCGAATAATAATATACTAGTTCATGAATCAAACAATATACTAGTTCATGAATCGAATAATAATATAACTAGTTCATGAAGCATATATCAAGTGGGAAACACGGGCCCCCTTCCGTGTACACTTACCTATATTGACCACTACTATAGTCTTTCCCTTAAACACCGACTTATTATTTATTATTATCATCAAACAAGCATGAAAGTGTGCAATACAAGTCAAGTAAACATGATCAAAAATATGGAACAAGTTTAAGATAATTATAAAGCATATTCGAGGGTCAACACAAATTAAGATTATAAAAAAACTACGAGAATTGCAGTTCTGGACAGCATGACGTTGCTGCACCAAAACTGCGATTTTTGTTGCTACAAGATAGAAAATGCGGATCCGTCAGAAATCCTAGAAACTAGACTCCTTTCCAGTTCCAACGCATATAATTAAGACACAAAAATAGCAAACTATACAGCATTTGTGTTCAGCCAGAATTTGTAAAACTGAGTTTATACATATGAAATAGGGTTGAAACTTCATTAACTAATTCCCAAAAAATTAGGGAATGTGCTATAGGGTGTCCAGTATCAGCATACAAAATTTAAAGTCATTTACTTACTATTAGCATAGTTAAAATAATTGTAAACCAAAGTGGTGCAGTAATTTTTATGAATTTGCGATTACAGACACAGCAGCAGTAAAACTGCGATATCTCCTAAACCGTAACTCGGAATTCAATTCCGTCAAAAGGGTGATAAACTAGATATCAAGGCCTAAGTTTCATATTCAAGTCTCAAGTTCAGATTCTGATGTTATCGGGGTCGAAACAGCAAACCAAGACCGGTTAGAAACTAAATAAGACACTTTTTGCATGAAATGTATCAAAATTATACTAGTTGTGAACAAGTGTATCAACGAAGGGTTGTGACTCTTAGATCATATAATAGATAAGGCGAAACATGAAATCATCAATGATAAACAAAGAGGAGTCACATTTACAATATACTTGCAGTATTTTCAAGAAAAAGTTTGTACCAGAAAACGAAATGTACAAGAAGATACTTTCCTTGGGGTGTCGACGATAATCCGACGGAGGAATAACGGGAACGGATTCCGACACAGATGTTGATGGCGATCAAGATCAGGCCAACGGACGGCTCAGATCGGATTTGATCATATCTAGTGAGATCGGGTGGCCCAGGAGCGATCTGATCGATGATCATGATCTTGATCAGATCGGAGGAAATCCAATGGCTGAGATTTGAACAACCTTTTCACCTTCCCTCCTCCTTCATAGCAACAGAGAGAGGGAGATCGCGTCTCCGGCAGCGACTGTGGGCGGCAGAGGTGACGATCGGTAGGAGCGGGGTAACGACGGCAGGCGGCGACGGCAGAGTCTGATGGCAGCGTCGAGCGGAGACTACTCTGTTCTTGGTGGGAAAAACAGGGCAATGGCGAGATGAGTTTAGGCGGGGACGAGGAGTATGGGGATGGCTTCGGAAGTAGGGGCTCGACTAGATGGCGAGGGGAGACGATGGCGAGGTTGATGGTGGTTGTTTCGGTGGACTGGGTCACCAGTGGGTGGAGTGGAGGTCGGCCACGGTCATGGGCGACAGAAGGAGGGGACGAGGGAGAGAGGCATACGGGAATTGGGTTAACGTCGGGAGAGAGGGGGAGAGGATGATGAACAGTAGGAATTAGGGGGGTTGGCTGCTGTTAGGTTTAAACAGTGATAGGGTTTAGGGTTAATCTAGGTTTAAATAGTATAGAGTTATAGGGTATGGGTTTAGATGATATAGGATCCAATAAGAGAATGGGTTATGGATTTTGGGTATGAATAATGGTTTTTAAATTTAAAAAAACAAATAATTAAATAAATAAATAAATAGTGGTACAATAGTACAATGAATCAATTAGTATACATTAGGTTAATACCCAAATACAAATAATACAATAGAATATACGGATTCACGGAATAAATAAAATCGGGATTAATTTTTGCTAAAATATATTAAACAGTAATTAATTTAATTAAACCAAAATGTATGCAGATCCATATTCCAGTACTCACAAAATATAGATTACGATCTACAGGATTTCTAAAATTAATAAACCAAGAAGTTTAATGATAATAATAACAATAAAAAAAATAATAATAATAATAACAGTAATAATAACGATAATAACCATAACAGTAAATAAAATAATATATATATCAGGATGGGATTCGAGTTTAACAAATTTATCAAAATAATCTAAACAATATATATTATAAATAGCCGATCATATAGAAATAGAAATTAATGTTAAAGTATACAATTATTCGAAATAAATAAAATATACAAGAAATATTTATTTATGAAAACAGGGTTTACAAATCCTACCCACCTTACAACAAAATTTCGTCCTCGAAATTTGCTTAGGCGGTACATCGAACAAGGCAAAAAACAAACTTGGGAAATAACAAAACGGAGAGTAAAAGGGAAAGGAACAAAGCAGTGGCAACACCAGAAAAAAAAGGAAGTGGATAACAACGATGTCAAATGGAATGCATGAAAGAGAATAAATGGTATCAAAAGGAAAGAACAGTGCAAGATAACAAGCAAGGAGATGAAGAAATAGATGGAGCTGGAATCGAAGAAAGGATGGACAAGGAAGAATTGAACCAAGCAATGAGTCAACCGATGAGGACGAATGCAAGGAATAGAGGAAAGCAAACAATACAAAGAACTAGAAGCAACAAGGGGATCCTGGGACCTGTGGGTTATGGGCCCACCACGCTTCCGCTGTGCTACTCCGATGGTGATGTCCCAAGCAAAATACATGTCGTTGTAGGCCACATGACATCAATCGACGAACCGAGCAGGAAGACAAGACTGAGACACCAAGATCAAGGAGAGGATGGGCTGAAGATAGATATAAATAAATAATGCAAAACGAATATAAGATTTGGCTTCATTTTAAATAATTAAAAGATATGCTATAGATCAAAACTAACGGGCTTTAACAAAAATAATAACAACAACAAATATTAATAACAAAATTAATAATATCAACAATAATAGAATAGTAATAACAATAATAAAATAATAATAATATTATTATTAAAAATAATAATAGCAATAATAATAACAGTAATAAAAGTCATCATATTTATACTGGTAATAATAATAATAATAAAATTAAAAACGTTAACAATACTGATAATAATGATAATACATACAAACAATATAGGAACACAAACTTTAAGGGTCTGTTTGGTTGGAGGGGAAGGGAGGGGAGGGGAGGGGAGGGGAGGAATTTTTTAAAACATTTCTTGTTTGGTTCATTTTTTAGGAGGGGATGGGAAGGAAATGGAGGGGTGCAAAATCCCTCTTGAGCCAATTTTGGCTCCCCTCCAATATTGTGTTGATTCTGATTTTGATGATTACAACACAAATGCAACATATATCTGTGCTATACTATATATAATTGCAGGTTGTATCAAGAAGATACACAAAGGCCTCATTTCTCTAAAGCTTAACAAATGAACAAGCATAGCTCAGGATAAAGACAATGGCTTCACTCAAGACTCAAGACTCAAGACTCAAATCAAGACCAATGTTTCAATGTCATTTATTTATGTGTCTTGTAAACAAATGTAATATTTTTCTTTATTGAGTCTTAGAATGATGTACAGCCTTGTCACACACACATACACTCACATATAACTTTTTATAACTGTGTGATTTCAAATCCAAAGGTCAAAACAGCTTGAACTAGATTAGCTGTTGAGTACCAGTCGACTGCCACTTATACCAGTCGACTGAGTCTGTACAAAACTGCCTAATCTTATTCAAACTCTGACCAGTCGACTCATTATGGCAACCAGTCGACTGTTCAACTGCTTTTGACAATTTTTCTGTTTTAAACTCGCTTTTTCAAATTCAAATCTTTTATTCCGTTGGTTGACAGTTTGAACAACTGTTTTCCAACGTCCAGTGTTTCTAACTCTATAAATAGAGAATAGAATTCACTATGAAAACTTATTTAACACTCCAAGCAATTTTTGAAGAACAACTTTAAGTTTTGTGCTTTCAAGTGATAAAAGCTTTCAAACTTCACTAAGACTTGGTTCTCTGTCTTTAGTCTAGTATAATATTGAATTCGTTTTGGACTGGATTTGGAAGTCAACCAATTAGCCATGTACTATATCACAATCACAACAAGGCTATAGGTTGATTGTAAACAATTTTATTGTTTTTCTTTTCCTCTCGGTTGGAGAGTAGGACTCTAGGGTGTAGAGTCAGGTTTGTCACTCTTGGTGGAAGAGTGGGTTGCTTTCTCTGGTTGAGAGAAAGGACTACGGGTTGGACAAGGTTGTTATCTAAACGCCGTAGGATATTCTTGTAATCTTTTTCAAGAATAGTGGAAATCTCAAGTGGGTTGCTTGGGGACTGGATGTAGGTCGGAAGGACCGAACCAGGATACATCGTGTGCACTCTGTGGTTGTATCTCTCTACTTGCATTTCTATTTTCTCAGTGTATAATTTTTACGGTGAAACTTGTCTGGACAGACGACTGTGTACTCATATAAGTCGACTAGTCAGACGCGTACTATTCTGAAATAATTTGTGTGTCTAGTCGACTGTCCCATCTTCAAGTCGACTTAACAGACTTCTTTAAAATACTTCCTTTTTTGGTTTCAGTCGACTGCTCTATCTCTCAAGTCGACTGAACAGAAGAAATTCTCAATTCCGCATTTTAATTTTTATATAAACACTATTCACCCCCCCCCCCTCTAGTGTTTGTTGCCTTGCCTACAGGATCCAACACTTGGTATCAGAGCAAGGTTGAGTGCAATGGCAACTACCTCAAATGCAAATCACTACCATGAAGGCCAATCTACACAAAGACCACCTCTCTTCGATGGAACAAATTACAATTATTGGAAGTGCAGAATGAAGATCTACCTTCAATCCATCAATTATGAAATATGGAACATGACTGAAACAGAATACACTGCTCCTACTATTCCATATGCACAATGGAATGACGACATGAAGAACCAAATAATGAACAATGCAAAAGCAATGAATGCATTATTCTGTGCTCTCACAAAGGAGGAGTTCAACAGTGTGACAAATGCAACAACCGCACATCAAATCTGGCACACACTCGAGGTAACTCATGAAGGAACAAACAAAGTGAAAGAATATAAAATATCTGTTCTTGTTCATAGGTTTGAAATGTTCCGCATGAAGGAAAATGTGTCCGAGATGATTACTAGATTTACAGACATCACAAACTCACTTGTGGCACTTGGGAAGATATATACTCAAGCAGAGATGGTGAGAAAAGTACTTCGTTCACTTACCCCTAAATGGGAAAAGAAGACCACTGCCATAGAAGAGGCCAATGATTTATCACAACTTTCTCTTGAGAATCTTGTGAAAAATCTAATGGCTTATGAGGTACAAATTGAAGAACGGAAGAAGGATGCTGAACCACAACAGTCAAAGAAGAAATCATTAGCATTCAAAGCCATGACAGACTCCGAAGATTAAGAAGAAGATGAGGAGGAGATTGCTATGTTCACAAGGAGATTCAAAAAATTTCTAAGGAAAGGTAAGTTCAACTCGAAATTTAAAGATTCTAATGATCCTCCAACTTGTTTCAGGTGTAACAAAACAGGCCATATGAAGAAGGATTGTCCACTAGAGAACACAAAGTCTAAGGGAAAGACATCCAATTTCAAGAAAGATAAGTACACTAAGAACAAGTTTGCCAAAAACAAAAAGGCATATCAAGCAACTTGGGATGACAGTGATTCTTCTTCAGAGGAAGAAATTGATGAAACCAACGAGGTTGCAAACGTGTGCTTCATGGCATCACAGAATCAAGTAAGTAATGAGTGTGATTCCGACGATTTACTTGATGCATTCAATGAGATTTTTCAAGAACTGAAAAAGGAAAAGATTAGAGTTAAGAACCTAGAGAAAGTCAATCAAACACTTTCTCAAGAGAATCTTAACCTTGATAAAGAAGTAAAATCATTACATTCTCGTATTTCAAGTTTAGATATGGATCTTAAATCTCTAAAGAAGAATTATGAAGAGATGTCCAAGAACGTATCTGAGTTTAATTAAGGAAAAGAGAATTTAAACGATGTTCTTCAAAATCAAGTAAAATCTAGTCAAAAGTTTGGACTTGGTTTTAAAAAATCTCATGAAAAGGATCTTTCTTCTAAAAACACCAGTATAAATAAACCTGAATCTATTTCTAGTGTTAGACATAAACTGTATGAGTTTTTTGAAAAGCCTAAGTTTGTAAGTTCTATTGATAAAAGCAAATCTAAAGTTTAGCCAAGTCGACTGTATCCATCCACCAATCGTCTGTCCAGAGGTACTGAGTCTTATTCAACAAGACCAAAACCTCATATAAGTCGACCTATATTACAACCCATTCGACTGACATACAATAGAAGTCGACTGAAAGGTGTTACAAAGTCGACTGGACAGAGCAAACTTGTATGGGTTCCAGTCAACTTGAGTTTGAATAATAGAACTGCTTATATAAACTCATATATGTTGAATGTATGTAATTCTGATAATTTCATTCCTGCTTATGGTGGAAAATCAAACTCATCATGGGTTTGGTTTCCAACAAACTAATATCTTTTGGACCCAATGAAAAGGGTACCATATTCACATTGAATATTTTATAGGTAAAGATCGTTGGATACTTGACGGCGGATGTTCTAAGCATATGACTGGTCATGCCAATCTCCTATCTACCATACAAAACATTAATGGAGTAACAGTTACTTTTGGTGATAACAATAAAGAAAAAGTCATAGGAATCGGCATGGTCGGTAAAGACACTAACCCTTCTATAGAAAATGTTTTATTAGTTAGTGGACTTAAGCATAACCTGTTAAGTATTAGTCAATTGTGTGACAAAGGTTATAAATTTGTGTTTGAAAAAGACTCTTGCTTAATTTATGATTCCACTATGCAAAACATTATTTTTCAAGGTTATAGAAAAAACAATATTTATGAATTATGTTTGAATACAAATGAGTTTTCGAATGATTTTTGCTTAATAGCTTCTAATAATGATTCTTGGCTTTGGCATAGACGATTTGGTCGTGTGAATATGAAAAATCTCGCTAAAGTATCTAAGTATAACCTAGTTAAAGGGCTGCCAAGACTATCCTTTAAAAAGGATAAATTATGTGATGCATGTCAACTAGGTAAACAAATCAAATCAACTTTTAAAACAAAAGAAGTAATTTCTACTAGTAGGCCGCTCGAATTAATTCATATGGATTTATTTGGCCCTACTAGAGTTGCTTCTTTAAATAAAAGTAGATATGTATTTGTTTTAGTAGATGATTTTTCACGATTCACTTGGACCTTCTTCTTAAAACATAAAAATGATGCTTTTGATAAATTTGCAAATTTTTGTAAACGAATTCAAAACCAAAGATCTCTAACCATAGTCACTATTAGAAGTGATCATGGTGGAGAATTTGAAAATGAAACGTTTACAGAATATTGCAACAAGAATGGTATAACACATTCATTTGCATTTCCTAGAGCTTCACCACAAAATGGAGTGGTTGAAAGGAAAAATAGGACTTTGTAAGAATGTGCACGTACCATGCTTGTTGAAAGCAATTACCTAAGTATTTTTGGGCTGAAGCTGTTGCTACAGCTTGTTATGTTTTAAACAGGATTTTAATAAACCTAAGCTAAAGAAGACTTGTTATGAATTATTTTTTAACAAAATTCCTAAAGTCTTTTACTTTAAGACATTTGGTTGTAAGTGTTTTATTCTGAACACTAAAGATAATTTAGATAAATTTGATCCTAGATCTAATGAGGGTATCTTTATAGGATACTCAAATAGGAGTAAAGCATATAGAATTTTCAACAAGTCAACAATGACTATTGAAGAATCAATGCATGTTACGTTTGATGAATCTCTCTGCCTTCATCAAATTTAATTAAAGATGATGAAACTGATTCATCACCTTTAAATAGAGTAATTACATCTTTAGAACAAACTAGTCTCGCGGATAAGTCGACCGATAAGGACATCAAGTCGACTGATGTAAACCAGTCGACTGAGGAACTTGTCAAGGCGACTGATCCTGTTGTGATATCTCAAACTTTACCAAAATCTTTTGTTGAAGTTAGAGATCATCCTCATGACTTAATAATTGGTGACATCTCTCATGGTATTCAGACAAGATCACATATCAATATGATATCTCACACAGCTTTCTTGTCAGATTTTGAACCGAAAAATATACAGGAAGCATGTGAGAATGAATTCTGGATGTGATGTGGCTAAAAATAGGGGTTTAATCGAGACCGTCCAAATTGGACACGAATCCCGAAGCCCAGGGGTAAAACAGTAATTTCACCTACAAACGGGTCTGAAGCAGGTACTGGGTCTCCTTCCCACAGATCCAATAGCCCGCGAACGGACCCACCTCAACTGGGTGCGGGTTTCAACCCGCAACAAGCCCGGTCCAGCAGGATAGAATTAGGGTTTCTGATTAATATTAATCAACGGCCCTGATTCATATCTATCCTTTCACTGGGGATTAGGGATTACATTCCTTATCTATACACAGGAATTACATGCCTAATCTGTTCCCTAAGACGCCTTTAAATACCCCCATCCATCTCCATTAAGAGGTAATCAATCTTTCTCCAGTTTTTGCGCTCTTTCATAATCTCTCTGATTACTGACTTGAGCGTCGGAGGGTGCGTCGCCGGGAACAACCCCGGTGTCTCGCACTTTTTGCAGGTGTACGGCGGGATCGACGATCAAACCCCGACGGAACAGGTATATAGGTTTACTATTCAGTTTTCCTAAGAATCCACAAATACTATCTGTTTGCCCTCACACCAGATTTAGCGGTAACAGATTGGCGCCGTCTGTGGGAAACTAACGAATAGAAACCTCTCCTCTTCCCGGTGAACAGATCTTCTCCAGCCATGCCTCCTAGGAAAGTCAGATCGAGAGGGTCCAACAGAGGACCCAACCCCGAGCAGCAGCAAGAAATTTCCATCCAGCCTACCCAACAGCAGGGACAGCTTCCTCCTCAAGCAGAGGACCCACTCCAACAAGATCTTCCTCCTCCAATTCAGCCACCTCCAAAGGGTCCTAACCCTCAAAAACAGCCTCTTCACCAAGAACACGTCTCCATCCACAATGCCTCTACGGACTCTATGGCCTCCCATCATCCCCGAGCCTCTAGTCGCCATAATGCCCTCAACCGCCAGAAAGATGATGACCTTCGCCGCCATCTGGATGAGAAGCGGGCCCGAGAGGGAACCTCCCGCCAACACCGTCGGGACGAGCGGCACCCTCGCCACCAGGAGTATAGAAGGTCCCCTAACCGAAGGGGTAGGAAAGAATCCCCCGAGCACTACCGAAGAAGGTCACACTCCCCTACAGGTCGGCAACAGCCCAGGAACAATGAAGCACCCATCACACGTGCCGAGTTCCAGCAGTTCCAAGCGACCGTCCTACAAGCTCTCAATCTCCGTCCCAACACCAACGCACCCAAGATTCCATCTCCTCCTCCGGTCCGAAGCCCTCGCCGACGGTCCCCATCTCCTTGTCCTGCTCCTAGCAACTCCCGGCGTACCCCGAGTCCTCGTCGCTCCCGAAGTTACCATCGCCGTAGCCCTCGCTCTCCCTCATACGAAGACGAGTCTAGAGGCTCGGCTGATTATCGTCGAAGGGACGACACCATGTACCGCCGTCTTCATGAGGTAGAGAGGCGCCTGGATCAGATAGACCGAGAAGAAGAGCTTAGGGGGAGGACCCTACGTCCTAGCCGACCCCCTTCTCCCGAACCATTATGGATGCACCTGTGCCGTTCGGCTTCAAACCTCCCCAATTTGAGACTTACACTGGGGAGACCGACCCAGTTGACCACATCGAAAGCTTTAAGACCTTGATGCTCCTCCATCAAGCTTCCGATGCCCTCCTCTGCAAAACCTTCCCCGCAACTCTCAAGGGCCCAGCTCGAGAATGGTACTCTCGCCTTGCCCCCTCCTCAATATTCTCCTTCGAGCAGTTTGAGACCCTTTTCGTCACCCATTTCGTAAGCAGCCGTAGGGCTGAGAAGACCAGCATCTCCCTATTGCACCTCCACCAGAAGAAGGGGGAGAAATTGAGAGACTATGTGAAGAGGTTCACAGCCGAAGCCAGGTCCATAGCATCCCTTGACCAGTCGGTCGCTGCGGCAACGTTTCAATCTAATGTCCTCAATTCCAACCTCTGCTCCTCCCTTGCCAAGAAGCCTCCATAGAACTTTTCCGACCTCCTCCTTCGCAGTGAAAAGTACACCCGGGCCGAGGAGGCCGAGCAGCGACCCAACTGGGAGGGGTCTTCCTCCGAGTTTAAGAGAAAGGAAACAGAAGAGGAAGGAGCCAAGAAGATCCAGAAGGATAATGCCAGCCAGCGCCGACCTCTCCCCAGGTTCGAGAAGTTCACTCCCCTCACCACTAACGTCTCAACCATTCTCATGGAAGTCGAAAAGGAAGGGATAATACCTCCTGCTCCGAGGATGAATACCCCCGCCAAGAGGAGAGACAAAGAAAAATGGTGTCGTTATCACCGGGACCACGGGCATGACACCAACGATTGTCGCGCCTTGAAGAACGAGATAGAAGCCCTTATCCAGAGGGGGCAGCTAACCAGGTTTGTAAGAAAGGACCGAGCCGAACTTTCTCCCCCGCCTTGGGGGGCTAACAAGCGTCCGGAACGAGAAGAGACGCCTGACTTTGAGGAAGAGCGAGTCCTCCACCTCATTCATGGGGGCCCAATGGGGGGCTCCTCGAACTCCTCTCGGAAGGCGTTTATAAGAGAAGTCAACTCGGTCCGAACCACTCCTCCTCCCAAAGGCCTCGGAGTGCCTGTCACATTCTCAGACGAAGATCTTGAAGGAGTTCGCACCCCACATTGTGACGCACTCGTCATTAGCCTCCACATGGCGAATTTTAAAGTGGAGAGGATACTTGTGGATAATGGCAGCTCCGTAAACATCCTCTTCCTCGCCGCTTTCAAAGGCCTAAAGCTCTCCCGAGATAGACTCAAGCCCGCTGGCTACACGCTCCATGGGTTCACGGGAGTGCCAGTGACTATTGAAGGGGTGATTACCCTCGACGTAACCACTGGAAAAACTCCTACTACCCGAACGGAGTCGATGGACTTCATGGTCGTAGATGTCCCAGTAGCCTACAATGTCATTTTGGGTCGGCCCGGCCTGGCCGCCCTTGAAGCCGTCCCTTCTGCCTACCATCTCAAAATGAAATTTCCCACTCGGGCCGGAGTAGGAGAAGTAAGGGGCAATCAGGAGCAGGCCCGCAAGTGCTATATGACCTCTACCCTCGGACCCATCCTCTCCTTAGAAACTCTGGAAATTCCCCAAGATGTTGCTCGACCAACGTCCGAGCCGGTGGACGAATTTGAGGAAGTGCTCTTCTCTGAGCAGGAGCCGGCCCGCAAGTTCTTTGTTAGCAAGACCCTCCCGTCCCCCCTATACTTAGACATTGTGCAATGCATCCGAAGGAATCAAGACCTCTTCGCTTGGTCAGCTGCAGATATGCCCGGTATCTCCGAAGAGCTCTTAGTCCACCGCCTAAGCGTTGATCCGGGGTCCAAATCGGTTCAGCAGAAGAGGCGCAAGTTCGCCCCCGAGCGTCAGCTCGCTATTAAAGAGGAGGTAGACAAGCTCTTGAAGGCCCAGTTCATACAGGAGGTGAACTATCCTGAGTGGTTATCGAATGTAGTAATGGTGAAGAAGTCCAATGGGACTTGGAGGATTTGTGTTGATTTCACCGACCTCAACAAAGCTTGCCCCAAGGACCCATTCCCTCTTCCGAGCATTGACACCCTGATCGATGCAACTTCGGGACATCAGCTCCTCAGCTTCACAATCAGATCCGGATGTTCCCTCCGGATATCCCGAAGACTTCGTTTGTGACCGACCAAGGCCTCTATTGGTACAGAGTCATGCCGTTCGGTCTAAAGAATGCAGGTGCAACATACCAACGCCTCGTCAACAAGGTTTTCCAGGCTCAGATCGGCCGGAACATGGAGGTGTATGTTGACGACATGCTTGTGAAAAGTATCCAAAGCGTTGATCATGTGACCGACCTCCAAGAAGCGTTTGACGTTTTGAGGAAGCACAATATGAGACTCAAGCCGAACAAGTGTGCGTTCGGTGTCTCATCAGGGAAGTTCCTCGGCTTCATGGTTAGCCAACGAGGAATTGAAGCAAACCCGGAGAAGATCAAGGCCATATTGGACATGGCCCCTCCTAGAAATGTTAAAGAAGTTCAGAGATTAACAGGCCGCCTCGCCGCCATAGGGCGCTTTCTCTCAAAGTCCGGGGAAAAATGCCTCCCTTTCTTCAAGGCCCTCAGGGGGGCTAAAGGATTCGAATGGGGGCAGCAGCAACAGGAGTCCTTCGACCAGCTCAAGGCTTACCTCGTCAATCCCCCTCTCCTCAGCAAACCGATCCCTGGTGAACCCCTCTACCTCTACCTGGCAGCCTCCGAGCAGACCCTCAGTACAGTCTTAGTGAGGGAAGAAGACCGGGCTCAGAAGCCCATTTACTACGTCAGCAAAGTGCTTCGGGACGCCGAGCTCCGGTACCCGAAGATAGAGAAAATGGCTTATGCCCTAGTGATGGCCGCGAGAAAGCTTCGCCCGTACTTTCAGTCCCATTCGGTGGTCGTTCTTACCGACCAGCCGCTGAAATAGGTTCTTCACAAGCCCGAGACTTCAGGTCGCCTTATGAAGTGGTCTATCGAGCTGAGCCAGCACGATATAACTTATCAGCCTCGGACCGCGATCAAGGCTCAGACACTAGCCGAATTCATAGTTGAGAGTACTATCCCCGAGTCCAGCCAAACAGTGAAGGGACCACCCGTCTGGTCGGTTTATGTAGACGGATCCTCCTGCAGTGAGGGAAGCGGGGCAGGGGTCATCCTGGCAGGCCCAGATGACTTCGTTCTCCAATACTCCCTCCGTATAAACTTCAAAGCTTCGAACAATGAAGCTGAATACGAGGTGCTCATAGCCGGCCTTGGAATGGCCCGAAATGCAGGGGCGCAACGCCTCCGAATCTTTAGCGACTCCCAGCTGGTCGTTAATCAGGTCCTCGGCGAATATGAAGCACGTGATGACAGGATGGTTAAATACTTAGCCAAAGTCAAGAGCCTCATGGCACTGTTCGAAGAGGCCCTCATCCAAAGGATCCCCAGAAAAGAAAATGCTCAGGCCGACGCCCTATCCAAATTAGCCTCCTCTTCCCTTCAAGGCCTCGAACAGACTGTTTTGATAGAGGTCCTCCTAAAACCGAGCATAGAGGACGAAACACTGGACTCCGTAGAAACATTGCCTGTCCTCCTCGAAGATAATTGGATGAAACCCCTCATCGCATTCCTAAGGGACGGACTCCTCCCCGAGGATCCCAAAGAAGCGCGAAGGGTTAGAACCCGAGCCGAGCGTTACACACTAATCGGAGGAATCCTATATAAACGCTCCTTCACCCAGGTGGACGGTTGGCCCTACCTGAGGTGCCTCTCCCCCGGGCAAGCCGACTACGCCCTTCAAGAACTTCATGAGGGCATCGGCAGGGCCCATTCTGGCTCCAGAGCCCTGGCGCGCAAAGTGTTGAACTACGGGTATTTCTGGCCCACTCTCCTACGGGATGCCGAACGACACGTCCGGCAATGCAGCTCCTATCAGAAGAACTCCGACATCCGACGCCTTCCACAAGAACCACTCACTTCCCTATCAAGTCCAATCCCCTTCGCAATGTGGGGGATGGATTTACTAGGGCCGTTTCCGCCAGCCCCCGGACAGCTCAAGTTCCTAGTCGTGGCAGTCGACTATTTCTCAAAATGGATAGAGGCCGAGCCCCTGGCCACGATTACCGAAAACAAGGTTGTTCAATTCTTCTGGAAGAGCGTGATCTGCTGATTCGGCATCCCCAGGGTCCTAATTATGGACAACAGAACGCAATTCACGGGGGCTGCCTTCCGAGCTTTATGTGAAGACCTCGCCATACAACACCGGTTCTCCTCCGTCTCCCATCTTCAGTCGAATGGCCAGGCCGAGAATGCCAACCGACAGATCCTTTCAGGTATTAAGAAGAGGTTAGACAAGTGTTCCAAAGGCTTGTGGGTCGATCAGTTGCCCAACGTGCTCTGGAATTACCGCACCACAAAGCGGACCCCAACAGGCGAGAGCCCATTCAATTTCACCTACGGGTCCGAGGCCATCATCCCCCTAGAAGTCGGGTTACCCTCTCCTCGCCTGATAGCTTATGAAGAAGAACAGAACGCTAAGGAGCTCAGAGCAAGTCTAGATTTGATAGACGAAATCCGAGAGAGAGCTGCCATATGCCAGCAAACTTACCGAAGAAGGATCGAGCTAGCATACAACAAAAGAGTCCACCCAACAGACCTCAAAGAAGGGGACCTGGTCCTCCGAAAGTTGGCCATCTCGTTCCCTAGTCAGAAAAGCAAATTGGCCCCAAACTGGGAGGGGCCTTACAAGATTTCTAAAGAAATCCACCCCGGCACATACAGACTCGAAGATCTCGAAGGCAGGGGGATTCCCCGGACTTGGAATGCCGACCATCTCTTAAAATACCAAGAGAGAGCAACAACGCCTCTCTAAGTAATTTGAGATGTCGAACCGTTCCTTTCCTGTTACTTGTAGTACTTTTCTTTTATTTTTCCTTGTAATAACGGCTAGCAACTTTAGAAGCAGCCGATCATTGGATATTAATAAATAAAGTTTTTTCATATTTTTGCTACTGTTACATCTCTCTGCTTAACTCTTCAATCTAACGATGGTTCGGAGTCCAACACTCGGCTCGACTTTACTTCCCCGGCTCGCCCATAGGCGAGCCAGAAGTAGATCGCCGTTCGGAATTGCTCCCACAGCCGTTGAATGGTTCGGAGTCCAACACTTGGCTCGATTCTACTTCGCAAGTTCGCCCCTAAGCGAGCTAGAAGTAGTTCTCCATTCAGAATTGCTCCCACAACCCTTGAACTAATCTAACGATGGTTCGGAGTCCAACACTCGGCTCGACTTTACTTCCCCGGCTCGCCCATAGGCGAGCCCGAAGTTGATCGCCGTTCGGGATTGCTCCCACAACCGTTGAATGGTTCGGAGTCCAACACTTGGCTCGATTCTACTTTGTAAGTTTGCCCCTAAGCGAGCTAGAAGTAGTTCGCCATTCGGAATTGCTCCCACAACCCTTGAACTAACCTAACGATGGTCGGGGTCCTATGGCTCGACTTTACTTCGCCAGCTCGTCCTCAAGCGGGCCGGGGGTAGATGGCCATTCCGAACTGCCCCCACGACCATCGAGCCGAGCGGACGAGGTACTGACCCTCGTATATGGCGAAAAAACCTTCCGAGGTAAAACCTCCGTCAGATCGTCTCAAAATGTGTGCTAGAGTGTGTTGAACGGATCTGATTAAGCCACGTGTCCACAAAACGACAAGATAATGTTTTCTTGGGAACTGGACCCGCCTCAAGATTCGTGCCACCATCCAACGGCTCTGATCACCTCACTTCGCTCGGCCCCAAACGCCGAGCGACAGGCAACCAGAACAAACCTTCGGCAAAAGTCACTCCGATTACCGAGCTACGTAAGCGCAGCCGACCCGTGCCGAACAAGTATCCAGCCGAGCCTCGAAAGAAAGTTTGAGTTAAGGTTTAGCGGACTTTCCCCTCGGTTCCGGACTTTGGTCATCACCTCATCCACCATGATCTCCCCTGATCCTGACACCCACATCGGAGCCATCAGAGTCAGGAGAAGATCATGGTGGAAGAACGACCACCCGTCCTCCCGAAGCGACCTCCCTTCAAGGTTCCGGACTTCGGTCACCACCTCTTCTACCGTGATCTCCCCCGATCCTGACCCCCACATCGGAGCCGTCAGAATCGGGAGAAGATCACGGTTGAAGAACGGCAACCCATCCTCCCGAAGAGCCTTTCCCTCGGGTCCGAACCACGGTCGCCAACTCTTCTGTCTTGTCCTCTCCCGCCCCTGACACCCACATCGTTACCGTCAGGAATGGGAGAGGAACAAGGCAGAAGGGTGACCACCCCTCCGAACCTCTCGAGGTCAAAATTTTTCACAAGGTTGGCATCCGCCCAAGGGCAGACACCATCGATGCCACTAGAATTCAAAACTGCAGTGACTAAAACTACAAGGGGGGTGTGGTACTTATAGCCTTCCCCCAAGGGACTGTCATTATGACCCTCGTAAGTCCAACAGTCGTGCCTAGGGAGCTGAAGCACCGCGTATTAATTAAAGGGCATCACTCTCAACGCCCTTGGAAAGGTGAAACGCCCCCACGGATCCCGGAGCACCATTAATGCTGTTAGGGAACTGGTTCCATCTTTTTGGAACGATGCTCGGACGGCTAAGGGCCCACACTCCTAATCAGGCCGCGTGGCCGCAGCTTCGAAACAGCTGTACCTTGGCCGCCGCACCGAGCCGCACCTGAAGGCACCGAGCAAGATTCAGAACCGCGGCTAAAGCGTGAGTTTCGAGGCCAAGATGCTCAACGAAGCAAACACTCGCCTCGCGGTTCAGTTCGAGCCTACCCTAGCTAGCACAATTACAGCACAACAAGAAGCCAGCAAGGGACAGTTCGGATAAATCAACTCCAATTTTATTAATATAACTTGGATAAATTTACAAAAGATTACAACAAAAGACAGTTCGGAAGCCCAAAGACACGACTCGACCCGTTCACTACCTCCGCGGAAGGGGGACGCTCCGGTTCAGCGATACCTTGGGTCGGCACTTCTTGACCTCCGAACTCGTCTCTAGACCAACGAATCGAGACTCCCCCTCGCCGCTAACCCTGACAGTCGCTCCAACCGAAGCACCACTTGAAGACACCGCTACCCCGCTTTGGGCGTCGGCTGCTGTCCTACCTATAATGGGGGTTCGGCTCGCAGCTTGATAGAACGTAATCCCTCGCTCAATCTCTTCGCGAGTGCACGAGGTGCTCCGGACGTTAGCCCTCACCGGTTGAGGTTTGAGCCGAGCAACCTCTTCCTCCAGTTCGACGATCCGGTCCTTCAACGTGTCGTCCTTTACAATCACTTTGAATCGAGGAAGTTTCGCCGAACCAGGATACTCGGCGCTGTCAGATATGACGCGGCGCAAATGGGTCACCTCGATGCTCTTATCGATCGTCACCCTTTGCAGCTGTTCTACCTTCTTTGCAAAGTCATCTCGTTCGGTCGAAACTCGCACCAACTCTTCCTCCTTCGCAGATAGTTTGGACTCGACTATCCGCAGATGGTGCAGCTCGACCAACACCTCACTATACCTAATCTCTAAGTTGTGAAGTATTCTTCTCGTCAGATGAACCTCGCCCTCGAGACGATCCTCCCGGGACTGCTGAAATAGCTCTGCACGGCGCCGAGCCGCCGCGGTGATAGGAGTATGCTCGGCAATCTGAAATAAAAAAGGGGGCAACATTGAAATACTATATGGCCGAACCAAACACTTAGACAGAAGTCCAAATTCAAAACGCAACACTTTTCATTCATCGAAAGCGGTGGCCAGTCCGCAAAAGGCATTACACTGTTTGAAAAACAAAACAAAAAACTACAAAAAAATTACGAGGGGATCAGGGGTCCACCTGCATTGCCGCTCGATTACGGGCGCGTCGCCAGATGGCCCCTCAACCCTCCCCTCGATCTGGGCATTCGCCACAGGTGGGTCGGCCTCCTCCTCCTCGTCATCACCTTCGACCTCGTCGCCTTCGACTCCCTCCTCCTCACCGCCTGAAGGCGACCCAGGCCACAGCCTCTAGCCGACCTGCTTGAAGCCGGGGACACGATCCTGAACATGGTCAAGTGCCCTCTGATAGGATCTCTCCATGTTCTCGGCCATGTGTTTCTTCGCCTCGGCCTCGACCTCGGCCTCTACCTCGGCCCTAATCTTCACGGCCAGCGCCTCCTTCTCCGCCTTCAGGTCGGCCAGAGACTTCGCCGACGCGACCAGCTCCTTGGCAGCCTTCGCGACCTTGGCAGACTCCGCATCAAATCGCCCCTTGGCTCTCTCCAAGTTGGCCACAAGATCGGCGACCCGGACTTCCAGGGCCTCGACCCGCCTCTGCTCGGCCTCGAGTTGCCGAACCGCCTTGACCTTCTCCGCCCTGTCCTTGTCGCTGGCGGCCTTCAGCTCCTTCTCCTGCGCGGCAAACGTCTTGAGGAGGTGGCCGAAGTGGCAAGTGGCCTGCGAAGACAACGGTAAGCGCGATATACAAGCCGAGCAGAAAACTTGAAGAAATTCGCAAGGAAAAACTTACCGACACGAGCGACCGAGCCACTTCATAGGCGTCGTCGCCGACCGTCCCCGCTTTCAGTGCAGCTCTGTCCTTCGGCGTCGCCAAGTGCTTGACGACCTGCACCGACATCTGCGAGTTGCCGAGGAATCCGTCGTGATTCTTCACCCGCCAGTTCGGCACAAATAACTGCTTGTGCTGCTCGGTCAGGATTTCCTCGGCCGCCTTGGTCAACGCCAGCACCGCGTTAACATCAAAGGCCCCCTCAACCATGGTCGGGGCCACAGGGACCGAGGGCTCCTCGGCAACAACCACCTCCGAAGGCACCTCAGTAGCCAGAGGAGGCGGGGTGGTGGTAGAGGCGACCGTGGGCTGCGGAGTCGACGAGGCAGCCTCGGTCGCCCTCTTCCTCTTTCTGCCCCCGGCCAACTTGGACCTATCGGCCATCATAGCGTTGAAGTCAATCTTCATCGCTTCTACATCGGACAACAAAAAACAAGTCAGCAAGACGAACTAAAAACTTGAAAGAAAAATGAAAATAAATGAGATGTCAGGAGCATACTCGGGTCGATGGGGCTAAGGCCGGACCTGAACAGCACCTCCTCAGTCAACTCCCTCCAACTCAGCAAGGGAAGGGCCATGATCTTCCTCGCCACCTCCTCCTCGGCCGCAGACAGTACAGGGTCGGCTCTCGCAAATTTTGGCACATCCGGTTTCCACCGGGTCGGAATGTGTCGTATCGCCTCCCCCCTTAATATAAAATACTTCTCTTTCCAACCCTTAATTGAGTTCGGGTTTTCTATGATCCTAACACCCTTCCTCGGCCCCAAGTAGTACCGATGCTCCGTCCTGTGCATCCAGTTTATCCGATACAGGCCTCGGAAGACCGTTAGGTCCGGTTCTACCTCAGCTTTGGGGCACTGAAGCAAGAAAGCATTCACGTGATGCCATGTGTTCGGCATGAATTGGGTCGGCGCGAGGCAGAACTAGCCGAAGATCTGGAGGATGAAAGGATGCAGCGGAAAACATAGTCCGGCATTCAAGGAGTCGAAGTCGAACATGCACATATCCGACGATGACAGCTTGGAATTCGCTCCCATCCCGGGGCCGGGGATCATCAGCTTGTAATCCGGAGGAATGGAGAATCCCTTTCTGATCTGAAGGAGATCCCTCTCAGATAGCACCGAAGTGAGCTCGTCGGCTTCAGTGGGAAGGGCCAGGTTGGGTTCTTCGAGTACTTTCGACTTTTCGTAGACCGCTTTCTCCAAAAGGTCGCCCTCGTACTGCCTGACCCCCGAATGCCCAGACAGAACAGAGGGATACCGTCCCATCTCGGGGGCCTGCTTTGGGTTTTCCACAATCACCTCAACCACGGGAGATTGGGTCGCCACCCTCCTCTTCTTCTTCTCCTGCCTCGCCTCGGTAGCCGACGGTTCGGCGACCTGCTTTCCCTTCCTTCGGACCTCCGCCCTTCTCCTCTGCTCGGCACCATCATCGCCCGAAGACGAGGCCCCACTCCCCGAGTTCACTCTTGACATCTCTAGAAAAAAGCTAAGGCTAAGTAGACTGACCTTTGAAGTGACGTTCACGGTCGGAATGTGCTCGCCGGAAATCGCCTGGCCCACACGACAGCTAACGTCACCACCTTGGAGCAGGAGTCGCCGCTAGCAGAGAACTTAGAGAACAAAAGTGAAATCTTGGAGTGAAAAGTAAGAAATGAGCTTGGGGTGAGGGAGTGAAAACTTATAACCACAAGGGATAGTGGGCCTCCTTGGGAACCTCAAAGGCCCACTAAGAAGCCAAAGCGCCAAGCGGAAAGTTGCGACGTTACGAGAAGCGAAAAACTCTCCAAATCACTCAAGTTAACGACTCGGCCACCGGTTTGCCAAACCGAGCTATCGAACAGCCCGGATAAGCAACTGAGTTACTGAGTTCCTTCAAAATATCCAACTCAGCGCCTCGGCCAATAGCACTGAGGCTCCGAGCCGAGATGACGAGAAACCGACCCTCGTATATGGAGAAAAATCCTTCCGAGGCGAAGTCACCGTCGGATCTCTCCAAAATTCGTGTCAGAATTCGATGGACGGTTCAGATCTTGCCACGCCCACAAAACGACAAGATAACGTTTTCTCGTGATCTGAACCCCATCCTCGTGGTTCGCACCATGATGGACGGACCAGATCCGGCCACGTGTACCTTCCGAACTGCCTGCCATCGGCCTGCTGAACCGAGTTACCGAACAGCTTAGACGAGCAGCCGAGCTACAGGGCTCGGAAAAATGACACCAATGAAAGACGCAACCTTCAAAATATCCAACTCAGCGCCTCGGCCAACCGCACTGAGGCTCCGAGCCGAGATGACGAGGAACCGACCCTCGTATATGGAGAAAAATCCTTCCGAGGCGAAGTCACCGTCGGATCTCTCCAAAATTCGCGTCAGAATTCGATGGACGGTTCAGATCTTGCCACGCCCACAAAACGACAAGATAACATTTTCTCGTGATCTGAACCCCATCCTCGTGATGCGCACCATGATGGACGGACCAGATCTGGCCACGTGTACCTTCCGAACTGCCTGCCATTGGCTCGCTCAACCGAGCTACCGGACAGCTTAGTCGAGCAGCTGAGCTACAGGGTTCGGAAAAGTGACACCAATGAGAGACGCTTCCTTCAAAATATCCAACTCAGCGCCTCGTCGAACGCCACGTAGACTCCGAGCCGAAATGACGAGGAACCGACCCTCGTATATGGCAAAAAAACTCGCCGACCCATATCAGCCGTTAGATTTTGTCGAAAAGCGCGCTCGTCATGATGGACGGTTCAGATCTTACCACGTCCACTACATGACAAGATAGCATTTTACGGGCCTGCGCTGAGATGAACGGCCCAGATGACGCCACGTACCTCGGAGGGTTCGAACCGAGCAGCCAATCTACCGAGTTGAGGAACCATCCTCTGAGCCGAGGGACCAATCCTTCGAACCGAGGAGACGAGGAACCGACCCTCGTACCTCGTAATGGGTAAGGCCGAGCCGAGATGACGAGGAACCGACCCTCGTATATGGCAAAAAAATGCTCCGACCCATATCAGCCGTTGGATCTTGTCAAAAAGCGCGCTCGTCATGATGGACGGCCCAGATCTTGCCACGTCCACTAAACGACAAGATAGCATTTTATGGGGATCCACGCTGAGATGGACGGCCCAGATGATGCCACGTACCTCGGACAGTCCGAGCCGAGGAGACATACCAACGAGCCAAAGCACTGATCCTTCGAGCCGAGTCACTGGCCTTCCGAGCCGAGGAGCCGACCCTCGTATACGGCAAAAAAGCCTGCCGAGGAATAGGGACCGTCTGATCACCCAGAAATTCGCGCTCCGTGACGATCGAAGGTCCAGATTACGCCACGTCATAAATTAATATTTAAAAATCGATTTTCATTTATTTAAATCGTTTTATTTATTTAAAAATTGCTAAAAATTTGGGAAAATTAGCTAAAAATTCTAGACAATAATTAAAAATTCGGGGGGATATTTTTGAGCCCCTGAACGAACAATTATTGCCTAGAATGTACTGTTAAGACCCCCGAACGATTAGTTAACACATCGCAAAATTAAATAAATAGCCCGAAAAAATAGATAAAAACTCGATACGGCCTCAGAACATCGTATGGCTTCAAAAAAGAAGAAGTTACCTTACCACCCACTTTAGGATTCAAAATCACCCATTCGGACTTCGATACAACTCCACTAGCCACTAAAATAGTCAAACTACTCCTCCAAGACTGATCGCCCTCAGCCTTTAGGAGTGGGGGGCTTGTGATGTGGCTAAAAATAGGGGTTTAATCGAGACCGTCCAAATTGGACACGAATCCCGAAGCCCAGGGGTAAAACAGTAATTTCACCTACAAACGGGTCTGAAGCAGGTACTGGGTCTCCTTCCCACAGATCCAATAGCCCGCGAACGGACCCACCTCAACTGGGTGCGGGTTTCAACCCGCAACAAGCCCGGTCTAGCAGGATAGAATTAGGGTTTCTGATTAATATTAATCAACGGCCCTGATTCATATCTATCCTTTCACTAGGGATTAAGGATTACATTCCTTATCTATACACAGGAATTACATGCCTAATCTGTTCCCTAAGACGCCTTTAAATACCCCCCATCCATCTCCATTAAGAGGTAATCAATCTTTCTCCAGTTTTTGCGCTCTTTCATAATCTCTCTGATTACTGACTTGAGCGTCGGAGGGTGCGTCGGAGGGAACAATCCCGGTGTCTTGCACTTTTTGCAGGTGTACGGCGGGATCGACCATCAAACCTCGACGGAACAGGTATACAGGTTTACTATTCAGTTTTCCTAAGAATCCACAAATACTATCTGTTTGCCCCCACACCAGATTTAGCGGTAACAGGATGAATGCCATGCAAGATGAATTAAACCAATTCATAAGGAATGATGTATGGGATTTAGTTCCACGACCTCCTGATCATACTTTTATTGGTACTAAATGGGTATTCAAAAATAAGTTAGATGAATCAGGACAAGTTGTTAGGAACAAAGCTAGACTAGTTGCTCAAGGATATAATCAAGAAGAAGGCATAGATTTTGATGAAACATATGCTCATGTTGCTAAATTAGAATCAATTCGTATTTTATTATCTTTTGCATGTTTTATGAATTTTACACTTTATCAAATGGATGTTAAAAGTGCATTCCTTAATGGGTTTATAAAAGAGGATGTTTATGTTAAACAGCCACCAGGTTTTGAACATGAACAATTTCCAAATTATGTTTTTAAATTGAAAAAGGCTTTATACGGTCTTAAACAAGTACCACGTGCTTGGTATGATCGACTGAAAACATTTCTTTTAGAAACAGGTTTTGAGATAGGTAAAGTAGATACTACTTTGTTTATTAAGAGAATTAAGAATGATATTTTAATCATACAAATATATGTTGATGATATAATTTTTGGCTCTACTAATAATAATCTATGTCAAGAGTTTGCTAATACCATGAAAAACAAGTTTGAGATGAGTCACATGGGTGAACTCAATTATTTCTTTGGACTACAAATTAAGCAGTCACAAAATGGCATATTTATTAATCAAGGAAAATATGCAAAGAAATTACTCAAACGGTTTAACATGGATAGCACAAGTAGTAAAGCCACACCTATGGCTACTACCACTACCCTTGACAAAGATATATTAGGTAAGAGTGTCGATCAAAAACTCTATCGAGGTATGATTGGCTCACTCTTATATATAACTACTAGTAGACCAGATATTATGTTCAGTGTATGTTTGTGTGCTAGATATCAGTCAAGTCCTAAAGAATCTCATTTAAAAGCTGTGAAACGAATTTTAAGATATATTAAAGACACAACTGATTATGGTTTATTCTATCCACGTACCGATAATTTTCAACTTTTGTCGTACAGTGATGCTGATTTTGCTGGTAGTAAAACTGATCGCAAGAGCACTAGTGGGACATGTCATTTTTTGGGACATTCACTAGTTTCTTGGTGCAGTAAAAAGCAAAATTCGGTATCCCTATCTACTACAGAAGCTGAATATATCGCAGCAAGTTTGGCATGTGCACAAATTTTGTGGATGAAACAAACCCTATTAGATTATGGTATTTCTTTTGAAAAACCTTCAATAATTTGTGATAATACCAGTGCCATTAACCTATCTAAAAATCCGGTTCAACATTCACGTACGAAACTTATTGATATTCGACATCATTTTCTACGTGATCATGTTTTAAAAGGAGATATCTCTTTAGACTTTATCTCTACTGATAAACAAGTAGCTGATATCTTTACCAAACCCCTTAAAGAAGACACTTTTATTACTTTAAGAAGAGAACTAGGGATATGTGATTTTATTGATTTTTGTTGAAATTATTTTTTGTAAGTCGACTTGCATATGATGTTCAGTCGACTTCCACGTATGTTTTTACTTATTTTCTTTTCTGAACAGTCGACTGAGATGCTCAACAAGTCGACTGATCAGTTGTGATAATTATTTATTTTTTCTCTCGACTAAGTCGACTTCACCTTAATAACAGTCGACTGTCGCGAATCAGTTTGTCTTCAAAATCGTCGCACCGATTTTGAGATAACTTTTCATCTTTTGACTCGCCCTTGACCATTTTTGGCCTTTGATCTCATTTCTCATTCGATCTCAGCCGTTTCCATCAGTTAAAAACCCTAAAATCACTGCCTCCCTCTTTTCACTTTTACCCAATTTCTTTTACCAGATCTGGAAATCTTGAAGAGAAAGAGAAGAATAGAGAAGAAGTCGACTGAAGAGCTGCTGTCTTGAAGTTGATTTCTTTCCCCTTTGCTGTTTGATTCCTTGTTTTTGTTGGTAAAATCTCTTTCCCTTCTCTCTTTATTTTATGGCACCAAAAAGATCCAAAACTTCTCATGTAGATGATAGTTCTACCTCTAAGGACTACTCCCAATATCTTAGAAGTCCTGATCTCATGGAAAAATGGTATATTATTTGTACCATTCTTATTTTTCCAGGTAGATTTGTCAATTTCAATGATCTTGATAGGTTTAACCTTGTCTCTCTCTTTCAAAATTGTAGCCTTTATGATTTTTTATCCTTAGCAAATCAACCACATTATTACCCTCAACTCATTTATCTATTTTATACCAATATGAGAGTAGTTCAATCGGATGATGGAGAAGTTATAATTTATTCTTCTGTGAAAAATAAGAAGATCAAACTCACATCCGAGCGAATTAATCTGATTATGGGTATCGATGATGAAGGACTTGATTTAGGAGAAATCATAATGGATGATGCTTCTATCTTGTCTAAAATCTTTTTGCCCAACCATGGACCCCCTATGTCTAATAAATCCATTACACCTATTGCAAAACTTGTTGCACGGATACTATCCTATAATATTATCCCTAAAATAGGGAGTTATGATCAGTATTCCATGGAATTGCAACAAGCAGTATATGCAATCTTTGGTAAAATCAATGTTAATTGGGGTCGTGTCATTTTTCCTAGAATTCACAAATCTCATTCCCACTTTCTACCACTACAACATATATAGCTTTCTACAACATATTTATTATAGCATTTAATTGTTAATGCTGTTAAAAGTGATTAATAACAACATTTCTAAAGAAAATACTGTCTTTTAGTAATTTTAAATTTTAATGTTAATTACGACAGCATTTTGAAAATGCTATACTTTGTAAAGCGTTTTAAAAATGCTGTTATATCCAAAAATAAATTGAGTAGATAAGGGTAAGATAGAAAATTTTAACTAATCCAATTACAACTCAAATTAGTTCCATCTCCTCCCCCGATTCTTCTCCCAATACCCTAACATTTTCTCCTCTACAAACCCTACTCCAAACCCTACTCCAAACCCCCCCTCAATCACACTGTCTCCAACCCCCCTCCCCCCTTCGTCGACTCCTGACCCTTGCACGTCGCTCGCCACTGGGCCACTGTCGACCTCCCCCTACGGCCGTCGAAGTCCAAGTTCCCAATCACTACGTCCCCCACCTCCGCACAGTCGAACCTTTGCGCCGCCCCTCGTAATACGCAGTCGTCGACCTCCTTCGCCCGTTGTCTTGCTTGGCGTGGTGTCTGGTATGTAACTTTCTCTCATATAATTCTTCTATTTTGTTTTTAGAATTTTATGAGTATGTGTATATTCCTGTCTGTGTGATTTGAGTCCATGTATAAATTAGTTTAGCATTAGGAATCCATACTTCGTTTGTTTCTTATAACTTTATGATGAAAATTGGCCCAAAGATCCTCCTGTGTAGATACATGCTTCTTTCCATATATAATTGCACAAATTATAGTTGAACTGGCTATTGGTTTGTAGCCTCTTTAAGAAGGTGAGAGATATTAGTTATGCTGGTTAGTCTCACATCACCAAGAAGAAGAACGCCCTACTTCTTCTTGAGTAGAAGGAATTCCACACAGAAGGGAAATGATAATGGCTTGGGCCTATTCATTCCCAAGAGTTAAGAGTTAGTATGCCAAAGAACCAATTGAAACGTAATTTCATTTACAACTTTTGAAGAAATAAGATGTATCCATTTTATGTGGATGTATATTGGATGCTGTGATACTTGTTAAGTATTTGGATCCAACTTCTACTATTGTTTATTGACTAGATTTTCATAGGATTTTCTATTGACTGATGCTATCTATGTTCAGAAAAGCTAGTAACTGAAGGATATGCTCCTGAAGAAGAGATATTGTCTGCGTTACACGTTCCTCCTGGCAAAATGGGACGGGTGAATGGAAGGGGGCTTCTATAATGGCAATAAAGGAATCTTGCGAGTAGGTTATTATTGTTTATGACATTATATTTTTTTTCTTTCATTGGTATACACTAGTCTTGACTTATTTATTTATAACTTTAGCTAATAGTTTGTCTATGTAACGCAGTGCAGAAATTCTACTTGGTGGTTCCAAGGGCCCCCCTGACAAGGTAGCATAATTGTCTCTTAGCACACTATGTTTATATCATTGTTTTAATTTTTATATCGATATGTAGATTAATGACGCTTACAATGAAATGAGATGTTTCCGTACACTGCAAATCTATGTCCCAGTATTTTTCTATTGAATTATTTCCTGTACTAAAGATAGTTTTCGATAAGTCACAACCTGTGGTAATTCTGTCATTATGGTTTTGACAAAGATTTTTAAATGTCAATCAACTTTTTAGGACTGATAGCTCAGATATATTTTTCGATTCATTAACTAGGAATGTTTTATAAGTGTTAATTTGATTTTGGAGTGTTTTTGGTACATATCAATATGGAGATATTTCTTGGTGTAATTATCCTGCACTAAAGCTATATTAAAAAAGAAATCTGCAAGAAACATTTCTCACAAGTCATATCTACTATGCAATTATAATTTTAAAACTATTAAACACACGGACTGTTGAGTTGTGAACACTAGTAATTGAGTACAATGTTAACTGCAATTGTGAAACCCACTTTCAACTACGAATAGATTGATGAGTCTCCCAATATGACGGTAGGTGAAACCCTCAAGCCAATATGGTCTTACTTACCAAGAGACATTCCAATAGAGGGCGAAGATATGGGAACAATTGCAGAATCATTAGCTGCTAAAACTAGAATATCTGCAAAACACTGGAAGGAATAACTCTTTGATAAGATGATATTAGAGTAAAACAATATTCTAGAAATGCATATACATCTATACTAGATGAAATGGAACTAGTTAATTTTTCTCTTATTACCTCATGCTCTCACTATTGCAAAGTTTCCATTCTAGGGTTCTACCCAATGTGTAAGCAAACAAATTCTTATACAGTAAAGGAAGTTGTTTATATTCTTACATGTTTACTTTACTCCTTTATATGGTAATCATTTTATTTGCTCTCTTTTATCATGCTTCGAAGATGAAAGCCTTTTCTTAGAGCAAATTTATCATCTTGTCCCCATGTAGACTTTTTCTTTGTCTTGGTGAAATATAAGGTTGCTGCTAGGTTGTATGAGCCTTGTGCTATGAAATTGACACTATTGAAGTTGGGAAAACCCCGACATTATGAAGCTACCTCTTGGTTTCCTGAGCTTAAATTGCATGATCAATGATGTAACTTTTCCTAACTGATGACTTGATCACTTGACTAGTAAGTTCCTCTTGTAAGAGTTCCTCTTGTTAATTATGTAGTATTGAACTACTTCAGTAGTTTGTTAATCACTGTGACCTATATAATGATAAATTTTGTATGGTGTTGGTATATGTTTGTTCTACTTCAGAGGTTACAAACTACTTTAATCACTGTGACCTATATAATGAAGAACTTTCAGCTATTTGAAATCTTTTAAAGACTCAAAATTTTCTGAGTAAGAACCAGTTAAACTTTGTAAGCTCTATATCATTGGAAAATTTTGAGTCTTTAAAAGATTTCAAATAGCTGAAAGTTCTTCACTTACACTGTGGCAAACAGTAGAAAGATCTTGCGAGGGTGGATTGTCATCAAGCTCTTTAATTTTCTATTACTCTTTCCATCTCCCGAATCGGAATTGGCAGTGCTATTAGTAGCTGGAGATTGCACGGATATCAGAGATTTGTTTGGCATTGACGGCAGTTTCAACTGATCCAGCTGAGAAGGCACAACTGACAGAAAATTTGCAACCAATGCGGAAGTGGGTTTAATTTTAGTTAGTTTAAGTTTGATGACTCTAGGACTAGTTTTAGTTGTACTCGGAGTTAAAAATCTCAGCTGATCTGCTTATTAGGAGTAAGGAGTTTCTTGGTTGATTAGAATTTTGGAGACCAAACATGCTGATCTCACTTAAATAAATACCTTTACACAAGCTTATTTCAAGTGAGTATACAACTTTAAAGCTTCTCAGATTGTACTCAGTAACTATTAGATCAACCTCCTTGAGTTAGGAGTTATGACTACATGAGTCTTATGTTTGACATTTTTCTACTTTTGCAGATTGGAGACGTCGTGGATGAAACGAAGAGTGCGAGTTGTGTTGATGTTAGGCACTCAAGAATTTTTTGACGTCAGCTTTAAGTTTGCGAGTTGTGTTGATGTTAGGCACTCAAGAATTTTCTGTCGTCAGTTTTGAGTTTATTGGATGAACTTTTGTATCAGTTTATTGTGTAGATATTTCTATGTTGGTATGTTTTTATATATTTGTACACAAATTTGCGATACTTTTATAGTTATAATGGTGTATTGACATTTTCGATAAATCGATTTTTATTTGTATCCGTAGATTTTTTTTGTATACAGTTAAAACAAAATAGCGTTCCTAAAATGCTGTAAAAAATCACAAATATCAAAACGATAGCGTTTTTAAAATGTTGTATGTTTGATTCTATTACTGGATTGTTTAACGATAGCGTTGCCGAAACGCTATAAATTTTATAGTGTTTTAACAAAATGCTATAGAAACTATAGCGTTTGCCGAACGCTATAGAAACTATAGCGTTTTACAAAACGCTATAGAAACTATAGCGTTTCGGAAACGCTATAGAAACTATAGCGTTTTGACCAAACGCTATAGAAACTATAGTGTTTCCAGAATGCTATAGATTCTATAGCGTTTGGTCAAAACGCTATAGACTTATTATAGCGGGGCTTTTGATAGCGTTTGTAAAACGCTATCGTAGGTCTACTATAGCATTTTATGAATGCTATCAAATGTCATATTTGTTGTAGTGTACCCTTTGGTGCTCTCCTTACTCGTGTTCTCTGTGCTTATGATATTGATCTCGACTCCGAGACAAATGTTGTTAAGCACTATGAATGCTTCGATCGTGTAAGTTTAGCACGCATGAAGCTTCTTGATCCTCCACCTAGCTCAACCACTAGGACTTCTCCCCACACCCAAGTTCCTTTAGCAAATTCTGCTAGACCATCTTCAGCCTCTAGCTCTTCTCGCCCCCGAGCTGATTTTGATGATCCACGCAGTCTCTATAATGTCGTTAACTACCTCGTGGATCGTCAAGACATCCTTGAATCCTAAATTTCCCATCTGACCCATCTGTTCACCTCTCAATTTCCACCTCCGTCTCAAGATGTCGAAGATGACGACGACGAAGACAAAGACTGATGATTTTATTTTTATTTTTTTTACTATGTATTTTCCTTGCTGCATGTTCTTATTTTGGTATTTTGTAAGACTCAGTTATTTTGTAAGACTCAGTTGTTTTAAAGACTCAATTATTTTTTTGTACTATGTTATCTCAATGATTTATTTCTTCTTCCCATTTGTGTCTTTTTGTTGATGACAAAGGGGGAGAAAAACAATGATAATACTCTACTCTCTCTTAGTATTATTTGTTTGTAATCAAGTCGACTGACTCTTTGTGATAAGTCGACTGACATACATTGTGTACTGTGATGTTAATTTTTGTGATAATTTTTTGCATGATGTATTATTGATAGAGGGAGCATATGAATGCTTGTATTATTTTCTTTTATTATCAGCTATTGTGTTGTCATCATCAAAAAGGGGAAGAATGTTGATTCTGATTTTGATGATTACAACACAAATGCAATATATATCTGTGCTATACTGTATATAATTGCAGGTTGTATCAAGAAGATACACAAAGGCCTCATTTCTCTAAAGCTTAACAAATGAACAAGCATAGCTCAGGATAAAGACAATGGCTTCACTCAAGACTCAAATCAAGACCAATGTTTCAATGTCATTTATTTATGTGTCTTGTAAACAAATGTAATATTTTTCTTTATTGAGTCTTAGAATGATGTACAGCCTTGTCACACACACATACACTCACATATAACTTTTTATAACTGTGTGATTTCAAATCCAAAGGTCAAAACAGCTTGAACTAGATTAGCTGTTGAGTACCAGTCGACTGCCACTTATACCAGTCGACTGAGTCTATACAAAACTGCCTAATCTTATTCAAACTCTGACCAGTCGACTCATTATGGCAACCCAGTCGACTGTTCAAGTGCTTTTGACAGTTTTCTGTTTTAAACTCGCCTTTTCAAATTCAAATCTTTTATTCCGTTGGTTGACAGTTGGAACAACTGTTTTCCAACGTCCAGTATTTCTAACTCTATAAAAGAGAATAGAATTCACTGTGAAAACTTACTTAACTCTCTAAGCAATTTTTGAAGAACAACTTAAAGTTTTGTGCTTTCAACTGATAAAAGCTTTCAAACTTCACTAAGACTTGGTTCTCTGTCTTCAGTCTAGTATAACATTGAATTCGTTTTGGACTGGATTTGGAAGTCAACCAATTAGCCACGTACTATATCACAATCACAACAAGGCTATAGGTTGATTGTAAACAATTTTATTGTTTTTCTTTTCCTCTCGTTTAGAGAGTAGGACTCTAGGGTGTAGAGTCAGGATTATCACTCTTGGTGGAAGAGTGGGTTGCTTTCTCTAGTTGAGAGAAAGGACTACGGGTTGGATAAGGTTGTTTTCTGAACGCCGCAGGGTATTCTTGTAATCTTTTTCAAGAATAGTGGAAATCTCAAGTGGATTTCTTGGGGACTGGATGTAGGTCGGAAGGACCGAACCAGGATACATCGTGTGCACTCTATGGTTGTATCTCTCTACTTGCATTTCTATTTTCTCAGTGTATAATTTTTACTGTAAACTTGTCTGGACAGTCGACTGTGTACTCATATAAGTCGACTGGTCAGACTCGTACTACTCTGAAATAATTTGTGTGTCTAGTTGACTGTCTCATCTTTAAGTCGACTTAACAGACTTCTTTAAAATACTTCTTTTTTGTGGTTTCAGTCGACTGCTTTATCTCTCAAGTCGACTAAACAGAAGAAATTCTCAATTCCGCATTTTAATTTTTTTATAAACACTATTCACCCCCCCCCCTAGTGTTTGTTGCCTTGCCTACAGGATCCAACATATTAGGGGGATTTGGAGGGGAGAGAAAGTATGTCTAATTTTTTTAAGTGATTGGACTAAATTGCCCTTTTTAGATCTAAATCCCTAAGATCTTTTTATGAACACACAAATAAAAGAAATAGTTCTTTCTTGGCTGATATCATTTTGTAAGACTACTGCATGCTAAAGCTACAAGATTTCGGCAAATACCTTGCAACTTATCTATCCATCCATCCTCATGTCTACAATCTAAAAAAAATTTTAAAAATGATTATTATTATTTTCCCCTTGAAAGATCGTTCTATAATCCATAGTTTAGCATTCTTAGGCTAAAAGCACTAGTGCCTTAATTATTTTGTTTATTGGTCTTCATTATTTTGTTTATATTACCAAATTAGAATTAGAAATAATAATACATAGACTCTCCTAAAATGTAAAAGGGTATAAAAGTAATTTAATTATAAAATTCCTTCTCTCCCCTTGTGAACCATACAAAAAGATAATTATTTTCCCTCCCCTCCCCACCCCTCCCCTCCTTTGAACCAAACAGAGTCTTGATTAAAATCTCTTTCCTCCCTTTCCCTCTCCTCCCCTCCCCTCCATTAAAATCCCTCCCCTTCCCTCCTTTGAACCAAACAAACCCTAAAAGTGATATAAAAAAATAGTTTTGGGAAAATAACTAGTCAAAATACATAGAAATACGAGCAAATTTAGCTAAGTAAAGAAAATATCAATAACAATGAATGTAAAATACATATAATAATTAGTGAATGTTGACATTATAATCAATACTCAAAAAACACATTAAAGGGTAATGAGCAAAATAGACCAATATAAATATATATGCAAGAAGACTTAAAAGAAGTTCATTAAATATTACAAAAGTAAGCGTCAAATCATTAATTAGGACGTGAAAACAAAGTAAGTGAGAAATCTAAAATGTTAAAGAATTGGAAAACGGTGCCAATAAATAGTAGTTCACAAAAGAACAAAAACTGAGACCATAGTTGATGTACTCAATCTTAACATAAATGAAAAAAAAAATTGTAAACACAAAATAGAGTAAAATCAACTATACTAGTTAAACATAAAGTGTAATTGTATAAACAAAATGTCATAAAGGAAATATTTCTTTACCATTACTTTCATTATATAAGTAAAAAGTCTTGAAATATCAATTAGCAAATAGGTAGAAAATCTTGCCTCCTTAACATCAAGTTGCATATTTGCCTTCACGACATCAGGTTGTAGGTTGCCGTCTGGATTTCGGTTGCACATTTTGCCTTCCCGACATCCAGTTGCAATTTGCCTCCATTGACATCGAGTTGCATATTTGCCATCTCGATATTAGGTTGCACCGAAATGGTGAAATGGAAGATGTAACCTTCCATATATACAGGAATATGGGACATTTAATTTAAGTATGATGTCATGTTTTGAAATTCGTGATGTGAAAATAGTAGAAAAGTAAGAAATGGAGTTGAAAGTCACACAATGGAATATCAAAATAGATGTATAGATTATAAATATCAAACACAATAGTACAAAATAGTAGTAGTGAAAATGATTTATAAAAGTAGGGAGAAAAACGGAATGAAATACATGCATAAGCACATTGCAAATGTGAATGAGAAAATAAATATGCAGTGTAGTAAATTTACATAATAAATATATCATAAAAATATACGGTAACGTAGGAATTAAACAAGCCTCTAACATATCGTTGAAAATCCACCGATGCCGATCGACGAACCAAGCGGGAAGAAAAGAATGGATAGCACCGGAAATTTAAGGAGAACAAAATAGGGAAGAAACAACTAATATGATACACAATATGAATCAACAAATGAAGATAAATGCAAGACACGAAAAGCAATGAATGACACACGAGCTGAAATAAGAAGGGATCAACGAGGCAAGCAGAAATAAAAGATTGCTCGCACCAGAATCAAAAGAACATGGGTACGGAAAGAATAAATTTATATCCAATATGAATCAACAAATCAGGACGACTGCAAAAGATGGAAGGAAACAAGGAATCAAAGAATTGAATATGAAGGGTTCAAAATGAACGGGATAAGACTAGTGTCCAGATCGAGTTGATAATCAAATTGTTCATGTGATTGCATGGTCTGTTTAATATTGAGTTAATCCTTACTGAGTCAAGCCTGTCTAATATATTAGTCAAACTAACACATTAGCCAAACCTGAGCTCTGATACCACTAAAAATCTTGTCACGCCCCGCTTCCCAAAAATACTGAATACGAGCACGATGAAGCCCAGCAAATGATTTTCATCATTCAGAAACTGTAGGATCGACTCAGCCTCATAACAAGAAATATAACAAGATATACACAACCACGCATGCATAAATAATTTATTAATCAACAGAAACAATTGAAACAAAATATTAATATCCCAAATGGTTTTCAAATCTGGATCAAAAGATAAAACTCGGGACTATAAGCCCGTTACAAGATTCAAGTAGAAAAAGAAATAAATAACTCAAAAAAACAAAATATTTAAAGCAAGTCTTTTCTCCAAGCAAAGCCTAGAACGTCTTAAGTCTGCTCACCAATTCCAGTAGGCAATTCGTCTCCAAAGTCTATATATATAAATATAAAAAGAAAAAATAGAGAAAACAAGACAAACGCCCTTAGTACAAGTTAGGGCCGCAAGTAGTACAAGCAAGGGTATGAAAGTAAGTGCAAGAAATATGGAACAAGATTTGGAATCAAGAATGTATAACATAATATAATAGGGATGCAACAAGTAGTGGGATTCAAGAAACTAGCTAGCAAGAAAGACAACTCAAGTGACAATATTTGGTAACAAGTGAGCATGTAGTTGTATCAAGTATCAAGTAACAAGTATCACGTACAAGTATCAAGTAACAAGTAACAAGTCTCAAGTAACAAGTCTCAAGTAACAAGTCTCAAGCGTGTACAAGTGACTAGTTAATCTTAAGTCTAATGTGTAATTCTATCTAGGTATCACTTCATGTGTCCATACTTTTACCATGGTTGCTATATACAATCAGTTACGTTTAGTCCTAGTGGTGGAGTTTATAGGACGGTATACTTAGGTATCAAGTATTAAGCAAGCCATGTTCATAAATCGAGTAATCATATAACTAGTTCATGTGTCAAGTCATAACAAGACAAGTCACGAATCAAATATATACTAGTTCATAAATCGAACAATATACTAGTTCATGAATCGAATAATAATATACTAGTTAATGATTCAAATAATATACTAATTCATGAATTGAATAATAATATAGTTATTTCATGAAGCATGTATCAAGTGGGAAACAAGGGCCCCCTTCCGAGTACACTTACCTATATTGTTCACTACTATGGTCCTTCCCTTAAACCCGGGCTTATTATTTATTATTATCATCAAACAAGCACGAAAGTGTGTGAGACAGATTAAGTAAACATGATCAAGAACATGGAACAAGTTTAAGATAATTATAAAGCATATTCGCGGGTCAACACAGATTAAGATTATCAAGAATTACGAGAATTGCAGTTCTGGATAGCATGACGTTGCTGCACCAAAACTGCGATTCCCGTTGCTACAAGATAGCAAATGTGGATCCGTTAGAATGCCTAGAAACTAGACTCCTGCCCAATTCCAATGAATATAACAAATACACATAAAAGTTGTAGCAATTAATGTCAAAACAGCAAACTATACAGCATTTGTGTTCAGCCAGAATTTGTAAAACTGAGTTTATACATATGAAACAGGGTAGAAACTTTTTAATTCTAAGAAAATTAGGAAATGTTCTCTAGGGTGTCCAGTATCAGCATGCAAAATTTAAAGTCATTTACTTACTGGTAGCATAGTTAAAATAATTGCAAACCAAAGTGGGGCAGCAGTTTTTATGAATCTGCGATTACAGACACAGCAACAGTAAAACTGCAATATCTCCTAAATCGTAACTCCGAATTCAATTCCGTCAAAAGGGTGATAAACTAGACGTCTAAGTTTCATATTCAGGACTCAATTTCAGATTCTAATATTATCGGGGTCGAAACAGCAAGCCAAGACAGGACAGAAACCAAATAAGACAATTTTTGCATGAAATGTATCAAAATTATACTAGTTATCAATAAGTGTATCAACGAAGGGTTGTGACTCTTAGATCATGTAATAGATAAGGCTAAACATGAGATCATCAATGATAAACAAAAAGGGGTCACATTTACAATCTACTTGCAGTATTTTCAAGAAAAAACTTGTACTAGAAAACGAAATGTACAAGAAGATACTTGCCTTGGGGTGTAGATGATAATCTGACGGAGGAATAACGGGAACGGATCCCGACACGGATCTTGATGGCAATCAAGATCAGACCAACGGACGGCTCAGATCGGATTTGATCATATCTGGTGAGATCTGGTGGCCCAGGAGCGATCTGATCGATGATCACGATCTTTATCAGATCGGAGGAGATCCAATGGCTGAGATTTGAACAGCCTTTTCACCTTCCCTCCTTCTTCTTCACACCAACAAAGAGAGGGAGAGCCTGTCTCCGGAGGCGATTGTGGGAGGCGGAGGTGGCTACCGACAGCAGCGGGGTGACGATGGCGGGCGGCGACGGTGGAGTCTGGTAGCAGCGTCGAGTGGGGACTGCTCTGTTCTTGGTGGGAGAAACAGGGAAATGGCGAAATGGGTTTTGGCAGGGACGAGGAGTATGGGGATGGGTTCGGAAGTAGGGGCTCGACTGGATGGCGAGGGGAAACAATGGCGAGGTTGACGGTGGTTGTTTCGATGGACTGGGTGACCGGTAGGTGGAGCGGAGGTCGACCGCGGTCGTGGGCGACAGGAGGAAGGGACGAGGGAGAGAGGCGAACGGGAATTGGGTTGAAGTCGGGAGAGAGGGGGAGAGGATGATGAACAGTAGGAATTAGGGGGGTTGGCGGCTGTTTTGTTAAAACAGTGATAGGGTTTAGGGTTAATCTAGGTTTAAATAGTATAGGGTTATAGGGTATGGGTTTAGATGATATAGGTTCCAATAAGAGAATGGGTTATGGATTTTGGGTATGAATAATGGTTTTTAGATTAAAAACAAATAATTAAATAAATAAGTAAATAGTAGTATAATAGTACAATGAATCAATTAGTATACATTAGGTTAATACCCAAATACTATTAATACAATAGAATATACGGATTCACGGAATAAATAAAATCGGGATTAATTTGGGCTAAAATATATTAAACAGTAATTAATTTAATTAAATCAAAATGTATGCAAATCCATATTCCAATACTTACAAAATATAGATTACGATCTACAGGATTTCTAAAATTAATAAACCAAAAAGTTTAATGATAATAATAACAATAAAAATAATAATAATAATAATAATAACAGTAATAATAACGATAATAACAATTACAGTGAATAAAATAATATATGTATCAGGATGGGATTCGAGTTTAACAAACTTATCAAAATAATCCAAACAATATATATTATAAATAGCCGATCATATAGAAATGGAAATTAACGTTAAAGTATACAATTATTGGAAATAAATAAAATATACAAGAAATATTTATTTATGAAAACAGGGATTACAATATGTGCACTTTGTGTATTTGTGAACTACTTTATATTGTTGTGAATGTTGATGTTGTAATTGGTTTGCGAATGTTTATGTATGTGTGCACTTTGTGTATTTGTGAACTATATATCTGCTGTGGGTTTATTTTTATTTTTAAATTTCTTTGAACCTAACCCGTTATCGGTAATTGTTGTGATATGAGTTTCTGAGTTGTTGTGATCTGATATATATGTTTTTGTATTGTTGTGATCTGAGTTTCTGAATTGCTGTGACTGAACTCATTTACAGAAGTTGTATTTTCATCCACAAACATGGTCTGCTACACTATGAAAATCTCTCTACTTAACCCGTTATTGACGATGACGGGTTAAGTGATCTTAACCTATCATCTCCAATAACGGGTTAAGTAGAGAGATATTGGCAGAAATTCATCATCTACAGACCAAGTATATTCATGAAGTTCTGCCAATATCTCTCTACTTAACCCGTTATTGACGATGACGAGTTAAGTGATCTTAACCTGTCATCTCCAATAACGGGTTAAGTAGAGAGATATTGGCAGAACTTCATCATCTACTGACCAAGTATTCATGAAGTTCTGTCAATATCTCTCTACTTAACCCGTTATTGGAGATGATGGGTTAAGTGATCTTAATCCGTCATGTCCAATAACGGGTTAAGTAGAGAGATATTAGCAGAGCTTCATCATGTACAGACCAAGTATTCATGAAGTTCTGCCAATATCTCTCTATTGAACCCGTTATTGACGATGATGGGTTAAGTGATCTTAACATGTCATTCCCAATATCGGGTTAAGTAGAGAGATATTGGCAGAACTTCATCATCTACAGACCAAGTATTCATAAAGTTGTTTGTAAATCTATAAAATATTCAGAAAATACATTATCAAAATAAGTAATATAGTTGAAAAATGTAAACAGTTTATTAACAATTGCTCCAACCCTACTGTAACCCTACTATAACCCTTTAACCCTAGCCCGTTAAAAGGATTCTTCTAGGTTTAGAGATAGGCCTCGACTTGGGGCTCTATTTTTTTTATCAACTACAATGTTTATACTTCTAAAATTGACTAATTTGTTTTTAAATGGTTTTTCCCAAATTTTATTTTTAATGTCTTATTTTTTATATAATTTTTCCTCAAATATAATGTTCGTTTTGGAAAAAAAAATAACTTCATTTTTCAAAAACATTGATTTCAATTTAAAAATTAGAGTGTTAGAGGGTTACGGCAAGGGTTCGAGTATTTTTTTTTGAAATTTTAATGTTTACATTTTTCAAATTATATAATCACCTATCTACACAAATTCGAAACACCATATGCTCTTTTAAAGTAAATAAATAAATTTTTGACATAATTACTTACATTCATCAAATTCGGTTTAAGAGTTAGAGTGTCAAAGGGTTACGGCTAGGGTTAGAGTAGTTCGTAGGGTTAGAGTAATTTTTAATAAACTGTTTATATTTTTCAACTATATGTATTTTCTTTTGATAATGTTTCTTCTTAATATTTTTATTAGATTTACAAACAATTTCATAATTTTTTATTTTTAACATAAAATTTCTCCATTTTTTGGTAAAAAAAAATCTTTTCAGAAAAAATTATATAATCACCTATCTAGACAAATTGGAAACACCATATGATCTTTTAAAGTAAATAAATAAATATTTAACATAATTACTTACATTCATCGAATTTGGTTTAAGAGTTAGAGTGTCAAAGGGTTACGGCTAGGGTTACAGGGTTATAGTAGGGTTACGGTAGGGTTAGAGTAATCCGGTTTAATGTATTTTCTGAATATTTCTGAATATTTTTAACATTGTTTGTATAAAAAAAAAAAAGATATGAAATTGTTTATAAATCTAATAAAAATATTCAGAAAATACATTATCAAAATAAATAATATAGTTGAAAAATGTAAACAGTTTATTAAAAATTACTCTGACCCTACTGTAACCCTACTATAACCCTCTAACCCTAGCAGTAACCCTACTGTAACCCTACTCTAACCCTAGCTGTAACCCTAGCCGTAAGGAATTATGTTAAATATTTATTAATTTACTTATAGATCATGGTGTTTCCAATTTGTTTAGATAGGTGATTATAGAATTATTTATTTATTTATTTACTTCAAAATGAACATTATATTTGGGAAAAAATTATATAAAAAAAACAATATATTAAAAAAAATATGGGAAAACCATTTTTTAAAAATTAGTCACTTTTAGAAGTATAAACATTGAAGTTGATAAAAAAACGAGAGCCCCAAGTCGAAGCCTATCTCTAAACCTACTCTAACCTTTAAACGGGCTAGGGTTAGAGGGTTATAGTAGGGTTACAGTAGGGTTAGAGTAATTTTTAATAAACTGTTTATATTTTTCAACTATATTATTTAGTTTAATAATGTATTTTCTGAATATTTTTATTAGATTTACAAACAACTGTATGAATACTTGGTCTGTAGATGATGAAGTTCTGCCAATATCTCTCTACTTAATCCGTTATTAGAGATGACGGGTTAAGATCACTTAACCCGTTATCGTCAATAATGGGTTAAGTAGAGAGATATTGGCAGAACTTCATGAATACTTGGTCTGTAGATGATGAAGTTCTACCAATATATCTCTACTTAACCCGTTATTGGAGATAACGGGTTAAGATCACTTAACGGGTTAAAGTTCTGCTAATATCACTTAACCCGTCATCTTCAATAACGGGTTAAGTAGAGAGATATTGGCAGAACTTCATGAATAATTTATTTGTAGATGATGAAGTTCTGCCAATATCTCTCTACTTAACCCGTTATTGACGATGACGGGTTAAGATCACTTAACCCGTCATCGTCAATAACGGGTTAATTAGAGAGATATTGGCAGAACTTCATGCATACTTTATTTGTAGATGATGAAGTTCTGCCAATATCTCTCTACTTAACCTGTTATTGGCGATGACGGGTTAAGTGATCTTAACCCGTCATCGTCAATAACGGGTTAAGTAGAGATATTTTCACAGTGTATCAGACCATGTTTGTGGATGAAAATACAACTTCACAAAATGAGTTCATTCACAACAATTCAGAAACTCAGATCACAACAATACAACAACATATATATTAGATCACAACAACTCAGAAACTCATATCAATAGCAATTCAGAAACTCAGATCACCAATTCATTCACATAAATAAAAACTCAGATCACAACAATATATATGATACGACAGATAATATGACATTTATTACCAAATAATCATCTCAACAATTCATTCATCTACATTTGTAGAATTATTTCAAGTAGCAATTACAAGACCTTCAGTACCAAATATTCATCTCAACAATGAAGCTAAAGTAGTCTAGATGGATCAATACATTTATCTTCATGATTGACTTCCGTGGATGCCCGGTATTTATCTAACAACATTTATCAACATAGAAACAAACTTTGCATTAGTTATTTGTGGAAAAAAATCATCAACCAAACACTAAAATACTAATAACGAACCACTTGTTACATACTATTTTTTATGACCACGTGGTTTGCGACCACTGGGTGTAAATTGATCAGCGGGTTCCTCTTTCGTTGAGGATTTAGTCGTCTACCTTGCATCTCGGGGGATTGAGGGTCATCTTCCCACTGCTCCTCCGCATCTTCTTCAGGTGGTTACTGTTGTTGAACTTGTTATGGCTCGGCAATGTGAATTCCCGGCCTTGTCACGCTCTTTCGTCGAGGAACTGCCACGTTAGCTTTTAAATATGCATCAAGTTGCGGACCTTCACCCACCTTTTCAAGACTACGACGGCATGGCTTTAACATCTCCAGCATTAATTCCTTAACGCTCTCGGGTACCTTACTCTTCAAGACGCGAGTAGCTATCCGAACGTTTTTCCATGTATTTTCAATCTACATTAGGTTGAAAATTTCAATTTAAACAACATGCACACTAAATGTATCATCCCATCCTCAAATAACAATACATGCATACTAAATATATGAAATTACATGAAATTTTACTAACCAAGTTCTGATATGTCGATGCCTTTGGTTGATACATCGGCTAGGAAGAGGAATATGCCGGTGGTGGTTCTTCCTCGGTTGGGGGAATCAGAATCTGCACACCGGCTGGTACAGCGGCTTATGGAGAAACATACAACCGTGTAATGCGCCTGTACCACGTCATGCATAGATGTTGGAAAGAGCCATCGAACGGTATAGCGAAGAACATCATATTCGGTGTCATCTGATACCGCATGGTGTTCCAGTTGGCCACATGGACCCGGTGGAAATCACCCCAATCGAAGTTGGGCACTCGACCCATTCCTCTCACCTCGTACAATTTTTTATCATAACACCGGACTTCGGGAATCTTCTGCTGATATCCAAATTGCCACATCACTCTATCCGGATACTGGAACTCAACAACAGAGAAATTCACAAGTGGTGCAGCCATCAACCAAAGGGCACCAGCCAAACAAACCGGTGGAACCCTTTCCAACCTGGCGATCAATTATGGTTCCCAATTGACAAACTCGTCCCGCAAGTTATCTAACTCATCTCTATAATAGATAAGTGTTTGTTGTGGGTTATCAACCCATGTGAGCCACCCCGTCCAATATACCCCTAAAGGAGGTAACAACTCTGGAACTAGTGGGTCCGCCAACCAATCCGGTGTTGGTTCAATAATACGAGGACGTCCGATGTGGATGCATTCCCAACTCCAGATTTGTAATAGAACCATTGGGCCATCCATTTGTACGGCACCTAATGCACATGTGAACAAATTCCTATACAGTAGCGCCAATGCCGCACTCCCCCAACTGAAACGGCCAGCAAAACCAGAATTTTCCAACAACCGTAAATACATCAGCGGCACGCTCGCACCGGATGAGTTAGGGAAGATCACTCCCCCGATCATACTGAAAATGTACACACGAGCATAGTAACGTATGGATTCCTCGTTCGAATCCTCCGTCAAATATCCGTCGAATTAGAATTTCAACCAACTAAGTAGAAGTGATTTCCCATCAAAGATTTCATCCCAAAATTCATCTTCTGCTTTATCTTTCGCATCATCTAAGGCTTGATCTAATAGATCTGGATCATATTCTTCGGGAGTATCTCTAAGGGTTTCTCTTTAAACGTCCTCTCTTTTTGGATCAATGACTCCTCAACATCGATACCGAGCAGATCACGAACAACTGCTACTCAATCAAAATCCATGTTCCCCATCACGGCGACCCCATCTATTGGTAACCCAGTAATGAGTGCTACATCTTGGAGAGTGACGGTCATCTCACCCACTGGTAGGTGGAATGTGTGGGTCTCTGGCCTCTATCGTTCGACCAGAGCTGTAAGTAAAGTTCGGTCAAGCTTCACATCCCCCATAAATCGAGCTCCATAGAAAACAGCTTCAACTAAGTACGGAGTGATACGGGGGTCCATGAAAAAAACCGCGTGTTTCCGAAAGTTGCACTTCTTTGCAGACCCAGTCCACACGGCTTCGGATCTGTGTCTGAATTACAACGAAAGCAAGCTTGAGAACAACGGTCCAGGAGGTGCAACAAAAACCGAAGACGACGGACCGGCCTCGGCAGATGTAGATTGACGGCCACCAACGTACACGAACAAAGATAAATGTTGTTATTATTGAGACAATGTTACATATTCATATTTTAAACCAATAATAATAATCAATCTTACCTCTATCATTGGTACGCCACTAGCACCACCAGAAGGGCTTCTCGGTCGCCTTGTTCTAGCCATTTATCTGTGAATCAAAAATTTAAACTTAGTTGATATGGGTTACATCCATTTATCTATCAGTAATAAACAAAGCAAAAATATGTAAAAAATGCACAAAAAATAACGAAAAATAGCAATACTATGCAACTTGTTCGAATTAACATAACACAAGCCACCCCAACTTGTAGAAGCGAGTTTCGAGTCACTGTGTGCGAGATACGGGCGCGTACCGCTTTATTGGGTTTTTGTTTTACCAAAAGGGATACGCGACCGTATCTCTCGAACCGTAAGTCGAAACTCACTTCTGCAAGTTGGGGTGGCTTGTGATAAGTGAAACCAACCAACGTCCAAAGTTTTGTATTTTTTGGATGTCGTTTGAAGGGTTTTCTAGTCTAACCGCACTAAAAAAGTTCTATGTTATTTACTTATAGTTCGATGAACTTGAGAAAACTGCACAAACGACATCAAAATTTTATAAAACTTTGCAACTTGGTCGAATTCATATAACACAAGCCAGCCCAACTTGTAGAAGCAAGTTTCGAGTCACGGTTTGTGAGATACGGCCGTGTACCGCTTTATTTGGGTTTTTTTAAACCAAAAGCGATATGCAGCCGTATCTCTCAAACCATGCTTCGAAACTCATTTCTACAAGTTGGGGTGACTTTTTCTAGGTGAGAACAACCAACTCGCAAAGTTTCGTATTTTTTGGAGGTCGTTTGAAGGGTTTTCTAGTATAACCGCACAAAAAAATTTCTGAGTCATTTACTTATAGTTCGATGAACTTGAGACAATCGCACAAACGACATCCAAAATTTATAAAACTTTGCAACTTGTTCAAATTCACATAACACAAGTCACCCCAACTTGTAGAAGCGAGTTTCGAGTCACGGTTTGCGATACGGCCGTGTACTGCTTTATTTAGTTTTTTTTTATACCAAAAGCGATACGCGGCCGTATCTCTCGAACAGTGAGTCGAAATTCACTTCTGCAAGTTGGGGTGGCTTGTGATAGGTGAGACCAACCAACTCCCAAAGTTTTGTATTTTTTGGAGATCGTTTGAAGGGTTTTCTAGTCTAACCGAACTACAAAAGTTCCATGTCATTTACTTACAGTTCGATGAACATGAGAAAACCGCACAAACAGCATCCAAAATTTATAAAACTTTGCAGCTTGATCAAATTCACATAACACAAGCCATCCCAACTTGTAGAAGCGATTTTCGAGTCACGGTTTGCGAGATACGGTCGTGTACCGCTTTATTTGTTTTTTTTAAAACCAAAAGCGATATGCAGTCGTATCTCTCGAACCGTGTTTCAAAACTCACTTCTACAATTTGGGATGACTTGTGCTAGGTGAGAATAACCAACTCGCAAAGTTTCGTATTTTTTGGAGGTCGTTTGAAGGGTTTTCTAGTCTAACCGCACTACAAAAATTCTAAGAAATGGTTCTGCATGTGCGATGAATGTAACAAAACTGCACAAACGGCATTCAAAATTTATAAAACTTTGTAACTTGGTCGAATTCATATACCACATGCCACTCCAACTTGTAGAATCGAATTTTGACTCTCGGTTTGCTAGATACGGCCGTGTACCGCTTTATTTGTTTTTTTTTCAATCAAAAGCGATACGAGGTCATATCTCTCAAATTGTGCTTCAAAACTCACTTCTACAAGTTGAGGTGACTTGTGATAGGTGAGAACAACCAACTCGCAAAGTTTCGTATTTTTTTGAGGTCGTTTGAAGGATTTTCTAGTCTAACCGCACTACAAAAGTTCTAAGAAATTGTTCTGCTTGTGCAATGAACGTAACAAAACTGCACAAACGGCATCCAAAATTTATGAAACTTTGCAAATTGGTCGAATTCACATACCACATGTCACTCCAACTTGTAGAAGCGAATTTTGACTCACGGTTTGCTAGATTCGGCCGTGTACCGCTTTATTTGGTTTTTTTTCAACCAAAAGCGATACGCGACAGTATCTCTCGAACCGTAAGTCAAAACTCACTTTTACAAGTTGGGGTGGCTTGTGCTACGTGAGACCAACCTACTCGCAAAGTTTCGTATTTTTTGAAGGTCGTTTGCAGGATTTTCAAGCAAAACCGCACTAAAAACTTTCTAAATAATTTCGTATATATCGAACGTGAAAAAACAATACAAACAAAACTAAATTACTAAGGCAAAGAATTCTACATCTACAAATTTCTTAAGTCTTTGGGAACTTGAATATATTATTCCTAAATGTAGACTTTTTTCGGCACTTGAATATATTAAAAGTCTTCCCAACTCTAGTTCTACAAAAAACTAAGGCAAAGAAAATTTTTAGGCACTTGAACATATTAAGTCTTCCCAATTCTACATCTACAAATTATTAAGGCATAGAATTTTTTTTGCCACTTTCTAAATAATTTAGTATGGAAAAATTGAAAAATCAACACAAATAAAACTACTAAAGTAAAGAATTAGTCAATACCTTACAAAACAAGTACCAATTTAGCCAATGAAGGTGTTGTGGCCGAACTAGGGTTTCGATTTGCTTTCGAAGATGGGATGAGAGAGTTCGGTTTCAATGTTTGGAGTAGATATTGGGAGAGAGAGAGACTATGAGAATAGAAGAGGATGAGGAGTGGACGGAGGAGGAGAGGTTTGTGTTTGGATTAGGGTTAGGATTTTTTTGGATTTGGGTTCGGTGAAGAAACGAGAAAGAGTGTGGGGAGAGATTGGTTGAAGAAGATGATCTGTATGTAGATCTGAACAATTTAAGATAGCCTTAACCCGTCCTTGGGAAGGACGGGTTAAGGCAATTTTTTTAAAAAAAATATGCCTTAACCCGTCGTTCCCAAGGACAGGTCAAGGCTAAATTTTACCAAAAAAATGTGGGCCGCTAGGTCAAAGATCCAATGGCCCAGATCTCCATTCGCACAGGTCTGTGCACACAGACCCGTTTGCAACGGAATAAAGCTCATATACTAGATGGAATGTACCGTGCACCAAGTGCACATGACTTAGTGCACATAAATGGTGAAAAAATTATCTAAACATACTAAAACTGATATTAAAAAAGGCTATTAAAAAAACAAATTAGTAAATCCTAAACTGATATCATCGTATTTTTCAGAAGATCAATCATCACTTTCGACTTTAACTTTCTTGAGGTTAAAATTGCTTATAATTTCTTGTCCATCCTTTTTAATTTTGCATCATGTCAATATTCTTGTAGTTGTTCTTCCATATTGGACATCTTGTGCTTTGATAAAAAACGTATACTCATCTCCAATGCATTTCTTGGTCCGTCTATCATATTCTTCAATATTTTTTCCCTGCACATACAGAATTATGAAATTAGCTCTTAATTAATTATAACACTGTAAGAATAACATATATACCTTATTCTTAATATCTTCCAGGTCTTTTGCGGAACAACCAATGATGCACCTTGCTTTCTCATCAAATAAAGTCAATTCTGCCTCTGCACTTATATCTTTTATTGTGATTTTGAATACATATCTGTAATAGGTTATTTTTAGTTTTTCCAAATTTATTGTATTTTTTTTTTTAATAATTTGATTGAAGTATGGAAAGATGGTTAACTAACAATATGGTGTTTTGTATACCTTGGCTCATATTCAATATTATTCTTTTTACATTTTCAACAATAAGCTTCATCATTTTCAACATTGACTTTTGTTGAATAGATTTTGCATGCAATGTACCATGGATCTCTAACTTCTTTGACACTTTTGATCAAAACTTTGCAATAGTAGTATTTTGCCTTGAAATATGGAAAAAAATTATAGTCATTAAAATATTTATAGACATATATAGAATTGAACAGAATATTTAAAAATAATTTCATTATTCATAATACCTCCGAAGAATTTTCGTCTGCACAATAGAGAATGTCAGATAGTTTCACTTCTTCCACATCCATTACTTTTCTTTTGTTCATTTGCAAGAAATTACTTTTTAACAAAATTTCGTTACAGTTTATCCTGAAACAAACAAACAAAATTATGTTAAATGATACTCCAAAAAGCAACAATTAAAGGATTAATTATACAAAATAAATTATACCATTCTCGAATTTTATATGCCTCTGGTTCATTCGGATTTATCTCTATTGTAGTGTTGTTTGTTGATGTGAGAGAGAATCCTGTTTTAAAAAGTCAATAATAAATAAATAAATAAAATATATAATAAATAACATTATTAATTGTTATTGTATATAATTACCTCCAAAGTTTGAGGTTTTTATAGAGGTAATTGCAATAATTGGCATGTTGGATGATAATTCTTTCAGAGCTTTTCCTTCCTTGATTGCTAGTTCTCCCCATAATGTAAGTAAGATTGGTTTTGACCTTAAATTAGGACAAAATGTATGAATTACAAAACCATTATGTAAATTATTATATAATTTAATTAATTGATATTACCTGAATCCTACAACTGTAAGATTTCGCTTCTCTACTTCATTACCATATTTTGAGTTTACCTTATCTACATCTCCTACACTAATTACTGCTAAACAAAGATCTGTAGTTCAATGCAATTAGTATTTGATATCCTTTATTAGTAATAGACAATTATATATATATATATATATATATAGTAACATAATTTTTTACCTTTAAAGACAGTAGAAGATGTACTTTGCAATTCATCTACAGTTGCAAATTTGTAACTATCCTTATCAATGATAAGATCTTTTTCAACTTCATCTACAATACTTCCCAACTTCAAAATGATGTCAAATTTATCATGCATTGGGTTATATCTTTTGTTGACATTTTTTAGTATTCCTTAGAAATTAAATAAGTTTTATGTTCCTCAAGCGTATGTTGGAACGCTTCCACCACTTCATTAAACATTATCGCCAGTATTCTAGTTCCCTACAAAAGATGAAAATTTAGTATTAATAATTATTTATATATGTATATGTATATATTTTAACAATATTTGAAGTATCTTACCTCATCATCCATAATTGCAACTTTTGAGATTTTTCCTGTGCCTTTACTATTTTTGTATTCTTTCACACCATAATGTTTCGTAATCAATACTTTAATTGTCCACAATTTTTTGTTTTCTTGCAAGGAATTAATAAAGGAGTATTCATTGTAGGATTTGTCCATTGATGTAGATAATCTGCAAAAAATATAATTATTGATAAGTTAATTTTAATTCATTAAAAGCAACCAGGTAGGCATCCTCTTGACGAAAAAATCTGCAGGAGGGTATGATAACAGCAATAAGTATAATCAAGGCATATATAAGGTCGAGCCAAACAAAAAGTAATCTCACTTTTAATTGGTTCATATAAGTTCCAACAAGCCATCTAGAATTTCTATTAAAACTTCAACAGCTATGAGCTGGGGTCTAGGGTCTGTATTATGATAATATCTATGAAGCAACCTAGTTTTCCAGTGTATGAACAAGATTTGATTGGCCATATGCTTTATGTAAAGTTTTAGCCTTTAGCATGTACATCATACTGCCTACAATTTAGTATTAGGACTTGATTAAAGTGATGGATAACTATACTTTAATAAGGAAAAAACAGTCATTTAGTGTCAATCAGCCATGAGCTGCTCATCAGATCTACAACAGTCATGAGCTTTCCACTATGAAAAAAACTTTGTGAGGACAAACCAACAAATACTATTAACCTCCACCTATTGAGGCATCAATATCATCCCTCACGATGAAAAGTGTCAAAACTCTTGACCACAACAGGAGCAATGAACATGTCAAGAACAATGTGCCTAGTATCACTAAAGAATTGCTTTCTAACATTATTCTTACCTGAGCGTAAGTAGCAAGCTTGCGACAGATTTTGAATTTAACAGGAAAGGTTGATTTTGAAGTTAACAGGAAAGCTTGCGATGGTTGATTTTGAAGTTTTTCAACTATAGTTTACTATCACTATTTGAATCAGAAATAATAATAATATGATATTGTTGAAAATAATTGTAAATTTGACCAAGCATGCTAAAAAGTAACTTTATCATATTTGTAATTTGTCCATGATTGTATTACAAGTAAATTTAATGTAATTCAAGTAATGAACACAAGTTTCTTGGCTGGGTTGCAGTGACCTTTTAAGATTTGACGCCATGACTCAAACAGTAGTTGTTCAGCGCTCCAATGGGAAGAAGTTGAAGAAAAATCAAAATGATTGTTCATCTGCAGTGATGGGTAAGAAGCAGAAACTCTCCAAAGAATACTCTTCAGGCTTTGTTCAAGCACACAAACATGCGATTGAAACGGTGGTTGAAAAAGAAGTGTAACGCCCCGACCCTAGCTCAGACAATTTATACAATTTAGAAGACAAATTAGATACTATGTAGTACAACTGCCCACCACAGGCTGCCTCTCAAAAGTTGGTTAACCGATTAGGTGACTCTTGATCATAATCAATTATATTTTAATATTATTTAATTATGTGCTCTTACCGATATGGGATTAAATCCCACACCTCTCTCCTGTTTCCATTTCCGTGAGAGACCTCAGGTGGCCCCCCATTTGAAGTGCCACGTCATCATCTGTGACGTCACACACACAGCAACAGCATTCTTCATGTTGCGTACCATGCATGTGGGCCCCTACCATTCATATACCATTTCAACATTTTATTCATTCACCATATTTAATTCCATAATGCCATCCTGTACACATTTTATACAAACACCCATTTCTTTTACTTTTCAACATACACACACACACACACAGATATATATATATATATATATATATATATATATATATATATATATATATATATTACTCTTTTGAAAATATGGGGTGTTACTGACACCCCCCTTTAGAAATCAGCGTCCTCGCTGAGCACGGGCATGCACAATCTAGTGTAGGATCTCCTTTCTAGCCGATGTGGAGTGGAGTACCCTGATTCTGCTAGCTGCAGCGTATCCTGATTCTTCGGGTGGTCCACTATTTCAGGCCGCCACTTCGCCTCCTCTCAGGCATACCCGTACATCTACTGTCTCCATCTTAGGCATACATCCCGCCTACTCTTACCCACACTCGGTATCGAAAGTCGGCTCTGATACCATTTGTAACGCCACTGCCCCTAGCTCAGACAATTTACATAATTTAGAAAACAAATTAGATACTATGTAGTACAACTGCCCACCACAGGCTGCCTCTCAAAAGTTGGTTAACCGATTAGGTGACTCTTGATCATAGGCAATTATATTTTAATATTATTTAATTATGTGCTCTTACCGATATGGGATTAAATCCCATACCTCTCTCCTGTTTCCATTTCCGTGAGAGACCTTAGGTGGGTCCCATTTGAAGTGCCACGTCATCATATGTAACATCACACACACAGCAACAACATTCTTCATGCTGTGTACCACGCACGTAGGCCCCCACCATTCATATACCATTTCAACATTTTATTCATTCACCATACTTAATTCCATAATGCCATCCTGTACACATTTTATACAAACACTCATTTCTTTTACTCTTCAACATATATTTATTACTCTTTTGAAAACACGGGGTGTTACAAGAAGGGTTGGCAGCTCTTGTCAAGCAGACTCTGAGGATTCTTGTACCCCAAAGAGGAAGCGCATGAGCTTAAACTTGGATTAGAGCAATAGTTTTAATGCTCCAATTCAAATCTTTCCTCCCTCAAAGATGTCTAGTTCAGAGATGAAGGAGTTGGAAATGAGATTGAGAGGAGAGCTTGAGAAAGTTCAGACACTTCATGAAAAAATTCTTTCTAGAATTCAAGTAACCTCTACTGGGGTGTCCTTGTCATCTTCCACAGATGGGCAAGCCAAAAAACAAGGTCAGAAGCGAAGTATCTCAGGAAGGTTTGAGCCTACGAAACAGACACCCACTCTTCCATCGAGGAATAAATAATTTCCTCCGTTGATAGCTAAATTCATATTGTTCTATGAAGGCATGGTATGCCTTAAAGATAGTAGAAAGAAATAGGAAGAAGGGGGAAAAATAATGTAAGGGTCCAAAAAATTGTTCTTGTAACTTTCGTTACATTATATAAGTATATGATATGTGATATATTTATGCTTTAATATTGCTACTCCTATAATTATAACTATATATTAAAACTTATATACACAACCACATGAGATAGGTTATTCAGGAAGGTGTTGTCTAAGATGTGAATTTGAAAGGTTTAAACAAAAAAAAAAGAACACAGTATGTATAAAAATATATGTAGAAAAAGTGGAATTTCTCTTCGTAAATTTTACCTTTGAGTGCTACACGAAGAACCCTATCCTTTTGATTTGCAAACTTGTAATGAAACGAAGAAAGGTAACCTTGCAATGAACTTGTCTGGAAATTTTATTGGGTATTTATATCCTATAGGGAAACGTTAACTTGAGGTGAATGTATATCTCTTATAACTAATTATTTAATAAATACAATATGGCCCTAGCAATTGAAGATGTGATGTATGATTAACTTAATTTGAATTTTTACCCTAATTATGTGTTCTTGATTCCAAGGTAAAATTCAAATTAAGTTAATTATATTGTGTTGTGCGTTCAAGAAGAAAAGTTGTTAAAATTCAAATTAAGTTAATCATATTATACTGCTTTTATAAGAGAGTAAATTGGCAAGAAAAAAAAAGTTGTTGAAATTAGTAAAACAATTTTTTTAGTAAAATTGTTAGTTCCTTCAAATTCAAATTTATTATCTTATTTATTAATAAAATCTTTAATGTGTAAAAGCTTATAACGCAGAAACTATAAAAAGATAATCAAATAACCTTCTTAATTATCATATTTTAGGATATACATATATATCTTCCATTCTTAACTATTTAAAGTGCTGTGGATATTATCATATATATATATATATATATATATATATATATATATATATATATATATATATATATATATATATATATATATATATATATTCCATTCTTAATTATGTAATTATGTAATGAGAAATAGCACTTACTGAAATGAACATTGCATAGACTGAGAATTTGCATTTTATTGATTCTGATACATGTACTTTGTACATTTTTTAAGAATATGGCTATATATATATATATATATATATATATATATATATATATATATATATATATATATATATATATATATATATATATATAGAGGAGTGATCCAATGAGAAATATCTTAAAATAAGAAAATGAGAAACATTAATTATAACCATTGGATATGAGAGGATTGAGATGAATGGCTCTAATTCATTTGGATTAGTAATTAAAAAAACCGGTTTATTTTAACTAATCTATAAAAAAAACCACACCAAAAAAAACCCAAACATTAGTTCTCATTTCTTATACACAAAAAAAAACAAAAAAAAAAAACAAAAAAACATCTCACAACTACTAGACATGTATTGTAGACATGTATCGTTATAGCACATGTAGAGACATGTATCGCTGCACATTCAGACATGCATTGTTGCAGTGTTGAGAAAAATTCACAACTTCTGGTACGTACCATGAAATAGCCAATGAGGAAAGCATAAGCCGCTGGCCCAGTCGCATACCCCTTACTGCTTCCTTTAGGTTTCATGATCTTTTCGAGATGCTGATCAGCCAACTGAAGAAATTCCTGCATGCATTTCATCCTGTGCATGGGAATCTAGTGTTCGGGTATGGCTTCTGGAAATATAATAGGTTTGAGTTGCAGCACCTATGCTTTTAGTGTATTTCCTTCTTTTGTTTGTTCAATATATACCATCTTTATGTAGCATTGGCAGCTTGTGTAAAACATAAAAATTTCAAAGCATATTTCACAATGTCAACAATTAACCATGTCCTTTTTTTTGTGTTTGAATTTGATTGTTTTTCTTGAACTAGTACATTTGATGCCTCAGGGATGGAGAAGAAGTGGGCGTCGATGGAGAAGAAGGGAGGAAGAAGTCCAGTTTGGGTTTTTTTTTAGTGATTTTTTTTTTATAGATTAGTTAAAATAAACTGGTTTTTTCATTACTAATCCAAATGAATTAGAGCCATTCATCTCAATTGGATCACTTATATATATATATATATATATATATATATATATATATATTCCATTCTTAATTATGTAATTATGTAATGAGAAATAGCACTTACTGAAATGAACATTGCATAGACCGAGAATTTGCATTTTATTGATTCTGATACATGTACTTTGTACAATTTTTAAGAATATCGCTATATATACAGCTATTCATATCAAAAGGACCAACAAATTGCACATATACAAGCTTCAGGCTACTCCAAAATACATGTAGTTTGTATATTTTATAAGAATATGACTCTATACAGTTATTCTGAATAAAAAAGAAAAACAAATCGCAGATAGACAAGCTGCATGTTGCTCCGCTGCTCAATTTTTTTTAAACTTCCATATGCTAAATTGTCTGTTCAACTCTGCTGCTACTCCTCTTTGAAGATAGTTTCAGCTGCTTGTCTTCAGCTGAAACTCATAGCATTCCCCAAACAATCATATTTAAGAGGGTATTAGCACATGTATATCACGTAGTCAATGGCATAAAGGAACAACATAAGAACAAATAAAATTACTAAGTGTTGAAATGGCTCCGATTCACTTATAATTTCATCATGATATGGGCTCAACATTTTTTGAAGTAATATGAATGCAGAAATTTAAGCAACATCTGATATAGTATCCTCATTTTATCGATGTACATATATACATGTATTAGCATTGAAAGCGGGCATATGGCTCAGCAACACACTAAGTTTCATCATTTTCTGGGCTCAGAAGTCAGAACCAGATGAACATCAAAATATCATAAATTCAGCAAACTTAATAACTCGTATAGTACCATGAAACAACAACAATAACAATGTAGTTTCCCAACTTCTAAGCAGTCAATAAAATGACATAATGATACAATAGCTTGCTTGTACCAATAATGTAGTAAATACTGTGCTGGCACAATGAATGCATAACTCATATATTTGTTAAGTATCGACCATCCAGGAAGAAACTTGCATGTGGCAGCAGAGGACTTCACTTGATCACACACAATTCAGGAATGACTACCCGCAAGTCATTCACAAAGCATATATTAGTGCAATTGGGCTTAGAGAGATAAAGATAAGGAAAGCCATCAACCTGTTACCTTTGAACTACTGTTTTTGTTTGTTGTGGGCCGTGCCTCCCCACAGGCACTTCCAAATGAGATATACCATACAAACATATCTGCCAGTCATGGGGTGTCCTTAATCACCAACACTTCTAGTCTTTGTGTCCCTTGTCTTCTTGAACTTCTCTGATGAAGAACACGAGACACATTTAGCTTTACTGAATAACTTCACTTATTGACTTTGTTATCTTGTCCCTGAAGAGGTTTTAACATAGAATAAACCATTTATGGGTAAATTTAATCCTCTCTCTTTTCAACACACTACCGTATAACCATTTACCCAAATAGATAAAAGATCACTACCATTATGTTTTATGGTAAGTAGCACTGTACAACCTACAGTTTATAGATCTCTACATTTAGTAAAAGTCAATCTCTATGTATCACAATTCACAACTCTATTTCCAAACATTATCTTAAAATTATCAATCATACTCCAATTAACGGAATGTTTAATAAGCTTATATTAGGAATTTAAATATACCGAATCTAAATATACCACAACCTAATTCTGAACACAACCTAGTTCTTACAACCGCAATAACAGTATATCAAAAAATGTGTAAAAGAAGAATCTTACCATGTTGAACATCGAGTATCGACCATACTCGAAGAAGCCTGCATGAGCCAGGGGTGGCCTTCACTTAATCATACAACTATTCAAGAATGACAACCTGCAAGTCATTCACAAACACCTATTAGTGAAATTGGGCTAGGAAAGAAGAAAATAAGGAAAAGTCATCAGCTTATCATCATCGCATACCTTTGAACTTTGATTTTGTTTGTTGTTGGCCGCGTCTCCCCACAGGCACTTAATGAATGAATGGAATGCGCTTTTCTGCCCAGTAGAATCGATGTCCATATATCACAATTGCATTTTCAAATATATTCTAAAATAGAAATTAAGAAAATGGAATTTTAATATGATTATATTGAGAACTTCAATGATAAATATAGTTTGACAAACAAAACTTATTTCCAATTATCTACAAAAACACATCATACCGTACTGGAAGAAGCAAGCATGGTGGAGCAGGAGCCCTACAACTTCCTTTTTTATAGAAAAAAAGATTGTGTGACAAAATGCAGTATAATGATTAACTGGTGGTTTCCAGGTCATATGCATGATTCTTAACGATAGATGTCAATGTCATTTAGACCAAAGAAATTTCATGTTGAAAGGCGGTCTAGGGGTTATATTGGGTAGATGTAGTTAATGTTGGAGTGACATTTCAAATAAGTGTCCTAAATGTGATCTATGTAACACTACAACACTAATAGTCTTTACCGGCATTTTTTTTCACATTCACCGGCGTTTTTAAACGCCACCGTAGATACCACCGGCGTTTTATATAAAAAGGATCTGCAATAACCAGCAAGATGATCTCTTATATTTTGAAGCCGGAGAGCCTGATGGAGCTATATTCTGATATGCTACTATATAATCCAAAGCTTCTTTATGTTTTCCTAGCTGCAGAGTTAAGAATATATCAATATTCAATAAGTAAAAGAGTTCATTAAACAAGTTGAAAGATCAGGACTGAGAAAACCTAGAACTGGAGTTACCTGGCTGGGTTCATCAATTAATACTGGTTGGAATCATCGAGCTAATGCTTTGTAGTTTGTCCTTCTCAGAATGTGTTCTGTGCTCATCTATAGTTGTACATTCAATGCACTGTCAAAAACCATATAATCAAAATGAGATGTCAAAAAATATAAAAGATAAATTTATAAGAAAGATGAATATTCACATCACGTTGGATACTTTGGAATTCAGTAAAGTGCCCATGATCAGATCAAAACAATATTTTCATTCAGGGAAATTTTCTTTCCGTTGACTCTTCCATCCATACATTGATGCAAAGAAAACCAGATAATTAACACATCTTACTCTCATTCACATTGTTCTCATTCATCATCGATAACACCAAATCACAGATAAGTAAATATATCTACACTACAGTTTCAGTTTTTTACTGTTGAATTTTCTTTCTTGTTCAACTTCTTTCTGCTTGATCGTTAATTTTAGGCAATAACCAGATTGAGTAAGCCAAAACCAAGATGACTCATGAGTACAATGTATTGTCACAGTCAATATTTGTAACTACGATCACATGATGATGGAAATTAGAAACTAAATGGTGATATTTCTAACTACGATTAGTCATCATGCAAAAGAAATGCTATCTATATAATAAAACCCAAATAAAGCTATCAAGTGGCTCTCCTTCAATCCCCCCAAAATCAAAGGCCCAGACTTAACCTCGAAACACATTTTCCCTCTAAAAGTTTCCCCCCAAAACTCAAATTCAAATCCCTCCCAAACAACTCCTTTATTTATTTAATTATTTCTCTCTCTCTCTCTCTCTTTTTCTCTCTCTCACTCTTTATATATATATATATATATACCCCAATTTATAATTATTTTTCAACATATACTAATGAAAACATGGACTTTTATTTACAACTAATTATTGTCATACTATTCAAACTTGAGCTATATAATTGATGATTTACTATTTACAAGGCTTTTCATATGTTGTATCATTCTGAATACGTGCCGTGCTACGGCACGTACCATGGGCAAATCTAGTTTACTATGAAATTACAATAATATATTAAAAAAAGAACGAAAAAAGTCACCTGCAATAGACCTCAAAGGCAGGTTTCAATAAGTTAGAGATATGAAGACCAGATCCCTTGCTTGACCTTCCAACTGTGCCAGACCCAATAAGAGTGTGGACTTCATCGATAAAGAGAATAACATCACCTAAAAATTCCCTAACATATTAGAACAAACAGAAGAAATATAATTCATAATTGGTCCAATTCAAAAAGCACTACAGAAGTAACCTGCTTTCTGCACTTCATTAATTAGTCCAAACAAATATCATCTACATGCTAACAAAATATCGGGAATTTGTAAATGGTGATAGTCTACAAATAAAATAGTAGTAATTGTAGCAGTAGTAAGCAATAGCAGTAAGCAGAAAAATGGAAATGCAGCAGTAATAAGAATTTTAACTTGATGAGTTGCAACAGTAGCAGTAAGCAGCAAAAACAGAAACAGTAGCAGTAAGTAGCATAATACAAAACTGATCAATCAAGGAAAATTCATACAAAAACAGAAAGAAATAAGCTGAAACATGCTGAAACTCACACAAAAACAGAAGAAGGCAAATTCATACGCATATAGATTTAATAGTTAAAATGTTAAATACTAACTACTAAATAATACTATAATAGTCCCCTCCTTCTCCGCAATTAAGTAATCAATCTTCATTCCTCATGACCCTCATCCTGCTCACTTTCCGACTCGGATGTTGAAGTATCATCATTCGAGTCCAGTGAAGGTTCTATGTCTTCTTCCTCAACGATTCTTTTCCCTTTTGATAATGATGCACCATGAGACCTCTTTGCTTTCTTCGATGCTCTTTGCCTTAAACATGACCTTGGTCTTGGATCCACTCCCATGGCCTTTTCAACATCTCCCCATGTTTGTTGCTCCCCGGGAAAAACCTCATCATCATCCTCATCGTCGGATTCACTTTATACAAATGTTCTTGGAGGGTCTACCTATTCAACTACCCTTTCCTCATCCATGCTTGGAGCCAAAAGAGGATCTTTGTTCCTATTAGCAAACTTTGCTTCAATTTTGGAATTGAACTTGACATAGACTAATTTTTCCATTTTTTCATGACTTAGCCTATTTCTCTTTTTCGAATGAACCTAACAATGAAAAAAATGAGAAGTTCAATTATTATTTAATATAAAAAATACTAAAGAAATAATTAATTAAATCTCTTTGGTAGATTGCTATATACTACCATCTCAAATGTACTCCAATTCCTTTTGCATCCGGATGAGCTAGTAGTTAATCCGACAATTCTCATTGCCATTTTTTGTAGATTAGGTGCCGAGCACCCAGGCCATTGCCACCAATTAACTAAGAAGAAATATAATTACATTATAACAATAACAATAGTCAAAGAATTTACAATATAAATACATAATCATTTGAAACTTTTCATAAATCATAAATTAAATGATTATCATACCTATATCAAGAGAAGGATTTTGCATTTGCCTAAGAGCCATTGGCCTTCCAAAAGACTCACTTCTATTTTGATATAGAGGCAATTGAGAAGTGATCTTGTCTTCCATTTCGAGATCACTTTCATACATTTTGTATGTACATTGGGCGAAAGCATCTAGAAATGCTACTTTGTTCTTAATTCACCTCTAATTTGGTAATAGAAAAAAGGATTCACGAAGTGACCAAGCAAATGCAAATAAGACTATAATTTATTATCTCATCGTGTGTCAATGATCTTATGGATAAGAAGGTATTTCTTTTCATTTTGCTTAATTCCAAAAGCAATTTCTTCCTTGCACCTCTCCAAATCACCGTATAACCACCCCATTGATGGCAGATCACTATCCGCACCGAAGAACTTTCACTAATGGCTCAAAAACTACCAATGCAAATGTCACATTCTTCCAAAACAAACAACTATTTATAATATCTTTGACCTACATAATGTGAAACAAAAAGAAACATATTTTTAGTAATTACAAATTAGTATTAACTAAAGAATTTTAAAAAAAATACTAGTTTACCAAATAAATTCTAAATTAAAGTTTATTACCTTCTTCTCTTGTGTAGACTTGCAATTCTTATTTTACTCTCAGAAATTTCCGTTCACAAAGGATTTCAATCCTTTCCTATGCTCTTGTAGGCTTTCCAATGAAAGAAATGCGGTTGCAAATCTTGTCATCCCGGGTCTCACAAGATCATTATGATTTGTAGCATCCTTCCTCATATTTTCAAGAATGATTGTGTGGGCATACATAAAAACGGTGATGTTCCTCCCCATTGTGATGGCATTATGGATAGGCTTGATCTTTCATATGTCTTTCAACATGAGATTCACCGTGTGTGCCGCATACCATGTCCAAAAAATAGTTGTACGTGTCAACCTAAGAAGATTTGACGCCGCCACATTATTGGAAACATATCGGTCACTATATGTACCACACTATCTTCTCCCACTTTATCAATTGCTTCATTCACGGAGTCATAAATAAACTTTTCATCATGCACATTGCTAGACATTTTTTTATTCATAAAAAATAGTCCCTTCATAAGAAGTAAGAACAATATTCATGATGCTTCGCCCTTTTCTATCCATCCATGCATCGGTCATGAGACTACAACCTTCCGACTTGCATCTATCCAAGTAAAATGAAAGTTGTTCATTTACTCTAGTCAGCTCCTTCAGCAAATAATGCATACTAATTTCATGTGGCGTGGGTGCTTTCATATTTGGTCCATACTTTCCAATTGCTTCTACCATTTGTTGGAAGGAAATTGACTTTGCAACATTAAATGCAATCCCATTATCAAAAAAACATCTTGCAATGTACTCACTTGCATCCACTCTCGCCCCCTTCTTCCCATGGAGAGTAGTTTGATGAACTTGCACACCTTTGCCTTTGTTTCCCGCCACCATTGCTTGATGATATTGCCTCGTCCCCACTTGCACATGTTTATCCATTGGCCCTTTAACTTTTGAACTATTGGAGGATCTCATTCAACTTTGGCTTAGAATTTGATAACTTCCCACATCCATCTCATCCACATTAATGTATGCATCTACTCTATCTCCTACTACCACATTATCTAGCATACTTTGTCAGTTTGCTTGCTTTGATATCTTAGCTTCTTTCTTTGCATTCAAAGTAGTTAAGGCATCGGCCTTTACATGTTCCGAAACATTAGGACACTTAGTTCCCACTAATACAAGCTAAATCCTCTTTGAGACGGCTTACTCCTCCATTAAGAGGAGGGTGATTACAATATTTGCACTTTGCTTTTTCCCCACTAACTCTCGTTGCATGTACCCAAAATCGATCAAGTTTGGTTGACTTATTTAATGGAAAGCTTGTTACTTCTTCCGACATTTTATTCTAATTTGTTTTTTTTTTTTTGATAAAAGGGATGAAGTCATACGACTTCAGCCAAAACTAACATTAAAAAGAGAGTCGTGTGCGTCTATACTGCAATAAGAAGAAAAAATCATTTAGAAAAAAAAAACAAGTATACCTTCCAGTTTTGTATGTGTAATTGTGTATTAGCGAAAAGATTAAAAGATATTGACATATATAAATGGATCATTGATCTTCATAATCTTCATAAATGTTTCCAGAGGGCAGAGACCTCTTGTATTTATCATTCTATCCTCCATTCATACTAATACCTACACACTACACAGACTCCACCTCAACATTGTAGTACGGGTCTCTTATTTGATGTTTCAATTTTCAACCCAAAAAGTTTTGATAATATAACTCAAATAACTGTATAAGCATTAACAAAAAATTAAACAAGTAATCAAGTATAACTTCCAAGCTCCAATTTTAAGAGACGACGAAGACGAAGAAGAAGAAGAAGATGACAGCATGCAAATATATTACTCAAATAACTGTTCACTATTGGCGTGGTGACGAAGACTAACGCGAAGACACGAAGACGAAGCGGCTGTTGTTGGCTGTTAGCGATGGTGACGAATAAGAATTAAGAAGAGAGAGTGTGTGTGTGAGTTGTTGGTGACGAAGAAGAAGAGAGAGAGTGAGAGAGCGGCGATTGTTGGCGAGGATGAAGACTGAAGAGTCGAAGCTGAAGATTGAAGAGAGAGTGGCGAAGGAAGAGAGTGAGAGAGCGACGGATGAAGAAAAAAAAAAGAGGAATTGGGGATAATGGGAAAGGGGGATGAGAATTAGGGTTATTAGTTTGGGTTTCGGGTGCACAGTAATGGGTTAAAAAATCCACACCCGCAAGAAATAAACCCAAACCCACAATTTAATTTAAGAACCGATATAGCAAAATTTCGGCCAAAACGTTTCGGACGAAATTTTGGATATTTCGGCCGAAAAGTTCACTTTTCGGATCAAACAAAATTTTATCTAACATTTGGGATTACGTATCGGCAAACATGTCAATACGAAATTTCGGTCGATATTTATCGACCGATATGGCCAAAATTTAAAACAGTGAAAATTATTAGGGTTTGTGAGAAATCCTAAGACGTTTAAGGTTTGTGAGAAATCCTAAATCCCATCTTCATCTCTACCGCCGCCATTAAACTAAATCCCCAAATCCTTATTCAACTCCAAACCCTAACCTAATTAATCTAACCTAATCTTCTCCACCCCATCTCTCATCTTCTCCAACCCCTAACTTCCCAGAAACCCATCGCCGCATCCCCCTCTCCAGCCGACCACCTCGAGCCCCCTTCTCCTCGCCGTCGTCGACCGCTCTCGCCATCGTTGAACCCAACCCCACTGCTTATTAAACCCAAACACCACCATCAAAACCACCGACTGTCACCTCCAGCCATCGTCCCTGCGACTACCACCCTCAAAACCCCCGATGGCCACTCCTTCCATCCTCCCCGCAACCACCACCATCGACCCAGCATTACCCCGAACCCCTTCCTCTCCAATCCGACACCGACACCACCGTCGCCATTATCACTGGTACCGCTGTGAGCCTCCGGCACACCCCTCCGCAAGTAGTAGTCCCGACTTCGATTTCCTCCTCCTTCCTCCCGAGCGCACAACAACGACAGAACTGACCAAATCTGAGTTTGTTTTGGAGTGGGTCTTTACTCGTTTGTTGTTGGCAAGATCCAGATTCAGATCCAGCAGCTTCTTCCTCTCCATCTGTGGTGACGACTTGTTCATCGAACTTCGATTCAGATCCAGTAGCTTCTTCCTTTCCATCTGTGGTGACGACTCGTTCATCGAACTCCGGTAACTTCTTTCCATTCCCCCATTATTTGTGTTACTACTTATTATCTCTAGAATATTATCTAAATTTACTGTCGCCCACAAATATTGAAAGCGTGTGTTTCTACTTGCCAATTAGCGTATGAATCATTATTGAATATTTTACTTGCTAAGAACGCTTGAGTATAATTATTGATTGTTAGGATTAAAAAAAGGCTTTGTTTGGGAATCTTAATTGTGAAAAAGGCTTTGTTGTTGTTGTTGTTGTTGTAGGACTGAATCTTTAATTGGGCTTGTTAAACTATTTCATATCTTGAAAATCCGTCAAACCAATCGTTAGTTTTAATTTCTATCTTAATCTGCGTTGCATGTTGGTAAACCTAATCTTTTAATATTCTAAAAAAATCTCCATCTAGGGTTAAGTTTACATCAACCACTTAATGAGTTTAAACCCATTATTAGGACAAAACTCATCACCATCTCCACCGCCTACCACCATCTCCAACCACCATCTCCACCATCTCCATCAGCCACCACCACCATCTCCAACCACCTATCACCACCACCGACCACCATCTCCAACCACCATCTCCAACATCTCCATCAATCACCACCACCACCACCGACCACCATCTCCACCATCTCCAATCACCACCACCATTTCCAAACACGATCATCTCCACCATCACCACCACCATCATCTCCAACCACCATCTCCATCATCTCCCCATCACCATCACCTTTATCTCCACCAAAAAAAATTTAAAAAATCAAAACTAAAAAACTAAAAAAGGAAGAAGAATTGAAAAGGGAAGAAGAGGCATGGGGTAATTTTTGTAATTTCACACTCCTTCCGTTCAAAAATTAACAAAAGTGCGTTTTCGTCCTATTTTAAAAACTTTGGGTGTTATTTGGGTATTACAAAAAATTTGGATGTTATTTGGGAATTAGGATAAACTTTGGATGTCATTTCGTCTTTCACCCTTAAATGTTTCCTTCTGTTAGTGTCGTATTGCATTGTATTCAAGCAACTCGCTGTGCATGCTTCTTAAAAAGCTGGATACTCATTCTTTTAAGAGCTTGAAGGTAAGCAATTTTATGCAACTAAAATAGCAGTAGAAATTTCACTGACAAATAATCCATCCTCAAATATCGACCATATACTGGACATAGTTGCTAATCAAGCTAAACTAATTCCAAGACTTGATGCATTTCAATTGTATGCACACTGTGCTAACTTCCAGCCCTGTTTGAGTGATTTGAATCGTGTATGTGTTCTATAGCCGTCTATGATTTGAATCGTGTGTTCTATAGCCATCTATGCTCCAAAATACTTCCGTATTTCATTTACTCTGAAGTTTCTATAGCATTATGCGACCACTTTTGCAATAGTAACTAGAGCATAAACAAAAATTATTTTAATAACATGCACTCTGGATATGGCAATGAAAAAAGCTGAAGAGTAGAAGTGGAACATTTAAAAGGGTTATGCATACGAATATAAAGAGTCAAATCCAAGTTAATGACCACTAGATTGGATTCAATGTTGGATTCAATGGATACCAACCCTTTGAATCACCAAGTAAGATATGAGGAATTACGTCCAGTTTGGATCACTTTAGCTCAAACAAATCTTGAAGTCAACTAATTAAATGTAGCAACCATTTGATTATACATTGAGACCCTCGAATTAAACCCGATATATTCATGTTCAAATTAATAATAATCCTTACCTGTTGAAGTTCCTTTCAAGATGGAAGTCTCGTAATCTTCAAATCAAGTGCAAGTCAAATTGCTTGATTTGGGATTGATGGTTTCAGCATTGTAAGAAGGAGAAGTGATGTAACGCCCCGAATCCTCGTCATCGGACATCCGTGACACAACCAGAATTTTTGCCTTCAAATGCATCTCAACACAGTAAATATCACGAAAATTTAAAACACTTTTATTGCCATCAGAGTTAATACATCAATAATTACGAATATCAATTTGTCATATCGAACTGTAACGTCCCCCTTTTTGACTCCAAATTCAATTCTTTCAATTTCTATATCACTTTAAATATAAACTAAGATAGTTATATTTCAAAGAAAATTTGGGCAGAATTTTCCCTGAAATTTCTGCCCCGAAACACAAAAAGCTTACGAAATTCTGCTCTAAATTCCGTAGCTCACATCACAGGCAATAATTTCACGGACTCCCCAGGCCAAAATGAGCAGAGACATACAGGCAATCAATGTAAATGCTCTGAGGGCCAAACTCATAATAGAATATCAAATATCAATTAAAAACCATATATTCCTTTGAAAACGTAGTAAGGTTTTTAGAAAATAACTTATAAACCATACCACAGGGCCCGGTACTCCATAACGAGATGGGTACGGGTCAACAACATAACATGCCACTCCACACTATACTCATCATCATCATCCACATACTTATACATAAAAAATATAATTTAAATCATATATTTCACTATTCATATTAATAAACCTTAAACAACGATTGTAAAATGAAGCTCCACTCCACAGAACCATGAATCTACATCTCACCTCTGCACTGCTGAGGACCTGTAACAGTAGGAGATCTAGGGTAGTCCAGGGACTCCCTAACCCCTAAACACTGAGGGGTTAGCCATTTCTGGTGTGAGTATAACCTATTAATTAAGCAAATAAATTAAACTTTATAAGTAAGAACAGAACAAACTTACGAATACCAAGATAAACAAATCTTACCTGAAATCTGAACATGTAAACATCATAAATGGGATTTCACATCAAATACTCTCTAAGTCATTTCCTGTATGCATATCCATACCTGCTCACAACATACTTATCTTTAGTTTGGAAATCATTTCCAAATTAGTTGCTTAAGGCCCATCATTTTACGCCTTATGAAAATATTCCTATAGCTTTATTTTTCCATAAAGCTTTACATTCACAAATAACTTTACTCTCACATAAACTGCACCTTATTTACCATTCATTTGCAATTACATACTCACGACTTATATTCTTTCCCAATCTCATATCACACAACATCGCATTCATTCATTTCTTACAACATATATCATCACGTCTCGCAATGCATCACTTTCACACTCAGAATTCATCTTGAATGGAAAATAAACGTGTATCCTGATTTCCTAGTGTTAGTGTATGCCATGACCTGAGTCTAATGCAACAATACAGAGTATAGAACAGATGCACTTAATCTAATATCAGCAAGACTCTGGACACACATACATCTCATACTACATGTGGCCCAGATCAAGCCGTTTCTCCAGTTCAGGGATTTGAACCCTCGCTATGCAATGCATTCTAATTTGGTCTACTTCCTGTTCCTGATAGTATGAGATGGTTGAGGAGATAAATAACAAAAATACTTCGGGGTGCTACCCCGTTGTCACCAATAATCATTGCATCAGACCCTCCTCGAAAGCTATGACGAACTTACAGATATACACGCAGCATATCCATTGCGCAGAAGATCCTTTATGATCCATTCGTGTCCACCAACATAGAACATAACGGCCTCAAAGGTCTAAAACCCCCGATCCGCCAGGATATCGGCATCCCGTTCTTACCATGGTACTTTAGGAATTAACAGTGCAAGATACGCACCGCAACGCGTATCCCTAATGACAGGAAGAGACAACCCCATAGTATCACCACCTAGTGCTAACTCTCAGAACGAGTTGGATTATAAGGAATCACCCCTAACACCAATTCGGTCTTCAAACGAAACAATAAAAGAAAACCTAATCAATGCAGTTCACTGAAACAAATTGTTACTCAAATCACACTCGATGTCGATCAACAATGTTGAGCATGTCTGGTCTGTCAAACCACAATCATCACGGAATCACATCCGCTAATTCCCAATACCTTTACAGGTCAGCGACCAACTAATCCCAGCCCGTGACCCTCAGCGAGTGGTCCAATGGAGCCCCAAAGATGCAATACATTTCAATGAAGGTAAGCACACACATAACCATCAATTCTTAACCATTGACAGACTCAGGCATTGAGACACCTAACACAAACCGACCAGAGCTATATCCCACCTCCCTCATGTCCACCATGAGTATTAAGCCCAGGAACTTATCCAAGTTCCAAATGAAATGCTAAAACATCATTAAAAACCTGATAGCTCATGATCACCAAGCTGCGGTATGCAGAGGGTTCCTCATCAAATGTCCGATGAAATAATTCAAGAAAAAGCATTAGCTGTAACCCAAGTTACGCTCATCGTAATCCAACACACTCAGAATTTCTAGAAGGGTAGGGAGATCCACTGCAATCCCCTAGTGGACGGCTCCTTCAAATTCTTATAGAACTCAAGTCTCCGTGTCAACTTAAACTTGAAGTTTAGTCTAAACAACAGGTTGCTAACTTGCAACGTCCTTAACTTTCAACACGCAATACAGAATTACTTGATACCATAAAACCTCATATACTCTCAATAATATATTCTTCTTGCACTCGCTGCACCTTTCCAATATCATAAAAGTTTGCTCACTCATCGGAAATTTTCGATTTCGGGTCCTATAGGAAGGTGGGAGTGTCTACTTCAACTTCCTAGCTGAACACCTCTTTCGGACTCTATCATTTGAGTTCTCGAAACATCATAAAAGTTTGCTCACTCATCGAAAATTCTCGATTCCGGGTCCTATGGGAAGGTGGGAGTGTCTACTTCAACTTCCTAGTTGAACACCTCTTTCAGACTCTATCATTTGAGTTCACGAAAACACTAAGTTCCATCAGGTGTACTAACAAGGAGAAACTGGTTTACTTAGCAAATAATACTTTAACTAGGACTGGATCTGTTCCATCTTGGAATATCATAATTCTCAACCTATAAACTGAAATTTACAAAATTCCAGATGGGTTAGAAAGCTATGACTCCCTACTACAAATCTCTAATTGGCCAGTCGTCCAAATTCTTAACAAATAAGTCCAGGATTATCCATCTTCACTGACTAGCCAACTTGTACTAGGCTGAACATAGCCCACATTGAAGTCAATAATAAATCAACCTTGAGTCCAATGCTCATGAAATTTGAGATTCTCAATCTATACATATACCATTTCATTGTGTCAAAAATTCACATTTAGATTCATCTCACACAATGAGCTACGACTCTTCCAACATAGCACACAAATTCAGCCACTCTTTCAGCAGAGCATTTACTACCCTTTGCCAAACGAACTCTAAAATTTTCAAAACTTGAGAATCATCAAATAAACTCATATCGAAAACTACCCCCAAAATTTCATAGCAAGATCATACGTATTCAGTCCAAAAGCAATCGGCTTCAGCTCTGTCCCTTCGGACCAGCTGCACTCCACAATTTTTTTGAGGTATCAAACGACCTCGAAAAATTATGAAGTTTTAGACTGTAGTTGTGGACACATACAAGAGTGTCCACACAAATTCTTAGCTCAAAACACCCATGCTACACTAAGATACAAAATCGGAAATACACAGCAAATCGTAATTTAAAATCTTCATAACACACCATGTACATAAAATAAATGAGATCATACTCACAAAATATCCCGCGAAGACTCGAAGCGCCAGCACGCATCCAAAGTCGCTAGTATATCCTATCATCAAATTTCAAAGCAATTAAACTCAAATCATTCAAACCAATCACAAAAGCTAATAACACAATTCCAAATATCACACAAGCATTTATTGAACGCCTGGGATACACACGTGCGATGCACGTAATAATCTAATGCCTATGGAATTTTTATCCCTAAATAATTACTAGAACCACTCCTAAATTTTCTAATGGCCCAACTATACTTTCCACTACTATACGAGAACTAATTCATACACATATAGTTCTCTTTTACAAACTCAAAATCCTAATTTATTAACAACTTACAAATTCTCTAACAACTTGCTAATTTCTCGCATCTACCCTTCCCAATATCTCCTAATCTTCCTGCCATAATACTCCTACTCAAAAGAAATTGAAAACCCATAATTCATACAAACAAAATAACTAGGGTATACCTTTCCGAAGCCCTCTCCAAAAATCGATGCTACCACGAACTACAGCCCTCTCCAATTAGCCATTCTCCCAATTTAATTTTAAAACAATGAAGAGATGGGGTGAATTTGGGTAGGGAGAGCATCGGCCGAAGGTGGGTTTCGATGGGTTCTCCTTTCGGTTGGGAAAGGAACCGGAGAAGGAAAGAAAAGGAGGAGGAAGGTAAAGGTGGGGTGGGGTTTTTATAAAAGAAATAAATAAATAGATAGATAGATAATTAATATAGGGGAATATTACCTATAAGTCCCCAAGTCTCGAATATATTTCAAATAAACCCCAACTCTCACTCTTTAAAATACTAACAATCTAAAATATATAAGATTGTCTCATAATAACCCTCCAAAAGTATAAAATAAAGTAGACAATATATCTGAAATTTCTCAATAACAATCAATTGTTAAGAAAAATACATAATCGCGTGTAATTCTCAATTGTGTACAGATTACGATGCAGAATAGCCATATGCTATTTTGCGGGGTATTACAAGTGATTAGGACATCTATTCTATTTAGTTTAGAATTTTATTTCAGTACCATATTTATTTTTTACAATTATAACCATATGTAATCTTTCTTTTATGCATTAGAATATTTTTGAGATTTTTACAATATTTTGATATTTGTATCAAAATTTGTTTTGAGCTTATTTATAGGCCTTGCGATTAATGAGAAGCTATGTCATTCTTGATTAAAAAATTATTGTGTTGAGTTTTGCTCTTCCTCTCTATTTTTGTGTGATACAATTGAGATCTAATTATTAGGATTTGTAATAAATCCTAGTAAACTTTTACGGTTTGTGATAAACTCTAAAACTACCTCCAAATCCCCAAATCCAATACAAATTCCTAACCCTAATTTCCCAAATTAAAAATCAAACCCTAATCCCCCAAATATAATTAAACCCAAACCCTAATTCCTCTTCATCTTCTTCCTCTCCCTCCGCGATTTCCGATGCTCCTCCCCATCGAGCTCCTCCCTCAGCCACATCCGCCGTCGACCCACCTCGTAGCATCGGCCCTGTCGTCGCCCTCAGCCAGCGACGCCGCCGTCGCCTTTACTGTTGCCACTTGCTGACTTGGTTACTACCGTCTTTCTCTTACTATTGCTGCTGATTGTTGTGTTCTGCGTTGCTGCCAACCCAAGATCTAACCCTCGTTACTTCGAACTATCGGTATACTCTTTCCACTTTTAAATATTTGTGTTATACTGCTTTATCATCTCTATTATATTATTTAATCTAACTGTCGATCACAAATATCGAGATTGAGTATTCTACTTACCTAATTATAGTACAAATCAATATTGACTCTTTTACTTACTAAGAACGCTTAGAAATTTAATTATTGATTGTTAGAACCGAATTATTAATTGGGCTTGTTAAACCTAATTCAATTCTTGAAAATCCATCAAACTGATTAATTGTTTAAAATTATAACTTTGATTCGCACTACATGTTAGTAAAATTAATCCTTTAAGATTTTTTGAAATTCTCTATCTAGGAATACATTTTACATCATTTTGGTATCAGACCGAAGGTTCTTAAAACCCTAGTTCTTGCATCATTTAGGCATCAACTTTTGCATTCATTTAGGATTGTGTAGTCTTTTTTTTCAATTTCTTTAATTTTTTTTAATTTTTTTAGATCATTTCAGATTTATTAATTAAAAAAATAATATAAAAATAATAATAATAAAACACACAACCCCTAGTTCTTCCCTTTTGGTGAATGTATCTTCGCAGCACCATCAAAGATCCTGACGAGCCTTTCTTATCCCTCCCAAATTACCCAATTAGAAATACTAGACCTTCCCGACCTGAAATGAACAACTCTGATATTTTCGCTACCCTAGCTGCCATTCAAGCAACTCTTGCCAACATAAAACAGAGGCTTGAGAAAGTAGAATTAAATCAAACTGTTATCCCTGAGCTTCATGCTAATCGTCTGATCCCTCAAGAGAATGTTCGTGACGATCGACATCAAGAACGTGACCCTGACGAACAATATAAGAAGAACGTAAAGGCTGACATTCCCCATTTTGAAGGCCACATGGAACCCCAAGCTTATCTTGATTGGATCCATGCGATGGATCACTACTTTGTATGGTTTGACATGAGCGAAGTCCTAAAGGTTAAATTTGCCACTACGAAATTAACGGGTAAAGCTCAACAACACTGGACCAATCTTGACCATGCCCGCAGAGGCCGAGGCCTGACACCCATAGCCACTTAGGAAGCCATGAAAGAGAAGCTCACTGAGAAATATGTACCATTATCGTTCTACACCCGATTGCTAAATTTGTGGAACCAACTTTATCAAGAAAATAAATCCACACAAGAATATGTTGATAAATTTGATAACTTCCTTATTCGGTGCAATGTTTTAGATAAAGAGAGTGAAGAACAAACTCTCTCTATGTTCAGGGCTAAATTACGAGCCGATCTGAGGAACGAGCTAATTCATAGAAATGTGAACTCATTAGCGGCAGCTTATGCTCTTGTCCTCGATATGGATTCCCTTAAAGCAAGTTCCCATTACAAGTCCAGCGATTCGATGGATCATTCCTCCAGAATGAATCCTCCTGATCCCTCTAGACCTGAGCACTCCTCTCTTCAGTACCTTAACAAGTCTTACCCAAACAAACATACTTCAAATTCCTATCCACTTAGAAATGACAACACGGGTAAGAACACTGAAGGAGACTATTCTAAGATCGATCCTCTCACTAAGTACTATAAATGTAAGGGATACGGCCATGTTGCTGGCAACTGTCCCAGCCCAAGTAGGATCAATATAGTAGAGATTACCATAGTCATCGCTGATGAGCCCGACAATGAGTTTACCTATGAACCTAATGTAAGTGATGACTTTGATGAAAAAGAGGATGACCAGTCTCTCAATTGTATTCAGTCTGTCCAGTCCCTTCATTGAGTGTACCTGAGTCACCCATTCCTTTTCAAGTCACTTGGCAGCCTATAGATTTTATCCATGTGTTAGAACATCCTAGAGTCACAGAATCTGCACCCACTTGCATATCACATTCATGACTTGTATAGAGAAATTTCCAAGGAACTTAATGAGAATAATTTTAACTGCAATTTAATAGCACATACTAGAAGGAAATTTATAACTTTTGATATTGGTGACGAAGTGATGGTTCAGATTCGTCCGAAACGGTTTCCAGTTAGATCCGTTAAGAACTTGAACATACGTGCTATAGGCCGATTTAAGATTCTACATACAATCAATGATAATACCTATGTCGTTGACCTTTCTAAAGGCTTTGGCATATGTAAGGCTTTCAATATTGAGGATCTAGTACTCTATGAAGGCTCAAAATTCCACGCTAGAAATTTTCTTATAGATGAGCCTACTCTACAGCCTAATGGTGAGATTCCCATATTTACCCCTTTACCTGATACTATTTACCCATCGACAGAAGAATTGAATAATATTTTAGATGATCAGATAATCTTTGCAAGAGATTGTGGCGTGCACAAGTATTTGGTAAGGTGGAAGAACAAGTCGAAGTTGGATGACACTTGCAGTGATCGTGAGGAGCTCCCGCAACTGGATCCAGATCTTTTGGAGCACCATGACAGGATCACTGGTTTTGACTCGACTGAGTCGAACTCTCTCCCACCCGGAGAAAATGATGAGGACATCTATTCTATTTAGTTTAGTATTTTATTTCAGTACCATATTTGTTTTTGGCAATTATAACCATATGTAATCTTTCTTTTATGCATTAGAATATTTTTGAGATTTTTAAAATATTTTGAGATTTGTATCAAGATTTATTTTGAGCCTATTTATAGGCCTTGAGATTAATGAGAAGTTATGTCATTCTTGATTAAAAAATTATTGTGTTGAGTTTTGCTCGTCCTCTCTCTTTTTGTGTGATACAATTGAGATCTAATTATTAGGGTTTGTGATAAATCCTAATAAACTTTTAGGGTTTGTGATAAACTCTAAAACTACCTCCAAATTCCCAAATCCAGTACAAATTCCTAACCCTAATTTCCCAAATTAAAAATCAAACCATAATCCCCCAAATATAATTAAACCCAAACCCTAATCCCTCTTCATCTTCTTCCTTTCCCTCCGTGATTTTTGACGCCCCTTCCCGTCGAGCTCCTCCCTCAGCCACATCCGCCGTCGACCCACCTCGCAGCGTCGGCCCCGTCGCCACCCTCAGCCAACGACGTCGTCGTCGTCTTTACTATTGCCATTTGCTGACTTGGTTGCTGCTGTCTCTCTCTTACTATTGCTGCTGATTGCTGTGTTCTGCGTTGCTGTCAACCCGATATCTAACCCTAGTTACTTCGAACTCTCGGTATACACTTTCCGCTTTTAAATATTTGTGTTATACTGCTTTATCATCTCTATTATATTATTTAATCTAACTGTCGATCACAAATATCAAGATTGAGTGTTCTACTTGTCTAATTAGAGTACAAATCAGTATTGACTCTTTTACTTGCTAAGAATGTTGTGAGACCCCGTATTTCTAGGGAGTATATATACTAGTATAGTATATATATACTTAGTATAATACTAAGTAGAAAAGAAAGAAAGAATGGATGGTGGGATGGATAGTGACGTGGCATGAAAAGAAGGAATGGAAAGAAGGTAATTGTGTGTGGTGTGGTGCTTTGACTGGTTGACCATAGAAAGGAAGGATTGAATGAATGAATAAATGAAAGGGAAGTGTGTATGTGGTGTATGTTGACCGGTTGACCATGGAGGGATTAATATCCCATATCGGATGGATTAAGGAAGGAATGTATGGATATATCAGGAAAAGCCCATGATAAAGGTACCCAACGTCCGGACACCCTTTTGAGGCAGCCTGTGGTGGGCGTGGCTAGAATTTAGTTAATTGTGTGCGCGGGGCGTTACAGATGGTATCAGAGCCAACTTTCTACATCGAATGTAGGACTTGTATATAGGAAGTGAGTGATATGTGTATGAGATGCGTAAGACTCTGTGTGGGCAGCGATTAGGAGACAAGTCTACATTCGACTAGAAAGGCGATCCTGTGCTAGATTGCATGTCCCGTATTCAGCGAGGACGCTGAATTCTTAAGAGGGGGTGAATGTGAGACCCCGTATTTCTAGGGAGTATATATACTAGTATAGTATATATATACTTAGTATAATACTAAGTAGAAAAGAAAGAAAGAATGGATGGTGGGATGGATAGTGACGTGGCATGAAAAGAAGGAATGGAAAGAAGGTAATTGTGTGTGGTGTGGTGCTTTGACTGATTGACCATAGAAAGGAAGGATTGAATGAATGAATAAATGAAAGGGAAGTGTGTATGTGGTGTATGTTGACCGGTTGACCATGGAGGGATTAATATCCCATATCGGATGGATTAAGGAAGGAATGTATGGATATATCAGGAAAAGCCCATGATAAAGGTACCCAACGTCCGGACACCCTTTTGAGGCAGCCTGTGGTGGGCGTGGCTAGAATTTAGTTAATTGTGTGCGTACGAACTGAGTGCGGGGTGTTACAAATGCTTAGGAATTTAATTATTGATTGTTAGAACCGAATTATTAATTGGGCTTGTTAAACCTAATTCAATTCTTGAAAATCCATCAAACCGATTAATTGTTTAAAATTCTAACTTTGATCCACACTACATATTGGTAAAATTAATTCTTTAAGATTCTTGGAAATTCTCTATTTAGGATTACGTTTTACATCAAGATGTGCTTGGTATATTATTTGCACCAGGTCGAAGTGGAAGAACCAGTAAAGGATTAGAAATACCGCCGCTCATAGTTGTGGTAGTTGCAACCTGAATTGGAATAACATCAATAATCAATTGGTAGAGAAGACAAATATGGATCACATATATGAGGAGTAACCAAGAAAAGTTAAATGGAGAAAAGTAGCTTTGGTAATCACATAAGTGGAACTGCTATTACAAAATGTGAAGAGTTAAGTTGGTACTCCCTCCTTAAGCCACAAACAAAAGTATATTATCTTTACCCTCATTTCTTATAAATATCATAGAGCTAGCAGGCATTATGAGAAACTAAGAAGCATGATACTAGAATGTAACACTTCACAAACAACAGGCATTAACTGCCAACAGAATATTTTCATTACTTAACATATAAGTAGTAAATCTAAAGGGCCTGCTACAAGCAAGCTGCTGCTTCATTAATCCTAGTGTAGCAAAAGACGCACTTCAAGATGACTTTTGTTTTTTTGTGTTATCTGGCTCTGCCTTGACCAAAACAAAATAATAATAATAATAATAATAATTTACAAATTTCAACAATATAATTCAAACCAATGACGTCATATTTTTGCTCTGGTGAAGTCTTCTTTTATTTACAGAATGGAACATAGGACACATGACCCCTAAACACAGACATATCAACTTGACAAGAAATGTTAAAACAGAGAGCACATGATGACATATATACGAGTCTGCATACAGTTGAGCATCGATGTCTCTAATTGTAGAGTAACTTATAATGTTCACACATGTGCTAAAAGATAATTAATCATACATCTTCTAAGACTGAATAAGAGAGAACTACTTCAAGTTGCAACCTTCTGATAAGTGGCTTATACATTACTCTTCTAACACTTTTAAAGTTTTTCTTACAATTGTTGACTAGATTGACATCATTTTCACATTTAACACAATCTTTGGCTATAACAGAATGTAAGAACATGTTCCAATGTTAATAAGTTGAATAAGCATTTTGAAACTATGGATGATGTGTACGAGAAGTTTAGAGAAGTGGCCAATAAGTATCAAAGATTAAACATCCAATATAAAATTTAGGAAGCATGTAGGAAGGACCCGAGACTCAGAAATGAAGTGTCAGTGTTCAAGACGAATATCGCTTCCGCAAGTAATTAAGCTATGTAAGTTTTCCTACATCACAGGTACTTCAGCAAGTTACTAATTTTCCCTTCCAAACCCATAAATAAGAGCACCTTCTTTCTTATTCAGTTAAAGGTGCTACCAAAATTGTAATCCAACAAACAAGCGTAAATAAAAGAACACCAGCTGTCATTCATATCCACTTTTCTACAATGAATTAATTATTCTTCATCGAGAAAAGCACTGACGGTCGTCCATCTTATATTTCTGCAGAGCTTTTTGTTATAATAAAATATGTATTACTGGTTAAATAGGAAAATAGTTTGTTGTGAAGTAAAGAGTTATAAGAGATTGTTATCAGTGTAAATTTTCAACAAAGACAATGTAAAAAAGAACTAGATGGAAGAGAGACGTTCAAAGACCTTCACTCTCACAAGTTATAACTCAATTTGTGATGCCATTTTTGTAATAACTTCAGCTCTAAATAGGCTTTTACAGGATATGACCAAATGCATTAGATAACCTTAATTTGACTATTCCATACAATAAATTATAACACCCATTTCTCTTAAAAGATAATTCGGTTTAGAAGTACTATTTTGAAAATTCTTGGTTCTACAAGACAAAAAATCAAGCTGTGGACTTCTCATATCATTTTGTCACAGGCCGACGTATGAATTTCCAAGGGTAATACTAAAAAATGTCATATTTCTTTGGACAGTTAAAAGGAGAAGTAAACCTTAAGAATCATCTTCTAATATAATAATGTCAAGCAGCTATTTCCATCATAGAGCTGGCATACTATTCTCAGAAAGTAATTTTCATATTCCAGATAGTTCCATTGAAAGGAAATCAAATGCACAAACTAACTAACAACAAAATAGAAAGAAACATAAAAAATAAAAATAAATGAAAAACTTACCGCAGCATCTTTGGAAGACATTACAACAATTGCAGCGGCCATCTTCTTTGATTTCTTCGACCTGATGACAACATCCTCAACTCCACCAAATCTTTCAAATATTTCCCGCAGCTTAACAGAGATATAATTCCCCATTTCTGTATACCAAAATACCTTTAATACCTTCTCTTTGTCCACACTCACTCCCCCAGCATCGCCCACCTTCTCTTGCCCAGACGCCTAACAGAACAGGAAAAAATTTCAGATATATTTATGCTTCAATACAATATTAGGACAATTTAATGTGCCCAATTATCCTCTAAAGCAATTAATTACTGGATCTTTCAACAAAAAAAAGACAATTACAACAACAACAAAACCTTTATCCCATTTTTTTTATAAATAAAAAAAAAAGGACGAGAACTTGAAATTTTTTTTTAGAGGTAAAGACTAACTTCCTACATAGCTTGATTCATTATAAAAACAATAAATCAAGAAATGAACAAAATGCCTTACAATTATACGTCGGAGTGCATACATGCTGCCCATATGATGAAACCTTAGGTGAAGTAAGACATTAAAGTTTTCTCAATTTCTCCATGTGAGTTGTGACCACTTAAATTTGGTATACAAGTGAGTTTTTAAGCGTAAGTGTAGATGGTACCAATTCTACTATAGGTTTTATGCTGTAGATATTATGTTCTTTATGTCAATGGTATTTGTCGTTATGTGCTTTCAAGTTTAGATACTACTTAGTTAAAAAGATAGTACAACAAATTTCAATTACCATTTTTATCATTCAAGCATATGTATTTGTCTATATTTCTATTCATTATGTTGAATTTCCAGAAGTGCCAGTGGTATTTTGTGTGACATACCTTTGAAGTTGAAGAAAAAATTTTATAGGATGACTGTTAGACCAGCAATGATGTATGGAACAGCGTGTTGGACAACTAAGAAACAACATGTCCAAAAAATAAGTGTAGCAGAAATGAGGATGCTAAGATAGATGTGGTAAAACAAGGATAGAATTAGAAACAAGCATATACGAAACATGCTAAAGGTAGCTCCAATCCAAGATAAGTTAAGAGAGAATCGCCTCAGGTGGTTTGGACATGTCACACGTGGACCTAGTAGTGCCTCCGTTAGAAAGAGTGATTTGATAAGTATTGATGGTAGAATTAGGGGTAGAAGAAGACCTAAACTAATTTGGATGAAAACAGTGAAAAAAGACATGATAGCTTGTGACCTTACAAAAGATATTGCACTAAACCGAGCAGAATGAAAAACCAGGATTCATGTAGCCGACCCCAACTAGTTTGCTTTGTTGTTGTTTGTTGTTGTTGTTGTGTTGAATTTCAAGAAGAATAGATCAACTTAAATAAAATCAAATAAACAGTCAAACATACCGAAGCCACAAAACTATCGTCGACTTTCTTGGCCTTCCTCACCTGAAACTCCTCCCAACTCCCTCTTCATCTTGGCCGCAATACTCTTCTCCCTCCTCCTCACCACCTCCCCCCTCGCGGTGTTACAGGTCCAATCCAACCCAGTGGTGGATCTTCCCCATCGTCAGCGCCATCGTCGGCGATTGCGATAGCAGCCATGAAATCAAGTGCAACGAGCACAAAAACAAGGAAAAGAAGATGTACAAAGAGCAAACTCAATTCATTCATACCAATTCTATTACATGACTTGGGTTTACAAGGGGATGAAGACACGCACATTGCCCGTGCTTCTAGAAAATTCCCAATACCCTAACAAAAGCAAAAGAAACTTGGGTTATTTGCAAATATCTCCTCACAAGATAAAAACCACTGATGAGGGGTTGATATATGAAAAGATACAGAACTGTATCAGTCCTTCACCTTTAAAAAAAAAAGGGCTTCCATAATCATAGTTGGCACTTCTTTTGCTCCTTTGTCCTTAGCCACACCTAAAGCAATCTGTGAAAGATGTGACAGTTTTCCCTCTTGCACCATCTGTTTCCAATTCTGTAGAATACAAGCAACTTGCTAACTATGCCATCCAAGTAGGTTGTCAAAACATAGAGAGTACCATTCTCACAGAAATTTAGGATAGCTGAACGACTTTGCAATTCCTCGGAGAGGGCATTAACCTGCTCCTTGCTTGGTACCTTTCCAATCCAAGGCAACCACAGTAGAGCCTCAGGTAATGGCTCCTCCCCATTGATTGCAGCAGGTAATGCTTTCTGTCTGCCATTCAGGAATAGAAAGACCCCTGAAACAAATTCCCTCCTCTGGATCAAGTAATGGTGCATTCCACCACACTGCAGTCATTCCTCTCATCCCAAATACTATAAAGAGTTCCTTCAAGGATAACAATGTCCCACGTATCTGCAATGGGGAGGTTTCAGCAATATAAATAGGGGCACCATGCATACCCAGACCTATACCAATTCCATAAAGAAGGCGACCAATTATGAGAATAGCAAGACTAGGAGCATATCCAGTTTTCGAGCCACTGAGAACGTACAATACAGCAATTGCAATCAGCTCTCTTCTCCTTCCAAGAAAATAAGCAATAGGATACGCTGTGATTGATCCAGCAAGAGCTCCATATAGAGGACCACTAACCACACGACCAAGCTGCACTGCAGAGAGATTGAACTAGGTCGAATCTTGATCATGAAGAGATAATGTGACAGGCAATGTCTTCCCAATTACAAGAAATGCACTAGAATTGACTGAGACGGATATCCAGCAAGACAACACAATGAAAACCAAAACTTTAGGTGTGTAGTTGAATGCAAAAACACTCCTTTTCTGAATTGTGTTGGTCATAATTTGCGCAATGCAGGTTGTGAGAACTGCAAGCAGCGATAAGATAGACCCAAGAACATTGAGGTGCAGATCGATCACTGTGGCAATGCCGACACCGAGAAGAAGGATGGTAAGTGAGAGCTGGATACTCCTACTGAACTCCTTCGCAAAGAACAGAGTCGCCAAAAGAACAGTGCAAGGAATGATTGCCAGTTTTGTAATCTGATAGAATCCAACTGAGACAATCTTCGAGATTGGACGACCAAAAACTTGAAGCTCAAAACATTGGGGTTTTGTGAAGTCATCGCAAGTGAAGATGAAACCTGATGGTTTGGTCATCGTCATCATCTTCTTCTTCTTCGATCTCACCACTGCCAAACCCTCTTCAAGTGTCACCACACCTTTCAGTTTCTCATACATCTCAGCAGGCTTTGGGGTAAATTGACTACAAGATCTATATGAGCTTAAGGGGAAGTACAGGATCACAAGCTTGCCTACAAGCTTAGATACAGGCATCTGATTCCCATGGCTTGAAATCAAAGAGTTACGAGATGAAGTAGAAGAGGAGAGCGAAAAAAATGAGGTGGATGACTCGGCTTGAGCATGAGTGATTGGGGGTGATGGGACCGAAGAGAAATTCGACCAAACACATGGTGGACTGTTGGAGTGTGAGGAGATAGAGTTGGAGATTTGCAAAGAAGAAGCACCGAAAACATATCGGTTGGATTCGGTAGCACCGGAGGTGAAGGAAAGGGTCGGGAAAATTAGGTTGGAGGAGAATGAAAGAAGGGGATGCGGGTTCTCCTTGGTAGTTGAAGTGGTAGGCAGTGCTGTCTTGGACGAGGACAAGGAGGGAGAGGCAGTCGAACTAGGTGAGGGAGATGAGGTGGTGAGGGAGGAGCGTGACTGTGCCCATCGGAGGCCAGTCGGAGTTGTCAAAACATTCCTTACCCATGGAAAAGGAGGGAGGGGATGCGGGTTCCCCTCAGAGGGTGAGGCACTTGGGGTTGAGGTCGCAAGCAGTGGCGAGGAATTCGGCGAGTTTAAGGGCGTTAGGGTTTTGAGGGGGGGTGTTGCTGTTTACGTCGTTGTGGAGTTTGCCATGGGGGCGGCAAAGGGGGTGGCGGAGCTGGAGGCGGGTGGTGAGGAGAAGGTTGAGGTCGTAGACTGATACAAGCCAGAGATATAATCCCCAGATGTAGCAGATTGTAGATGGGCAATGGAGCAGGTGTTCAAGTGTGAAGAAGGGCGGGATTCAAATGTATTCAAATGTCTGATATAGAGTAGTATCAGCTGGATTTGTAATAAAGGTAAGTAGCAGGGGTTATGTGTAAATATGTAACCGAATCGGTATCTGTGAATACCGATCGTTGGATGTATGGGCGATTAAGTCCTGGTCGTTAGATGAGTGTGGGACCCAGTCTGTAACCGCCTTAACGGTCTGTCAGCTTACGCGTTAAGCGCGTATTTTCTCTCTATAAAAAAGGGATAAATCAGCTAGCTAATTTATCGAATATTCAGTTGAAATCTCTTTCCCTCTCCTCTCAATTATTGATTCCTTGTCTTCCCTGTTAGCTTCTTGATCTTGTTCTTCATGTGAACCCATAGCCATGGTGAAAGGCAAGACCAAAGGTGTATCAATGGTATCAGAGCCGATCGATTCTGCTGCAGGTTTCAAAGAAGAGATCCCTTAAGATCCTATTGATGATGGAATCCTTGGCTTTGCACCAGATCTGGAGTGGCAACGGATTTATCAGTTCTTGAATGATAGAGTAACCAGTATGGAGAATCAGATGAAGGAAGTAACCTCGCAAGTTTCCCAAATACCCTTGATCTTGGCACAGCTGCAGCTATTGACGCAGAGAATGGGAGAAGGGCGATCTAATCAAGAAACAACTGAGGTAAATCCACTACCAAAGTCCAATGGTAAGAAGAATCCTAACTTCGAATCTGATAGAAGGGAGAACTTGTTGCACTCTTCTAGGGGTAGAGGAATTCTTGATGAAAGACACTCGTTTGGGGATTTTTTTTTTCAAAGCCTCCGAAGTTAGATGTTTACCCATTCTCTGGCACTGGGGATATCCTCAATTGGATTTTCCAAATTGAGCACTACTTTGAAATGTATAGGATCCAAGGAGAAGAAAAAGTAAGGGTAGCTATTTCTTTCTCAAAGATGATGCAGTGCAATGGTGCCGTTGGTTTCTCAGGAACAATGAAGGTGTGGTATCTTGGAAGGAGTTTAAAGAAGGTATATGCAATCGGTTTGCACTGGGAGTGTGTGAAGATGCAGCCAAAACATTGTGTAGATTAGATCAAACTTCAATAGTTCTTGAGTATCAAATGGAATTTGAGAAGCTTCAATGTTTGGTTGAAGGTGTGAGTGAACCATACCTGGTGCAGCAGTTTGTGAGTGGACTTAAGGAGGAGTTGCAACATGATGTTGTTATGGCAGAACCACAATGTTTGGCAGAGGCTTTCAAAGTGGCACAGAGATTTGAAAAGAAGTTCAACTCCCTCAAGCAATTTTATAAAACTTCATACAGATCCAATTTTAGGGGGACTGCATATGGTTATCATCCCTCGCCTCTGCAATCCCAATCAAATACCCAAACACAACCTTTCAGTCAACAGGGGAAGTCTTCAAATAGTACAAACCCAGGCATATCAGATAGACCCACTCTAAAGAAACTTTCACCTAATGAAGTATGGGATAGGAGAAGGAGAGGCTTGTGCTTCCATTGTGATGAGAAGTATGTACCGGGGCATTTGTGTAAAACAAAGATATAGAGGGTGAATGGGATTTGTTCTCTTTATAGGATGAAGAAGAATTAAATCAACTGATAGTAGAGGAGGAAAACATACGGCTACTCAAGAATGTAGATGATGTTCAGCTTCGCATTGCAGCTTTGGATACAGTTGTTATACTGAATGTTTAATCCTCAAGGCTCAACTCAGAGGTCTGGATATTCATGTTCTGGTAGACAGTGCGGCTACACACAATTATATTGACCCATTCATACTGCAACAAACAGGATTACCCCTTTCCATCAAACAAACTTTCAATGTGAGAGTTGCGGGGGGTAAAGAAGTAGAAGGGAGTGGGTTGTGTGCTGATGTGAGGATAGATTGTCAAGGTTATAATTTTATTGATGACTTTTTGGTATTCCCTATTGGAGGACATGATGTAGTCCTTGGAACCAAGTGGATCAAACAAGTGACTGAGGTTACCATGAACCTAGTGGACAAGCAGTTAAAGTTCACTCATGGGGGAATTAATTGGGTCTAACAAGGGTTGCAACCAAGCCCAACTAAGCTAATGATAGATAAGGAAGTTAATAGGATTGCTCTTCAAACACACAAGAGATTTGTGTTATATCTCATGTCAGCTGAGAAAGAGCATAACACTTCACAGGAAGTCATCTCTCAAGACTCAGATCTATGTCAATTGCTAGAAGAATTTCAAGACTTATTTGAAGAACCAAAGAAGCTACCACCAGCAAGGGTTTGTGATCATCAAATACCTTTAGAGGAAGGCTCCAAATCCATTTGCATCAGACCCTATAGACACTCCTTTGAACAAAAGAATGCAATTGAAAAGATTGTTGAAGACATGTTGAAGCAAGGTATCATTAGACCTAGTTGCAGCAGCTATAGCTCACCTGTGGTATTGGTGAAGAAGCACGATGGCTCATGGAGATTCTACATGGACTATAGATCTTTAAATAGGCAGACCATCAAAGATAATTATCCTATTCCAATTATTGATGATTTGTTAGATGAGCTACATGGATCACAATTTTTTACAAAATTGGATCTAAGATCTAGTTATCACGAGATAAGGATGCATGAAAAAGATATTTCAAAGACTGCATTTTGAACACATAGTGGTCACTATGAATTTTTAGTTATGCCTTTTGGATTGAGCAATGCACCTTCGACTTTTCAATCCCTTATGAATGATATCTTTAGGCATTACTTGAGAAAATTCATTTTTGTGTTTTTTGATGATATTTTGATCTATAGTAAATCCTGGCAGGAACATTTACATCATCTGAGGGAAGCATTGAAGATTCTAAAGGGTAATCAGTTGTTTGTTAAGAGATCTAAGTGTACATTTGGTAAAGAAGAAGTGGAGTATCTGGGTCATGTGGTTTCTCAAGAAGGGATATCAGTAGATCAGAAGAAAGTAGTTGCGGTTAAGGAATGGCCCATTCCAAAATCTGTTAAGGCATTAAGGGGATTTCTTGGTCTCACTGGGTATTATAGAAAGTTCATTAAGAACTATGGCTCAATTGCTGCACCATTAACAGAGCTGACAAAGAAAGAAGCATTTAATTGGAATGAAGAAGCTACAATTGGATTTGATCAGCTGAAGACAGCACTCACTTCAGCTCCTGTGCTCCAGTTGCCTGATTTTAATGAGACTTTTACAGTAGAGTGTGATGCTTGTAAAGTAGGCATTGGAACTGTGCTTTTACAAAAGAAACATCCCATTGCTTTTATTAGCCAGGGGATCAAAGGAAAATGTTTGCACTGGTCAGCATATGAAAAGGAGATGCTCGCAATCTTGTTAGCTGTTAAGAAGTGGAAACAGTACCTATTTGGAAGAAAATTTATCATTCGTACAGATCATCAACCCGTCAAGTATCTGTTGGATCAAAGACTATCTACAGAAGCTCAGCATTCTTGGTTGGTAAAGCTCTATAGGTTTAACTTTGAGCTGGAGTATAAAAAGGGATCTGATAATATTCCAGCAGATAGATTATCTAGAAGAGAAATGGATTGCTATCTTGTGCAATTGAGTTCTTTGAAACCTGGATGGTGGAAAGACATTTTGAAGATGAATGAAATTGATCCTTACTTCAGAGATTTAGCAGGAAAAGCTTTGAATTCAAAGGATAACAAGTTTTCCTTAATTAGAGGAGTTTGGTATAGAAGCAACACAGTGGTGATTAGTCCAACTTCAAACCTCAGGAAGTTGCTAATTTCAGAGCATCATGATACACCTGTTGGGGGGCATTCTGGATACGACAAGACACTGCAGAGACTCCGTAGATCCTTTTGGTGGAAGGGGATGAAGTTAGATGTTCAAAACTATGTGAAGGAGTGTTCTACTTGTCAGACTAGTAAATATATGTGTCAATCCCCTGCGGGATTATTACAACCACTCTCTATACCCAACCAAATTTGGGAACAAGCCAGTATGGATTTCATCGAAGGTCTCCCCCTTAGTTGCAAGTTTTCAATAATCTTGGTGGTGGTCGACAGATTGAGTAAATATGCCTACTTTATACCAATCAAACATCCATACACTACAGCAATAATCATCCAAGTCCTCACTGATAACATTTTTAAACTATATGGAATGCCAATTTCCATAGTTTGTGATAGAGGGGCTATGTTCACTAGTTCCCTCATGAAGGAATCACTATGATTGCAAGGTACTAAACTTCACTTCTCAACCGCTTATCACCCACAAACAGATGGTCAACCCGAAGTAGTGAACAGGTGTTTGGAGACTTATTTGAGATGTTTTTGCTATTATAAACCTAGTGATTGGAGTAAGTGGCTTACCTGGGCAGAGTATTGGTATAATACCTCTTACCATAGTGCTATTAGATGCACCCCATATGAATTAGTCTACGGCAAGTCTCCTCCTACTCTAATTTCATACATACCTAACATTGCAAAGAATCCCCTTGCTGAGGAGGCATTATTAGCTAGAGATGTTAACCTCCAGTTACTCAAAGATAATCTCAAGAAGGCGCAAGACAGGATGAAGAAGCAAGTTGATGGCCATAGATTAGATAAAGAGTTTTCAATTGGAGATTTAGTGTATGTTAAGCTACAACATTACAGACAAGTCTCAGTTGCCATGAGAGCTGTGCGCAAATTATCCCCACTTTATTATGGTCCATATGCAGTAGTAGAGAGAATTGGAACTGTCGCTTACAAATTGGACTTGCCTCCGAAGTCTAAAATTCATCCTGTGTTTCACATTTCACAGCTCAAAAGATACTTGGGGCCACCTACGACAGTGCAGCGCAACATTCCTTTAGCTGTATCTACAGCCTTGTTGGAACCTGAGGCCATAATAGATCGCGGTCAGTAATCAGAGGGAGAAAATTGGTGTCTGAGGTACTCATTCAATGGCGGTATCAAGATAGAACCCATGCTACTTGGGAACCTTATTGGGAGCTAATTAGCAAATTTCCTTCGTTTAACCTTGAGGCAAGGTCTCAATTTAGGGAGGGAGGAATTGATACAAGCCAGAGATATAATCCCCAGGTGTAACAGATTGTAGATGGGCAATGGAGCAGGTGTTCAAGTGTGAAGAAGAGCAGGATTCAAATGTATTTAAATGTCTGATATAGAGTAGTATCAGTTGAATTTATAATAAAGGTAAGTAGCAGAGGTTATGTGTAAATATGTAACCGAATCGATATCTGTGAATACTGATCGTTGGATGTATGGGCGATTAAGTCCTGGTCGTTAGATGAGTGTGGAACCCAATCTGTAGCCGCCTTAACTGTCTGTCAGCTTACGCGTTAAGCGCGTCTTTTCTCTCTATAAAAAGGGGATAAATCAGTTAGCTGATTTATCGAATATTCAGTTGAAATCTCTTTCCCTCTCCTCTCAATTCTTGATTCCTTATCTTCCCTATTAGCTTCTTGATCTTGTTCTTCATGTGAACCCATAGCCATGGTGAAAGGCAAGACCAAAGGTGTATCATAGACGCGGCCAGCTAGGGCTTCGACGAAGAAACCAGCAATTTGGCTTAGAAGGGATTCGGCGATGGCGGAGTCCTAGTGGTGGACCGATTCGGTGCAGGAGATTAGGGTGTGGATGAGGCGGATTCTGGCCTCTTGGGAGTCAACGACAAGTAAGTAAGATGAAAATGAAGAGGACGATGATGTGGGGAAAGTGGTGACATCAGCGAAGGTCGATTTGAGGCGTCGGTGGCCTCGTCGCCTTCGAAGGCGTGGATGGTGATGAGAGGGCAGATTGTGGCTGCGGCAACCACTGTTAGGGTTTGGGGGTTGAAAAATGGAGCGATCTCGGAGGTCGTGGAGCTTGAGGAAGCAGTCAACGACAACGGCGAGGGCGAGGGAGTTGTGAGATTCAGAGAAGCAGCAGTCGTAGATGCCGTCGGTGGCGTCAAAGGAGTTAAGGATGGAGGCTGGTGAAGTCGGAGGTGGTGATGGAGGAGGAAGTCAACGATGAAAACATGGGGGGAGAGAAGACGTCTTGGAAATCGAAGGAGGAGAGGAGGAAGGTAAGGGGCCGGTAAGGGAGTTGGACTGGAGCTCGAGGTGGGTGAGCGTGATGAGGTTACCGATGGAGGAGGAAAGGGAATTGAGGAGGGCGAGCTTTCTAGGTTTGGAGATGAAGAGGGAGGAATTAGGGTTAGGGGTTTGGGTGGATTTGGGGGAGAAGAATTCGAGGGTTAAGAAGAGGGTTGAAGAGATTTGGGGAGGTGGTTCTTGAGGTGCCGGTGGAGAAGGTGGAGACGCATTGGCAGTCGGGAGTGGTGGTGGTTGCTGTGGTGGTTTTTCGGAGAAGAAGATGAGGTTTGGGAGTGCTGTTGTGGATGAGGATGAGAGAGCCGGGGACGGTGGTGGGCCCCGCAGCGAAGTTGAACACAATGGCTCTAATACCATTGTTACAGGTCCAATCCAACCCAGTGGTGGATCTTCCCCGTCGTCGTCACCATCATTGGCGATTGTGATGGTAGCCATGAAATCAAGTGCAACAAGCACAAAAAATAAGGAAATGAAGATGAACAAAGAGCAAACTCAATTCATTCATACCAATTCTATTACATGACTTGGGTTTACAAGGGGATGAAGACACACAGATTGCCCGTGCTTCTAAAAAATTCCCAATACCCTAACAAAAGCAAAAGAAACTTGCGTTATTTGCAAATATCCCCTCATAAGATAAAAACTACTGATGAGGGACTGCTATATGAAAAGATACAGTTCTTAATAGAACTGTATCACGCGGCCGCCGCTCCCTCTCATCCAAATCGACAGCAAGCGTCCTCTCTTCGCTCCCAACACGAAATCCCTCAAAATCCACTCCAACCGGGCGCAGATTTTGGCATCAAAGGCGGCGCGCTTCGCATCGTCTCTGAAGACCTCGAAGGAGGAGGTGAGGCACTGGAAGTCGGCGGTGGCATTGGGGTCGTCGGGGCGCTTGTCGAGATGGCAAATTCGAGATTGGTTGTTGTAGGCTTTTTCAATTTCTCTGAGTATATTGAAGGATTCACAGCCAGAGGGAAGACCGAAGATGGAGTAGGGGTCCACATCGTCGTCGAAGCTGATGCCGGCCATTGATTAGGGTTTTGGTGTTTGAAGGGGGAGGATAGAAAAGGTGAAGACTTTTGGGGGGAGAAATATCCTGGTCAGTTCGAGATGTGGATTAGGACACGAGTTGGATGTGTTGGTGTATGCCATAGAGGCCAGCTGTGTATTGACAATACTAGTTTATATTGTATCATGATATTTATTTCATATATAAGGCATTTCATTTATTTTGTTGTTTACTGTGATTAAATGAACATAATAAAGTCCTTAGAATAGTAGATTCAATACCATAGGATATCAAGTGCATGACTTGGATGTGAGATCCTTTTGGTTGTAATCAGAACACTATTCTTAAATGTCCCTAGTCAAGTATTATTGGGAATTTGGACAATAGTAATACATAGAGACTAGTATGTGCGTAGACTAATGACCATATCTCACGAGTCATGGATATGAGATATCAAGTCTTCACATGGGTACATATTAGAGTAATACTGTACTGGACTGACCCACCATAAGAACGCTGCATGGATCGTTACGTGAGCATCATAAGCGGTTCTCACAGTGACCATGGTGTATGTAGTCCTTTGACTTAAAGTCGCTACAGTTTCCTACATGAGAAGTTATATGTTTTAATGTCGTTAAATGTTGCCTATAATAGGGTGATTATAAAGTCGACTATTAGATATACTACAAATAATGCAGAGGGATGTGAGTGACTTAGATAGGATTTGTCCCTCTTACATAACAGGAGCGATATCTATGGGCTCCTTGATTGAGTGAGACTGCAAAATGCATGGTCATGCTCAAATGAGTCAATATGAGATATTGAGCTCATTTATTTTAGTAAGTCTTCTCAGACATCAAGAAACCAAATATTGAACTATACAAGGGTGACACGCTCTATGCTTTGTGGTCAATTAAGATAACTGGACAAAGGGACTAGACTACATGGTAACATTGGTCACGAATAGGTTATGTCTAATCACTGACATTCCTGTTACTTGAGTAGAAGGATGTATTGCTAAATACCGCTCACTATTTGTAATACTAGAATATGGTTTTAGTATTACTGTCAACGTAATGGAAACCTACAGGGTCACACACTTAGAATAGAACGAAATTGGGATTTAAATTCATAAGATGAATTTAATTGGGGATCCAAGTAAGACTTGGACTCCTGACATTGGTTGGACATTTAATTAGATTAAATGGGCTGACTAAAGTTCAAAGGCCCACACACGAATCTGAATTAGGTCAGATTGTGAGTCCAACAACCTCATTACTCTCTTAGGGTTGATTTTCTGCAGCTATATATATGATACATATCTGTGGAAAAGTGACATATGAGAAAATCCTAGCCGTCACAGAAACTGTGTGAGAGAGAGATCATGAGGAACATCCCCTTTCCGCAGCTAGCACCGCAATATGAGGGAAAGCTTGATTTGATCCGTTCATATGGATACCGTAGAGGCACCGCAATATTGTAGTGATGTGATCAGCATACTGTGGAGACAGCATATCCGTCTTTAAGGTATAACTCCTAAATACGATTTTTGGTTTTTGCATGGATCCATGGCTATGTTCCGATATTTTTTTATAATTTTTCCGCTGTGTATTTAATCTGAGACTACCATCGAAACCTAATTGTGGTATCAGATCTACTTGCTAAACCATAATTCGGTTATGCATGATATGTGACTATTCATGATATGTTCACACTTTTGGTAGAAAGATTCATATGTGATATAATTTTTACAACACTTGCAATATAAGTATTCGTTTATGTGTTGGTTGTTAACACAGGCGATCGGTTTGGAACCATTGGAAACCCTGGAAGGATGTGATTTGCAATGACGTTAGGGTTTCTTAAATCACGAATAGTTCATGCACCTGCGTCGTTTGCAGTGACGTTAGGGTTTCTTAAATCATTAATAGTTCATGCACCTGCGTCGTTTGAAGTAACGTTAAGGTTTCTTAAAACATGAAGGATTCATGCTCTGGTAGTGGTAAGGGGTGATGAAGCAAATTTTTTTCTAACGGGGTGTTTCCTTGCACCCAGCAAGGGATGGCCTTCCTTTGATCCCCCCGCCCGCTGACCAGGCAGCGGGACCCCCGTGTCATCTCTCCGTAGGGAAATAATGATTCCCTAAAAACCAATTATTTTTAAATAAACTAAATAAAACTATGAAAACATATTCTTTGGTTTATATTCTGTGATGTAATGTTTTTATTTTGGTATTTTGAATATGGCCTGCGTGTCGTGCCTTTCTCTCTACATTCTCAATGTAATCCTTTCTCTCTAAACTCCAATTGTACATTTTTTCTTTATATGTAAATGTAATCTCACTAAGGAGGCAAGGAATTGGCAACCATACAAGGACAAGACTGGGAAGTTGCTTGAAGAAGACGGTATAATCCCTTTGTTCAGTTTTTGATATTCTCATTGGCTTAAGAGAATCAGTGTATTAGAGCCACAACCATGTCACGTACATTTTTTGCTTTTAATTTTGTATAAGATGCATTGTTGTATGTTAATGGATGATGAATGGTAAGATCAATTTATAAAATAACAAAAATCCCTCAAAGTAAATATTAAGTTGCAATAAGATGTCTTCCAATGCGTGACACTCGTCTAGGCTAGGATCGATTAAGTATAGGTCTGCCAAAGCAGGGTGTCTTTATCTATCCTAGTGAGACGCGATGAGATAAAAGTAATA